>CM025790.1:75381872-75981872 GCA_014635995.1 Sarcophaga peregrina | reverse complement strand
TTTTTGCCTGATATTGAAGAATACGACTTGGAGAATATGTGTTATCACCAAGATGGAGTCACATGTCCCACAATTTGAGCGAATATGGCTTTATTGCAAGAGACATTTCCTGGCGATATCAACGGCCACCAAGATCATGCGATTTGATAATATTAGACTTCTTTGTGGAGCTACGCGAAAGATCGTGTATATGCAGATAAACCTTCAACTCTTGAGGACTTAAACACCAACATTCGTCAAGTTATGGCTGTGATACCGCACAATATGTGTCAAAAATGTCGAAATTATCTCAAAGAATCAATGCTAGCAACACTTCGCGTGGATGTCATTTAAATGATGGCGTGTTTCACACTAATGTCAACGTTCAAACTTTACAATAAAAAAGAAATATCACGAAAAAATTATTTTATATGTTTTATTTACGTTTCCTTTTGAAACCACGAAATGGATAACCCGGTATAAAATAATATTATAATTAAATGAAATTATTAATACCGCTCCTTTATTGCAACATAGTCATATCTCAAAAAATTAAAAATTTGTAGTTACTAAAGCAAAACTGCTCTTTTAGACCTTCTGTACATGTTGCAAAAAATCAGTTTTATATCCCACGCTGAACCGAAGTTATAGCAAGCTCAAGTTTTTTTGAGATATGACCATGTTGCAATAAAGGATCGATACGCAATAGTTCTGGTATGCACCTAGGAAAGTTTGCTGCGGATAAACCTTAATGTGCGGATTTGTTATGCTACCACATTTGTTTTTTTTTTTTTTAATTTTTGATTTGTGCTGCTTGTGGATTCGTGTTACCAGCTGACTTATTGTTGAATATGTCGATGTTTAATAGGCAAGCTGAAAAATTTCTAAACAGTGGAAACGGGTCTTCAAAAGAAAGAAGAGAAGAAGTTAGCTTTAGGAGCTGTCCTACTACACCATCCCACTTCCTACTAAATAAACTTAAACTTATTGTTGAATAAGTCGATGTTTAATAGACAAGCTAAAAAATTTTAAACATTGGATTACGGCTCGAAAACAAGACATAGAGTTTTAAATGTCCTTTTCGTGGTAATTACACTCTTAAAACTTTTGTCAGAAATTTTCTTAAACTTGTCTTCAAAAGAAAGAGGAGTAGAAGTTAACTCTAGGAGTTTTAGTCTACTACACCATCCCACTTCCTACTAAATAACGCTTATGCTATGGACTGTCGAAACTATGAATCTAATCCACGAAAGGGATAGTGTATAATTTGGATACATTGAATAAAATACAATATCTGATATTAACGCAAGAATATTTATGTTAGAGTTCTAACTAGTTTCTAAGTCGCCGTGGTCTAGTGGGTAGTGTGTTGGTTTATTAGACGAAAGGCCTGAGTTCGAATCAGAGGTCAGACTTCAAAATGAAGATATGAAAATATTTCTTCGGCGTCTTCCTCTCAGCAAATTTCTGGCAAAAATTCTGAGAGTAAAAATGGCCATGAAAAACAAAACCTTTAGTTCGGAGTCGTCTTTAAACTGTAGGTCCCCCGCCACGTTGTACAATGGGTCAATTTGACCTCCGGGTACTGAACTTGTCACAGTTGACAAGTACACGGCCTCTAACCTAGAGTTCTAATGAATTTTTTAAAAACTGTTGTTTTGCGTAAATTACAGCTCATTGTGGTCAATTTTAAAAACTTTACTCTTGCATTACGAAAATGTTATGCGATTATTCAATATTAAATAACATTGTTTTGTATGTTCAGCATTTACAGTGAACGCCAAAAGTGAGTCAACACCACAGAAATAATACATTTTCTTAGGATTGTGAAAAAAGTAAATAAGAATAGTCGAACAAATTTCCAAAAAAAAGAAAAAATGATTATTTCTTACTTATAAAATGTTAAAACAAAAACAAACAACAAAATTATTGTTGTGGTATAAGAATATTTTTTATAAAGAAAATTTAAAATTATATTGGGTGTTGACTCACTTATGGCGCTGAGTGTATATCTACAGTTTCGTTTCTGTATCAGCTTGCTATTCACCACTCGCCGTAGACGACGGTTTTCTAACGAGCGCGTCCGTAGGTAGTGGAAGGGCACAGAGCTGCGAGCATTATCTCTTCCAATCATAGTTTGAAAAGGTATGAAACTAGCTCGTGGAAGTCCGAGATGTCGGATAACGACAATAATGTATTTTCATGAACTGACTATATGATCATTCTCCTTTAGTAGTCTAAGACCTCCCGCGGACCAAAATGACATCATACTTGTGTTGACTTTCTTTGTGTGTAAAGCAGTCTTGCACTGCGTATTGACATTGATGCAATAATCCAATCTTTAAAGCGTTTCAGGCGAACCAGGCACCGATTGATGAATTGCCCATATGCTGAGCAGTAGTTAGATAAATTGCGATGCATAGAACATAACAACAAGGGAAAAAGGGAACACCCGGGGAAAGCATAATTTCTTCTTTCATGTGGATTCCAGCTATTCACTCTTTTGAGAATATCAAATGAAAAACTTGAACCAGTCTGCTAAGTGGACGAGGGTTACGAATCTGAACGATGTGTTTAGGAGTGCGAAATCCATTCTGATTATATCATGCTACTGGGCCGAACTTGGAAACCCAGAAAGACGCGGAACCCAGATAGTACCGAAATCGGATCCAAAAATTACATCCCCTGACGCACAGTTGCAACACATCTGGCTCTAAGCATGGAGATGAATCAGAAATCAAAATTTGCCCCCGGTTACCGGGCTGCAATTCGTTTCTCTAAACGCAGGTACGTACAGTTTACGGTTTAAAGTACGCATTATATGGGTTTCAAATCATCATTGAATGATTGGAAATGAGGTAGCGAATATTCTGACCAATAATTTTGTCCTTTTTCCCAGCTTTCGTAAGATCGAGAACCCAATATTTTGAGGATGACACTATATCAATTGACATGAGACCCTTAGATGGTCTCCTTCATCCTAACTACCCAGTAATAACCAAAAACTCGTTGTACATTTTAGCTCTTTTTACATTTGAATACATATAATTAAGTTGAATGTAAGAAATTCATACCCGTCGTTTTATTCTCATTTGTTTTAACTGCATTAAATGAAATAAAGCAATTTATTACCTTCTTCACCTCTGACAGCAAACTTTAACTTAATATCAGGACAAAATTGTGCCATTCTCGCTGCAGCCTCACCAGTTTGAATGGCCAGTTCATACGTCGGTGATAAACAAAGAACCTGAAATAAAATAAAATTGTTAATTTTTTACACTTATTACGTCGACCAAGTGCTAAAAGATGATACAAAAATGAATGGCAATACATATCCTATAAACCCCAAACTTAAAAATAAAACTTATTAAAAAAATAAAAATAAGTAAATAATAAAATGTGCAGTCATAAATTTACAGTAAACATTTTTTCGCTTCAACTTAACAGAATTTGACTGCTATAAAGCATTTTAATCTTAGATAGTTGACTGCTGTCACCTTCTCGCATTCCCCTGTAAGTTTGGACTGTCATAGTTCTCGTATATCGTATGTTTTCAGGTGCTTTTTGGCCAGCTATGGCTTCTCGAGCTCTGTGAATTCCTATCCTATCCTATCGCTTCAGTATTACAAAGTTGACTTTACACAAGCGTTGAATATTCTGAACTTGATTCGTGTGAATATTTGTGCGTTTCTCATACTGATTTTACTCATCCTCATACCATTCTCGTTTTATTTTGCCTGTTATTTACATCTATTTTTTACCGCCATTATTACTGTATTGTCCAGATAGCATGGCTTTGGTTTTCTCTACATTGATCTCAAGCCCAGCATAGAGCGTTAACCTTCTCAAGTTTACTGGTTTTATATGCAAACAAGGTAAAGTTTCTGACTGTGACGAACATGGCGACCACCAGGACTATCCTTGTCTTGCTGTATTCAAGTTGACGCGCAGCCTCCTCGTCGCCCCTCCTGGATGGCATTCTAGCACCCGCTAGATGTTAACTAAAACGTGCAGAGAGGTTAAATTCGGGTTGTGCGTAGGGCTTGGAACCCATCACGTTAAAATCCCATCCAATGAAAACCTCAAGAATAGCCTCAAAAATGATCCCCTCTAAAATTGAAGGCCACGGCAAACGTTTCAAGGACAACGATTTAAGAATAAGCACATGGAACGCCCGCACCGTTTACAGGGTAGGCGCTTGCCCAACTGGTGGATGCCCTCATGAAATGTAGGACGGACATCACTGCCATACAAGAAATCCGATGGATAGGAAAATGATGCAAAAGGTAAGCATATTGCGATGAGTATTACAGCTGCCATGTTGATAAGCACGAATTCGGATGCGGATTTGTGGATAATAAGACTTCGTCACCTTGTCTCTGGGTTCACGCCAGTGAACGAAAGAATAGCCACAATCCGAATCAGGGCAAAATTCTACAACATCAGCCTAATTTGTGCTCACGCCCCGACGGAAGAAAAGGACGATGTGGTTAAGGATGCCTTCTATGATAAACTCGAGGACGTATACGATAAGTGCCCGGCTCATGAAGCCAAAATCGTCCTCGGGGATTTTAATGCGAAAGTCGGGCGGGAAGGTATCTTTGGCCCCACTGTCGAATAGTTCAGCCTCCACGCGAACACTACCTCCAATGGTTTGAGGCTGATCAATTTCGCCGCGGCGTGTGACATGGTAGTATGTAGCACCATATTTCAGCATCTTGACATAGAGGTCCAAACATCAACTCGGACCACTAACTTGTCTCAGCCAAGTTCCGATAGCGCATTTGTACCTCGAGGACTGCGCACTCTAGTGCATTGCGAAAGCTGGACGTTCAGAAGCTGCGATCACAAAGGACAGTTGAGGCGTTCTCAGCTCAACTCTCGGATAAGCTGTTTGTTTGTATGTGAAATTCTCTTTAAATAAAACTCCAAATATTTTAAAAACCCAAATTGTAATTTATTTCATTATTAACTTTTATAATTTAAAATAAAAATAAACACAATTTTACTATTACAATATGTAGGCAGTGTTTATGTTTATTTTTAATTAGAAAAATATAGTAATCCATTTTAAACTAAAAAAGCGTTCGAAAAGCATTTCTGTTTGCATTTTACCTTTACTAGAAGATAAAAACCTTTTCACATTCGTAAAAATTTGGGTTTCGAACATTGTTGCCACAAACAAAAATTTTTCCCTACCAGTATTCTTACCAAAACATGCCAAAATTATACATACCCAGGTATGTAACTGTTGACGTAAGGGATATGAATTTTTAGTCAAGTCTAGGAATAAGGTAGAAAACACTACTAGTAAAGGATATCATAAAATTTCAGGTTAATACAGTTATTTCTTTCTGAGATACGGCGATTTAGAAACACAAAACATACCTGGGTATGTATCTGTTGACATTAAGGTTAAAGTACCATTATAATATTATTGTTGACAAACTAGCCAAAGTTTTTGTATTTTCTTATTTTATAACAAGTGCTCTTTCATATTGGATAAAAATATTTACTCAAATTGAAACTTAAAACCACGACTTTTGTCGAGCTAGATTAGCAAAATCTTATACTGTGTGATGGTTGCCGTTGCTTATATTGTAGCCTTCTTCCTTTTTTCTGTTACTGCAGATATTTCTTTTGGGAAAATAAAGAACACACTAGTCGTCATATTTATTAATTTGGTCTCTAAATATATTCCACAAAACATTTTGTCCTTCAAATGGACCAAAAACGATACTTATAAATATAGAACACAATCGATTTACGATTACACGAGGATGGCGAATAATACAAGAACTTTAATAGATTTTGTTATCACAAACAGTATTAATGTTTCAGCAAAAAATAATAGTGAGAATAAAGTTACGGATCACGAAGCTATAGATATAATTTTATATAATTTTAGCGAATCAACGAAAAAAGAAATAGAAATGTTTAAATACAATGAAAATTTATTTAAAACGGAAATTATAAATAACATTAATAATTATGAAATCAAAACTCTTATCATATGTCATTTCGATAATTATTTTGAAAATTCAAAAAACAAAAAAAAATTACAATGAAGAAAACTATAAATGAACAAAATAATACGAAGGATTGGTTCAATAATGAATTAAAAAACTTAAAAAAAAAAAAAATAAAATTGTGAAATATTATATTGCAAAAACAGTGAACACAAGTGAAGCCTGGCACAACTACAAAATAATAAAAAATAGATATGAAACAAAAATCATATTTGGAAAAAAATCAATTTGATAAATCTATAGGTAAAGCCAAAGTCCAAAAACAAATGTGCAAAAAAATAAAAGAATTAGTATTTATTAAAAACAAGGATTATAGATCGATATCACTCTCATCTTTTCTCTTGAAAGCTTTGAAGAGACTTATCGATCTATATTAAAACTAAAACATTGACCGGTCTTTGTTGAGTGGGTCGCAACATGCTAAGTCTGTTGAGAGCGCTCTTCATTGACTGATTTTGTTGAGGCGAATTTGGCTAGGGGTGAATACACACTGTCGGCTTTCCTTGATATATAAGAGGCTTCAATACCGTTACCACTTCTTCTATTGAGAATTCACTAAGGTATTGTTACGTTTTTACCTTTTTAAAAGCGTTTATGTATGAGTTCGTTTATTGCAAACCAAGTAAAAACAAATATGTGTTTATTTTAATGAAACTCTTTATTAATCACACTACTTTTATGTGCCACTGTCCAAACTTATACAAAGTACACAACAATAACTACAACAGTATGTGCTCGTTCGATACTCTTCTCTGCTTATAACCTTTTTAAAAGCAACAGCACTTATTCGTTATTCTCTGCTTACAACCTTTATGTAAGCACAACACTTCTGGTCGCGTTAACACTAACAACTGTTCGGTAGACTTTACTACGGACGCAACTTATCTTCTGACTGAATTCACACTGACTGCACTGCTTGTGTTGTCTTGCCCTTTTAAATGCGAACGCCTTCAGTCTGATGATGGTTCTCGAAGTAGAAGGTTCGCGTTCGCGTCTACTCGAGAATTCTATAGCTACTGCACGGATGTTTATGTACTATGTTCTCTTTGGTTGTTGTTGCCTTCGATTCTGTCTCTTTTCTCTCTACTTCTGGCAGCTGCTTTACTTAGAATAAGTTCGATGTATGTGTTAGTCTATATTTTTGTCATGTGTATTGTGTACGCATTGCCTGTGTGTTTGTAGTTTTTGTTTATCGCTAATGTTAAACGATATTACGTCGTTTCGACTATTTTTGTGTAACAGTATATATTCCCCAGATTTTCTGGTGCGGTTAATCACCCGCATGTTGGGTAACAGACTAATCCGATCAAATCTGGCTGGATGTTCTGTCGTCAAGCGTGCGACCAGGGGTACACCACAGGACTCCTGGAAAGTAGGGGCTTTAGGGTTGTGGCATATGCCGACGATGTGGCTATTCTTGTGGGTTGAAAATTTTTGCCAACGTTGGGGGAACTGATGGAGTCTGCTCTTGGAATTTTATTCTCTTGGGCGACAAAATGTGGTCTGGGGATAAATCCAAATAAGACGGACCTCATTTTGTTCTCGCGTAGGTACAAAATTGAAACCTTCAGGTTGCCAAGATTAGCTGGTAGGGAGCTGCCGTTGTCTTCTGAGGTCAAGTACTTCTGTGTTGTCCTGGACAGCAAGCTGAACTGGAAACGAAACACCGAGGAAAGAATGAAATGCTTTCTACCAGTGTAGGATTTCCATAGGTACAACTGGGGTCTTCCGCCTAGGGTCATTCGCTGGATATATCTGGCGATTGTTAGACCGCTTACTACTTATGGCTGTGTTGTCTGGTTGTGTGCCATAGATAAGAGTTTTCAACGGAAAATCTTGGATAAGGTTCAGCGGATTGCCTCTTTGAGTATCATTGGAGTGAGGAAGAGTTGCCCTCAGGCTGCTCTTGATACTATGCTCTGTCGGACTCCGCTTGACATATAAGTTAAGTGCAGCGCGTAGGGAATCGGGTTGCTGGAAACAGCGTTCGATATGTCACTCCAGAGTTCTGAATACCATCTTTCCTGACGGAAGGTATGGACTTTCGAAATAGCCACTGGTTATATTGTGACTGAGGCTATGTTCCTACCTGATATAGGATAGGGCACAATGGAATGGTGGGGTACTCCAGGGGCAGAGTGGTATATCCATCTTCACAGATGGATGTAAGTTAGGTGGATGTACAGGTGCTGAGGTTTTCTGTAGGGATCGCGGTCTTGAACTCTACTTCAGGTTGAATAATGACTGCAGCATTTTTTAGGCGGAGATTTTCGTAATACTGAAGGCTATTGAGGCCATTGCTGGTGGCCCATCTTCGGATTCGGAATCTTACATGATCTTCGTTGAAATCACGGCTCGTACGCCCGCGCAAAGAGTCGTTGAGGAGTTTTAGACCAGACCCGTCTATGCTGTGTTCCGGGTCACAGCGGAATACTGGGCAATGAGGCGGCGGATGCCCTCGCTAGGTTAGGTTCGCTTTCAGGTGGCGATTTGACAGTTGGTCCTGATCCCCCAGTCTGCCACCTCTATGGCCTCATCGATGGATGGGTCAGGAGGGAAGAGCAGAGGTGTTGGGGGAACGGATCGGGTTGTTCTGTGTCCAGACGTCTATGGCCCGCTGTGGACAGTAAGAGAACAGATTGGCTGCTGGGCTTGGTTAAGGCCAGCTTAAGGTTGGTTGTCGGTTTTATCACGGGGCACTGCGAAATTAGATCGCTGTTCCAGATCCCAGCCGGACTATTACAGGGTATGTTGCGATGAGGAGGAGTTAGAGACTATCGAACATCTCATCTGCAACTGCCCAGACCTTGGTAAGTTGAGGATGAGGACCCTTGGCATGGCTTTCTTTGAGAGCTTGAGTTCTGTGTCGAGAGCCGACATCAAGGCTCTCCACAGATTCATTAGCAGCTTGGGCTGGTTGAGATGTGATAGGGCTTCATAAGTGTAGTCGCACTCTCACTGTCTTTTGTTTTGTGTCTGTTTCTTTCTGTGTAATTCCTCCGTTTCCCATTCTCCCTCTTCTTACCTACATTCCTATATCCTCTATTTCCTTCCTCCCCTAAGGACAATGTACAATGGGTCAATTTCGACCTCCGGGTACTGTACTTGTCTTAACGGACTAGTACACGTCCTGTAACCGAACCTAACCTAACCTAATAAAAACAAAATGTGATACAATCTGTGGCATTTAATCAATTAGAGTTTAAGGAAAATTATTTAATAGCCAACCAATTTAATTTATTTAGATTATTAGAAATTCGCTATAACATGTGCAATAAACCTTATAGAACTTAAAGATTATGCAAAAATATCAAAAATAAACCAAATTTTAACAATATATCTATTAATATAATACTAGATAATTGGAAGATCATAGGAAATATTATAGCGAATATTATAAATAAATGCTTTAATACAGAAGAATTTCCTGAAAGTTGGAAAATATCAGTAATAACACCAATACAAAAAAATTGTAAAAACAAAAAAATATGAACAATTTAGACCAATAAATACATTAAAAACTTGTGAAAAAATTATTTAAAAAGGCGTTAAAATACGACTTGAATATTACTTTGAGAAAAACCATATGTTTTCAAAATACCAATCGCGATTTAGAAAAAATTTTCATTTGAAGCTACTTTAAATTATATAATAAATAGATGGAAATATCAGGAATGTCACAGATTCCGATCGGAATGATATTGATTCCGAATATGCAAATCCGATCGATTTTGTTTTAGGTTCTTCAGATTTCGAACGATTTTGTTCATTCCCAAATATTATAAAATCGGTGCTTTTCGAATAAAAATAAAAAAAAACATAATAGGTGAATAAAAACCAGAACCAAAAGAAAAGAAGAAAAATGCGCTGATACAAACATTTTAATGGAAATTAAAAAATGAAAAACGCCCCTTTACCACTTAAAAAATATAAGTTAATAATACAAACAAATTTCTATAAATCCGTACTTACATTTTTATAAACCTGAATACAGGTTTAAAGAAAACATATTTTCTTTTATTACAACATCGTTTCGCATATGCCGAGAGGTCTGAGAATGTTTGCCATTATGTCAATTTGAGAAATATGAGAATAACGCACACGGAATGTGTGGTGTGAGAAAATAGGTAGTAATCCTGACTACAGTGACATTGCTTGTTTAGACAACAAAGGAGTAATTAATCCTTTTGGTGATCTATTAAACGACGGTGTTATTATTTAAAGTCGTTGTAGGCTAGTAGGTAATGTGTTGAATTATTAGACGTAAGACCTCGGTTCAAACCCCAAGTCAGACATCTCTTGTAGTGTAATGGATTAATGAAATCATGTTAACCATTTATTGTAAACAAAGTAAAAGAACATTTTGTTGTATATTATAAACAAAATAAAATAAATTCAAAAGTGTGTCAAACAAAGAACAAAAGAAGAGTCAACAAACTATAAAAAACAAAGTACGAACAAACTGTTGTGTTGAGACAGGTCAGTCCCGAACGACTGTTATATATTTTAGTACAATGTGATATTGTAGAAAAACACAACGATTGCTGGCGTTGTAAAAATAAGAAAACCAAATTAATGATATTAATGACATTATACTTCGTAATATGAATTGTAAATATATTTAAGCTTAGAAATATATTTTTATATGTATATGTTTAATTTTAGAAAATAGAACTTCTCGTTGTTAGTATTTAAGCAAGAAATTTTAAATAAAGGACAAGATTATGCATTTGAACTTTATACAGCAAACAACTTTGCTTGAGTTTTAATCAATATCTTCTCTATATGGCAATCCTGCCAATCATGGAGTGCTAATTCATTAAGCACCAACAAAAAGCAGATCCTGCTTGAAATTTAGCACACCAAGGACCCGAAAAATATTAAAAACAACTAGTGTGCTCAGAAGCACGCATAATAAATTTTTTAACCTGACCGACAGATGAGTGAACGAAAATACTGTCTGGCCGAAAAACAGTGAAATATTCCCTATGGCTCAGGGACACCAATGCCACTAAGGACACCAAGGATATCAAAGAAAAGTGAACTAAATGGATCAGCTGACAAGATAACATCAGAAAAAAAGGAGAATAACTGAAACAAAAGGGTCACAAATAACACAAAAAAATTGTAGTTGAACTTAAAAAAGTGGAGCGTTCCAGTCGCCCCTATAGGCCAGAAAGCGTTGACCGCTCTTGGAAAAAAATTTTTTTTTTAATAATGACAAAATTTTTAATTATACAAGAAAAAAAAGCCTAAAATATAATTTATGTGTTATCCTAAAAAGATAGTTTTGAATGAAATTTATAAATTTATATTGTAATTGTTTTATTGTGTGCAAACTTTGTTTAAATTATAAGAAAACAATAAATACATAAAATGGATATAGAAAAGAAGGACTTAGGAGACTAGGGAAAATACAATTATGTCGCAGACGCATTGTCACGAATTACAATAGATGACAGAAAATATCTTCTGTGCTATGAGCCACGACAGGGTCGATGGCAACAGATAGAGACAGTGGTAAAATAATAAACCACCATAAAACAAACAAAATTAAAAAAGAACGAAAGCAGTACACTGGAGTATACAATTTTTTAGACCTTGCCTTTATGGAAGAAAATTTGTTGTTCTTACAGAACATAAGAACCCAAACTCAAAATTAACTAGAATTCCTGTGGATTAAGATTTCGATTTTAGATTAAGATATAGCATACATGTAAGGAGAAGGGGAAGTCGCCGTGGTCTAGTGGGTAGTGTGTTGGCTTATTAGACGAAAGGCCCGGGTTCGAATCCCAGGTCAGACATCAAAAAACGAAAAATATTTCTTCGGCGACTTCCTCTCAGCAGATTTCTGGCAAAGACTCTGAGAGTAAAAAATTGCCATGAAAAGCTTCTCAAAAATCTGTCGTTCGGAGTCGACTTTAAACTGTAGGTCCCGCCACTCATGTATAAAAATTAACGCACACAACATAGGTGGTGTGAGAAGTTAGGTCGTAATCCTGACTGAAGGGTTGTAATGGCCAATTATGTATGTATGTATACATGTAATTAAGTAATAATACAAACGCAGACGCATTATGAAGGATACAACTAAACTCCGATTTGTTACAATCAATGCTTCCCGACAAGATTGATGAAACGTTAAAAAAACGTTAGAAAAAACTGGGACTGTACATTCATAAATGATATTAAAAAAGCGAGAAAATTTAAATTTTTACTAGAAAAGTCGACAAAAGAGATACAAGTTGAAAATGATTCTGTTCTAAATGACACGCGCTTCAGATTTAAAGATAATCCCTATTATTTAGATAATATTTTGGAGAAACTACCTTCTGTTTTAGACAGAACAAATTGTACAAAATTCGCACTAGAGTAAGGTGACGAAATATTTAAAAGAATAAATGCAGAGAAATTTAAAGAAAAAATAAACAAGAATAAAGAAAATGAAGTAATAATATTGTTATATAGTAATCCCCAAAGAATAACAGATGTAAAAAGAAAGCATGAATTAATTGAATTGTATCACAGTACACCATGTGGAGGACATTTCGGAATAAAATGTTTAAAATGGTAAAAAATACGTTTCAGAATGTGATCTGTGCCAAAGAAACAAACAAGACATACTAAAGAACCACTATGCGTAACAGATACGCCAAAAAATAGTTTTTCTACGAAAGTAATAGATACAGTTGGAACTTTGAGACATTCTGAACACTATCCCTATATATTCACAACGCTATTTGAAAAATATATAATAGCTCGACCAATGGAAACTAAAGAAGCCAAATCAGTTGCAAAATGTTTGACAGAAAATCTGATATGAAATATGGTATACGGAATTTGTAAATGAATTAATGAAGGAAATATGTACTTTATTGAAAATAGAACACAAAATTTCAACACCCTATCATCACGAAACTCTTGGTACTAAATGAATACTTTTTGTCATTTGTAAATGATGATAATTGGAGTGATTGGATACCCTATTATATTTTTGCTTATAATATAACACTTCACGTAAATACAAACTACTCTCCGTTTGAATTAGGTTTTGGTAAAATATCTGAAGTTCCTGGTGAAAATATAATGACAGACAATACAATATATGTTTTGGACAAATATGCTAAGGAATTTAAATTAAGACTAAAGAATTTATTAGAAAACGCTAGAAAAATTATAGAAATTACAAAAAGGAATAGAAGTTTAGAATCGTATACAAAAATGAAAAGCATAGATCTTAGTATATGAGACTTAGTACACAGTACCATGGTCCATATGAAATAACTAATATAGATAATACAAACGTAGAATTAAAAATTAATGGAAAAACAAAAATTGTTCATAAAAATTTATTAATGAAATATAACAAATAACCAACTAAAACATAATATTATTTAAGAATTATTTTACACATACATTTAAAGTTTATTTTTACCCAGCCAGCATTTTTGGAACTTTTTAATCAAATTCGAATCTTTTTTGATTCTTCTGCGCAATTAAAATGATTCTAGCATTGCGCTCATTTTCTGATCATAAAAGACTCTTTTGTCGAACAACTTTGCTTGAGTTTTAATCAATATCTTCTCTACACTCAAACAAAATGAAATATGAAAAAATATTTCTTCAGTAACATGTTCTCAACAGATTTCTGGTAAAAAGTCAGCAATAAATATTAAACACAGGTCGGATCGCAAGATACTACTTTGTAGAACACCGACTGTAGTCGGCTAGGAAGCACTTTATAAGTGTCTTTATAAGACATCTTGATTTATAACAAATCTTTGGATGGCAAAATAGGTTCCCTGTAACTCTCGTCATTTACAATGGGTCAATTTCGAACTCCGGGTACTGTATTTGTCTTAATCGAAAAGTACACGTCCTCTAACCTAACTCTATCATATTAATAAGTAAGCTTCACCTTAAATATTAGATTTTCTTGTCAAATATTGCCAAAGTTTGAGAAACGTCGATTTATAAGAAAAAAATATTTGCTTGTTTTTTCGTTTACTGCAATCGGTGAGATTTTTCAAAAGCGTTGTGTTTTTTGCTCCTGAAGCCTGATAAACGATCCCGAATACACATGCTGGCAATTATTATTGTCGGTGGTTTAGACGTCAGCAGTTGTTCGCATTAGACTCATGCGTGTGTTAGATTCTAGGATTATATACCCTTATTCTTAATTAAAATTGTATTATATTAAAGTATATTTATAGCAATATTTTATTATATTATTAAAAAACATTCATGGTAAATGCAGTGTGGCGCACAATAAGAACAATCTTATTACTGACTTTAGATGCTCCTTTATTTATTTGTTTATTATAATTTACATAGCACAACAAGATTTGAATCTTATAAGTGACAGTGCTATGTTAGGAATCATTAAGATTTAAAAATTAATAGTGAAACAAAAATACATTAAACAATATAAAGAAATTAAAAAATTAAAAAAGTAAGTAAATAAGTGAGTTGAAAATATTTTAAAAAAAGAATATTAAAAAAGTTACCATTTACAAAAATTAGTATAAAAAAAACTGGGAATAAAAATATATCCTATATGGACCTATCAAATAAATCACAAATAGTAAAAAATTTTACTCATGAAAATAATTTGAATAACTCCTTCTTGAAAGCGTTTGCATTGCCTAGATTCTGGATGTAATTTGGTAGGGAATTCCAAACACTAGTGGTGTGTATAAGAAACTGTCTCTGAGATAAAAGAGTCCTAAATCTTTGCTGAATAATGTTCCTACCGCGGTAGGATCTAGCAAATTTAATTCGACAAAATAAATATTCCGGCCGTCCCGTGTAAATTATCTTATGAAGTAGAATAAGGCATCTAATTTTCAGGAGATTATCAAATTTTACATTAAGAATCCGGCAAGCCAAATGGGAAATGTGATCACGACGCCCCTTCTGAAAGACATATCTAGCTATGTTATTAAACGCCAAGTTAAGTCTACGTTTATCAGTTTGCGAAAATTTCACACCCATACAAAAGTACCGGAATTAAGTACGTTCTGGCAAGTTGCATACGAATGACAAAAGGAGTCGAATCAATAACAGTCCACAAGTTCCTAAGCATACTATAAATTCTACCTACAACGGCACCTATATGGTTAGACCACGATAAACTGCCATTAAAGACAATACCCAGATTTTTCGCAGATTTGACAAAGTCAATCTTATTTCCCCTGATGCCTAATTTAGGCATGACAAATGATCTGTCGGTTCTCGAAAGTATAATACATTTAGACTTGGAGGGATTGATGCAAAGACCATGGCCGAGGCCCAGTTGTCAATCCTTACCAAATCACTATTAATATAGTCCAAACAAGAATCAATATTCTCCCTTGGAGTACTAGTATAAAGCTGCACATCATCAGCATACATATGAACATTACAGTGAATCAAGACATCCGGTAAATCATTTATATACATACAAAATAACAGAGGCCCAAGTATTGACCCCTGGGGAACACCTCTACTAATATTAAGTGGATTTGAGATATTGCCATTAAGATGTACTTTTTGAAACCTATTCAGCAAATAAGAATAAATAAGATTACAGGCAGAATTTGAGAAATAAAACAGCTTCCGGAGCTTTTTCAAAAGAACTTCGTGATCGACTGTGTCAAAAGCCTTAGTGTGATCAAGCAGAACCAAAAATGCTACACTATTTTCATCTAGTTTCGACCTAAGATCTTCTACAACATTTATTAGACCTGTAGTACAACTTCTACCTTTCATAAATTCTGACTGACTAAGGGCAAAGTAATGGTGACTCTCCAGGTAAACAGTGATCTGTCTGGCCATTATTTTCTCTATTACCTTGGACAAAAAAGGGAGGATAGCAATTGGCCTGAACTCGTTGTTCGTTTTGGGAATGGGAATGATTTTTACCAGTTTCCAATGTTCAGGCAAAGTAGATTTTGTCAGAACAGTATTGAAAAAGTGAGTATAATATGGGTAAAGTTTAGGAGTCAGAGCTTTCAAGAATGAAGGATTCAAATCATCAGAATCAACCGCGTTCGATTTTACCGCTGAAATACATTCCAAAACCTCGAACTGATTTACACAGCGAAAACTAAAGGAATGTTGTGGTAGAACACAACAAAGATCATCATAGAAGTTACCGATAGAAGTTGGAATCTTAGCATTTACGAAAAGGTCATTAAGCATATTCACATCAACATCAATATCCGTTCCAGGACTCTTTCGGCCAATTCCTATTTCATGAATTACATTCCATTTAGACCTGTTGTCCATTGCGTTGGAAAACTTTTCACCATAATACAATGCCTTGGCAATTCTTATGCGCTTGGTAACTGCCGTCCGTGCGAATTTATGTAAAGCCTTTAAATCATCAGTCCTAAACCTCTTCCACCGCCTGTATGGACTGTCCCTCCTTCTAATGAGTGCCTTTATCTCAGTATTAAACCAAGGCTGTTGTTTCGGCCTGATGCACTTGGTTCTGACAGGAACGCATCTGTCACAGATCAAGCGTACATTCTCCTGAATAAATGACAATTGGTCATTCTGGTCCCAAGATACGTCATTCAATTCAATATTCAGAGTAGCATAATCCATGTTCCTAAAATCACGATATGTAATATATTTGTCCACTGCACAAGTTACAGGTGTAGAAGAGAAGATCGTGGCTAGAGAAACAAGAAGATGAAATTTGGTCATACAACTGTACCCTTTCAATGTGGTTCACAAATATAAGGTCAATCAAGCTATTTGATGTCGAATGGAAGTGTGTAGGTGTCGACACAATAACAGGACTGAGATGAAGTGAAATCATCGGTCCAATAAGTGGATTATCAAGTAGAAGATTGTTATTAGAGTCACCTACGACAGCTATGTCGTCATATTGAATGGTGATATCCTCAAGTATGGAAATAAAATGATCAAGATTATCCTATATCTGAAAATTTTACCGGATTGAATCGGGCAATAATTTTTAGATTTCACGAAACATGTATATGTAGTGGAGGTACAGCAACAGACGGATAAAAATTGTTCGTATTGTTACATGAAGATGTTATGTCTAGATACAGGCGGTTCTTCCATAGTTAACAAAAGAAACAGGTTCCACAGCATCATAATGACTTTAGACTTCTGAGACTCCAACAGTTGTTCGGCTCTCTACAAGCACTTCGATTAACAGAAACGAACCTCTCTACGTTTAAACGCTTTCTATATATTGTATCAAACTTCCCAAAAGCATGTTTGGTATTATACTCGCTGCCAGAAAAGATAGTCCTAGAGATTTATAGAAGTTACAATATTTATCCATTGTAGTCGATAATATAAAAGGCGAGTAAACAGAAGATATTAACAATTATTAGTAAAAGTTCTTAGTTCAGATATAATAACTGATGCCTAAGTCTTAATTTACTAAGACCCTGCGCTTGCTCTTCCTCGAGGGGTCCTTGCAACAATATACCAAATTAGCAATTGCAGCTTTAACGCGACCAACATTTAGTTGATCGTTCATTTGCCAGAAGTGGTTTGGGTAGAAGCTTTGCGAGTTTTCTGTAACATGGATAGTTTCACGAATGAATGCATTTAACATGATCTGTTTGTGTATGAGGATTTCTAATAATCATGTGTATAGAGGATGAGATTAAATTTTTTAACTTGATGTCAGTAGAATTACATTTACAGACACCAGATTATCGTACAAAAAATCTCATCCTTTCGTGGGAAAAAGTCAAGATAGACTCGTAAATAGAACGTAAATAAAATTCGTACTACTTACACATGCCGAATATATTGATATAAATACGCTGGAACTGTAACTGATAAAAGTGTATTGGAAAATATTTTTTATTTTTTTAAACGTCTGATTTTATATCCGGAAATGAGTTTGTAAACTGCTTTTATATATTTATTATTTATATTTATAATTTTTAATTATTTACCTGTGGAAATTCTAGTTTAGTGTCAACTCTGCTCAACATTGCCAAAACAAAAGCAGCTGTTTTTCCCGTTCCTGATTGACTTTGAGCTATCATATTTTGTGGAGGATCAGCTAACAATATTGGCAAGGCGTTTTCTTGTATTTTCGAAGGAGCGTTAAATCCCATTGCATAAATTCCTTTCAAAATTTCGGGTTTTCTGGATAGGACAACATATATTAATGTAAAATAAGCAGTAGTTTTAAGTATATTTTTGGTTAAACTTACAAATGAAGCTTTTCAAAAGTTTTTACTGAATACAAAGGTGATGTTGGATCCTGACGTTGAACTTCTAAATCCAATTTGGATTCAACCAACCCCTTACGAATAATTTTAAGTAAGAGACTTGTTTCAGCGGGACTGAAAATAATAAAGATTAATTTTTATGTATCAATTTTCGTTTCTCTATGAATACTAGTGCAAGAAAAATACATTATCAATCTTGTTTTCTTATACTTTCAAGGCCTAGTTAGCCGAATGTGGATGTTTATTTTTTAAGGCGATCGGAGTATTTATTTTACCTTAAATTCAACTTGGAAATTTTATAAAACAATGGATTTTTAAGATTGTTTTTATTGTGTTTGTTAGTCTGATGACTTTCACTTAACTATTCGAGGGTCTATATTTATTTTGATCAATGGGGAATATGATGCTGATGGATATACTGTGTTTGTTTGTCCATTGGGACTGGTATCGGAAAGCGGTTTATTGCGGTCACCGGAATTGATTACAATTTCAGATTAGTGTTGGTAAAAACTTTTAGCATTTGGAAACTAGAGAATCATCAGGTTTTTGTCTTTTGGAAGTGTTTCCAATGCATTCTCGCAATCGGTAGGAGGCATGCTTCGTTTTATTTAATAAAAATTATAAAATAGAAAACGATCCGATAGAAAAAAGAATTTCAAAAGTGATGAATTTCGCTAACCTTCTTTTTTTTTTGTAAATTGAAAAAAGTCAAAAGAGAAAAACCGATAATTGTACATATTTTTGCGTCGTTATTAAAAAAAACGGTACAAAAAAATCAACATTATTTGATCAACAAATATTTGTGTTCTTCAATGTTTCAAATTTATTATAATAGATTATTATTGAATCGATTGTTTTCTGCTTGCTTAATCTGACCCTAATTAGAACAAGTATTTTTGAATTAATTTTGCCTTAGATCTGCAGACTGTTCATTCAGTCAAGCTAAAGAGCAATTACAAAATTGCACTATTTGTAGAATTGCGTAATTGCATAGATATATATGTATGTCTTTTACACATACAGTGGACAGCAAAAGTCTTAAGCTGTTATCACACGACATGTATTTTACGCATGTACTGTCACTTTCTTTATCCATATGTAATTCCGTATGTATGTCAAAGTTGTTATTTTATAATTTTTGCTATCACACCTGTGTATGTTTTCCGTATGACATAACGTAAAAGTGTAAACAACAGACTTTTTATTGTGTATAAATTGTAAAAAATAATTAAAAAATTGAAATGGATGTAAAAACCGCTGATAAAACAAATGTACTGTCCAGCATTATTTCAATAATATCAGCAATGAAAATAAAAAATAGAAAAGAAAAATATAAATTAAAAGAGAATCGGTCTTTAAGGAGTCATAAGTGGCTGCTTCGAAGGGATTCTAGACTAGGGTTCGCATCAATGGCTATGGACGAACTGCATTTGGAAGACCCGAAACCGTTTAAATTTGCGAGGATATCCTACAAAACCTTCTCCGAGTTGTTAGGAAAAGTGTCTCCCTTAATCTCTAAGCAAAACACTTTTTTGGGCCAATCTAACTGCAATAAACGGAATAAACATTATTTAATTCATTAAAATATGGAACAATACTTACTTTTTCATGTTCTTTACTCATTTCCTTTAAATTTGTTCACAATTATTTTTTTTCGGAAAAATTTTCTAAAAAACGAACACATGTTGTGTTTATGTTTGTCACAGAAAAATAGAGCAAGCTCTAATTGAAAAAATTACATATGTATTTCCATAAGTATTTTACATATGCCATGTTTCATACGTATCAGACGATGTGTACAACTTTGCATATGGAAACAACTTTGCATTATGTAAAATACATGTCGTGTGATAATAGCTTTAGTACGATAATATATTTTGACAAAAAAAAAAAAAAAACAAAGTCCCGATATGACTTCAAGAGGGTACTTAGATCATTTGAAAGAAAGGTAATGTAATTGTTAAACCTCAAACAAAAGTCAACCGAAAACCGCAACTGGTGCCACCAGAAAACACTAACAAAACTTGTTCACTGAATTCCAAATGGGTTAAACGGAGTGCTTGACGTTAATGGATATTCTACTAAATACAAGGGATACACATACATAATTGGCCATTACAAACCTTCAGTTAGGATTATTGACCTAGTTTATTACACCACTTATCTTGTGTGTGTTAATTTTATACATAAGTGATGGAACCTACAGTTTTAAGTCGACTCCGAACGACAGATTTTTTTTGAGAAACTATTCATAGCAATTGTATTTACTCTCAGAGTTTTTGCCAGAAATCTGCTGAGAGGATATCGCCGAAGAAATAATTTTTGTATTTTCTTTTGATATCTGGCCTGGGGTTCGAACCCTGGCTTTACGTCTAATAAGCCAACACACCATCTACTAGGCTACGGCGACTTCAACAAGTGATAATATTTTCTAATATTAGACCTTTGAATTTTAAATTTACTTAGGGGTCTTCCTGATACTTATGGAGTCACCTGTAAAGTTTCCTTATTTTTTCTTGCTTTATGGAAAACATTAAAAAAAATTTTGTTTTATAATAAAAAAATAAATATTAGATTATAAATAAATAAAATAAATTAAATATATAAACTATAAATTTTTATACAAACTTTTTGCTAAAATTTATGAAATTGCTAAAAATATATTGCTGTACTGGGACTTTTTCTATCCACTGTGTAAATGTATATATATATATATATATCAAAGCATATGTCTTAATATTTCGATATTTTCATTGAAATCTAGTAGAAAATAAATCTGAGAATTTTTAAAGATAGCTATTTGAAATCTTTAAGGTTCTACCTATTATTTAAAAAAAAAAAAGAATTATTGAAAAAAAAAAAAAAATAGCTGTCAAGTTAAAGCAACTTATTTAAATTTTTTCAAAAAGATGAGAGTTGTGGTGAGAGCCATCGAGATCGTCAAATATTAGGTTTAGAAGTAGTATATAGCAAGAGTTTATAGACCATGAGTTTCTACCAATAAGTAAATGCATTTCTGTGTGGAATTTCCAACTGTCTGTTTTGTTTCGTATTTTATTCAATGTACATACAGTTATATTTTTTTTTTATTTTATTTTTAACAAATAGCAGTAAAAAACAATGAAGGTATTCACGTCAACGTTTTTGCATGCACAAAATTGCGAAGGTGCAAGATTTTACTTTGGTTGACGTGAACAACTTCTTTTGCAACAATGTCTAAATTAGAATAAAAATGTTGAAAAAAAGGGTAGCCATTTTTTTGTTTTGAAAAATGATTCTTAAGAAAGGAAAGCTAAAAAATTCTAGAAAAAGAAAATCTAAATAATTTATTAAAATTTATAATTCAGTTATTAATACAAATTAAAAGTTAAATAATTTTTAATTGATTCGACTTTATTTGAAATAAAAAATAAATATGAAGATAATGGCAAGTTTTTTTTTTTTGTAAAAATACAAATGTAATTAAATAGTTTTATAAAATTTTCATATAAACTTTTCAGAAGATGATGAAATTGCGGAAGAAGATGAATTTACAGAACTTTAATATAATTTATCCATCGTAGTTTCAATGCGATATGGAATTGAATATTATGTGCCAAAATCTACAGTATGATATGATGACGTTCTTAGTCATTTGATGACAGTCGTTTTCGCCAAATGCAATGTAGCAAAGATCAATTTTTATTTGTGTGTGTTTCATCATAAACATTTATGCAAACAACTTAGTGTCCATCGTCAATTAGCAATAGTATTGTTAAGGCTGGGAGCATCTGGCGAAAGCGCCAGTATTCGAAAGATAGCAACGTTGTTTGGTATTGGAGGCGGAGGCACAATACAAAAAATAACACTGAGAGTGTTTCGAGCTATTCTAAAACTGCAAGAAAAAAATATTTATTCGCCCGACAAAGCTGAAAGAGAAGAGATTGTAAATAAAACATTTCCTGAATTGCCACATTGTATTGGCTATGTAGACGGAACGGAATTTAAATTATCTGATACCCCAATCGAAAACCCCTTAGCGTATTTTTCAAGAAAGCATATTTATTCTATTAAAGCCCAGATAACACATGATTATAATTTACGTATTCGTCATGTATCTATTGTTTCACCTAGTAGTGTCCATGACGCCCGTATTTATTCAAATTGTCCTTTAACTTTGAATCCTTCCGAATATTTTAATTCAATTCAGTGGATTGCGGGAGATCCCGCTTATTCATTGTCCAATACTATTATTACACAGAACAGAACAAACGCAACTGTAATGACTCAACACAAACGAAGCGAATTCAATTTACACCATAGTAAATATCGTGTAAAAGAGAAATTTAATAGTCTTAAGGAAATACGTCATCGTATTTCTTCTAAACGCAATAAAAAGGTGTGCTGTTTATTGATTCTTATATCATGTTTATACACAACATGTTGGTGAATGAAAATGATATTGAAATATACACTTCCACAAATTTGGTTGCAGATGTTCCTTGCCTATCGAATAAGCAATTCAAAAATGAATTTTTGTTTAAAATAGCTTAATAATTGTTAATAATAAAAAGCGTTATTTAAAATAATTATATTTTATTTCAGTAATTTAAAAAAGTACATGTACAAGTTATTTTTTGTATTTTAAAAAAATTTCATATTTAGCAATTCGTTCACTTTTTTCCATTTCTAAAATTTTTAATTTCTCTTCCGATTCTGCATATTTGTATTTTTTTTAAATCGAGTTCCTGTTTATTTTAATTTAATTTCAGTGTTAAACTTTTTTTCTGAAATTCAAATTCTTTTTCAATTTTTTTTCTTCAAATTCTAATTTTAACCGTTGAGTTTCATTTCGTTCACTTTGACATTTTGTTAATTGAGAAATGAAATCCTTTGGAAATGGCCTTTTCAGTTTTCCGGGCAAATTGGAAGCTTTATCTGTTGATGCAGTTAAGGGGCTTTGCTTTGACTTTTCAGTCGATAGCTGCACTGATGACGATGGCCTTTCGTCTCAATATATAGGACTATTAAGATTTTGGGATGGTGAAGATAACATTTTCTTCTCCTTCTAAAAACCCAAAGAAATCCACAGAAGATTGAGATGAAGCGAACAATTCGGCTCCAGCTTCGACTTTCTCTCCGAATATTTTTTTAAGGCGATCATAATGGTTACACATTTAACATGACTTAATAAAAGTTTCTCTGAAGTTAAAAAAAAAATTAAAAACCAATCACTTTTAATATACATATACAAATAAATATTTACCATTTACTGTTTCTATACCATACTCCAAGTCTTCTTTCAAAATTCTAATGCCAGTTTTATTCCTCCATGCCTCTGCTTTCACAAAACAAGTTTTAAGGTATCGAACTTTCCATTTTACCAATTCCCATGTCGCAGTAATTTTGGATTCCTCAAAAAATTTTTTGTAAGAAATTTTAGCTGTACCTCAAATTTTCTGTTGTCCTCTAAGTACTCTAGAATTTTTATAATTTTAGAATCACACCATGTTTTTAAATTTTTATTTGTCTTTTCTTTTAAAACTTTATTTTTTATAGCACTCATTTTTTAACGTTCTTCTAACGTTTAGTTTATGTCAAAAAAAAATAAAATCGCGGTTGATTTCTTTCTAATAGTTGTAATATCTGGTACTTTTTACATAAAAAGGATAATTATTTTAAAGATTGGCAATGTTGTAATTTAATTGCTCTTTTGTGCACAATTTCGCACAGAAATTTGTATACTAGGTCGGAGGTGCAAAATGCAAAAGTTTGGTTGAATTTATTTTTATATGGTTGCACTTTCGCAATTTCACACAGGCAAAAACGTTAACGTAAATACCTTTATAATGCTTGATTAGCACTATTTATGTATAAACAGAGTAATTTTAGGGATAAAATTAATTAATAAAATATAGGCAAACTTCGCGCTTCTTGGCGCCGCCTTGAAGCTGATATCGCTCTTATCCAGGAACCCTGGATCCTTAGGGATAGGATTCTGGGTTTGAGCGATCCTGACTATAGGTCACTTGTTCCTGGAACAAGTGATAAGGTAAGGACCTGTATTTTAGCTAGAAGTGGTTTGGACTTGTTAATCACTTCTTTCTTTTGTACAGGTGACGTAACAACTGTGACCTACAGAGATGACCATGGGATCGATTTGATGCTGGCGTCAGTGTACATGCCGTATGAGGCTGCATCCCCTCCTGGTGACTTAATTGAACTACTGGTGGAGCATGCGAAGAGGATGCCAATGCTCATCACACCCAATGGGGTAGTGCTGACATAAATACTCGGGGTGAGTCTATTTTGAATTTTATTATTCTTAATAGGCTCAGCATTTGTAACGTTGATAACACGCCAACGTTTATAAACCGTATTAGGAAGACGGTAATTGACATTACGCTCACTAACATGGATAGGTCTATGATTAGGGACTGGAGGGTTTCAGATGAGTGTTCTTTTTCTGATCACCAACTGATATCCTTCAGTATTAATCTATCTGGGGGCCTTAAGAGGCCTTTTAGAAATCCAAGAAGAACCGACTGGATCAGGTATGAAAGGACTGTGGAGGGGGAGCTTAGAGCCCTTAGGGGACGCTCCACTCCTGGCATCAATGATCGAGTTGGATCTTTGACGGATATTTTGTTGTCTTACTATAGAGATGCTTGCCCTCTCACTTACCCGGGTAAGAGGAGCCAGCCTACCTGGCGGAATGCGGAACTGCAGAGGCTCCGCTGTTGTCCCAGGAGACTCTTTAATAAGGCTAAGAGGTCGGGAAGGGATGTGGACTGGTCTGCATATAGATCCAGTTTTAATGACTATAAGGGAGCAATAAAGCGCTCAAAGAGAACCACCTGGATGAGTTTCTGCACCAGTATCAAGGATGTTGCTGATGTGGCTCGTTTCCGTAGGATGCTGTTGAAGGAACCCAAAGTCATAGGCTTTGTCCAAAAGATCGATGGCATGTGGACATCCTCGAGAAAAGAAACCCTAGAAGTTCTATTGAGCATTCATTTTCCCGATTGTGAGGATCCAGGAAGCTATTCGTTGGGTGTAGGTGATCCCTTCTGTGATGCTGGAATTACGCCCGGTTTCGGAAGACATCATTTCCAGGGATAAGGTCAAATGGGCTAT
Source organism: Sarcophaga peregrina (assembly GCA_014635995.1). Classification (NCBI taxonomy): domain Eukaryota; kingdom Metazoa; phylum Arthropoda; class Insecta; order Diptera; family Sarcophagidae; genus Sarcophaga; species Sarcophaga peregrina. The sequence continues at coordinate 75,956,536 of CM025790.1, read as the reverse complement.
TAGTAGCTTTGAGTCGTTCAAGTCGCCTGGTCCGGATGGTATCTTTCCGGCTCTGCTTCAACATGCTGGTGATATATTACCTGAGGGTTGGAAAGGTGTGCTCGTGGTGTTTATACCAAACGCTGGTAAACCCAGTCACATCGGCCCTAAAGATTATAGACCGATATCACTCTCTTCCTTTCTCTTGAAAGCTTTGGAGGGACTTAACGATCTATATTTAAGGTCAAGAATTGACTGGTCTTTGTTGAGTGGATCACAACATGCTTACATTAAGGGTAAGTCTGTTGAGAGCGCTCTTCATGAAGTGACGGGTTTTATTGAGGCGAATTTGGCTAGGGGTGAGTACACACCGTCGGCTTTCCTTGATATAGAGGGGGCCTTCAATAACGTTACCACTTCTTCTATTGAGAATTCACTAAGGGAAATACATGCCCCAGATTTTCTGGTGCGGTTTATCACCCACATGTTGGTTAACAGACTAATCCGATCAAATCTGGGTGGATGTTGTCGTCAAGCGTGCGACCAGGGGTACACCACAGGGGGGTGTCCTATCCCCTCTTCTGTGGCTCTTGGTTGCTAATGTTGGTCTGAGGCTCCTGGAAAGTAGGGGCTTTAGGGTTGTGGCTTATGCCGACGATGTTGCTATTCTTGTGGGTGGAAAATTTTTGACAACGTTGGGGGAACTGATGGAGTCTAATCTTGGAATTTTATTCTCTTGGGCGACAAAATGTGGTCTAGGGATAAATCCAAATAAGACGGACCTCGTTTTGTTCTCGCGTAGGTACAAAATTGAAACCCTTAGGTTGCCAAGATTAGCTGGTAGGGAGCTGCCGTTGTCTTCTGAGGTCAAGTACTTGGGTGTTGTCCTGGACAACAAGCTGAACTGGAAACGAAACACCGAGGAAAGAATGAAATGCTTCTACCAGTGTAGGATTTCCACAGGTACAACTGGGGTCTTCCGCCTAGGGTCATTCGCTGGATATATCTGGCGATTGTTAGACCGGTTATTACTTATGGCTGTGTTGTCTGGTTGGGTAAGAGTTTTCAACGGAAAATCTTGGATAAGGTTCAGCCTCTTTGAGTATCACTGGAGTGAGGAAGAGTTGCCTCAGGTTGCTCTTGGTACTATGCTGTCTGACCCCGCTTGACATATAAGTCAAGCAGGGTGCAGCGCGTAGTGCCATACGCCTGAGGGAATCGGGTTGTTGGAGACAGCGCTCGATAGGTCACTCCAGAGTTCTGAATACCTGACGGAAGGTACGGACTTTCGGAAAAAGCCACTGATTATATTGTGCCTGAGGCTATGTTCCTACCTGGTTTGACAATACTCATACCGGATAGGGCACAATGGAATGGTAGTCGCACATGTACATGTAATTCCTCCGTTTCCCATTCTGACCTCTCAATGTACAATGGGTCAATTTCGACCTCCGGGTACTGTGCTTGTCTTGACCGACAGGTGCACGTTCTCTAACCTAACCATAGCAGTATGTGCAGATTAACGAAGATATAAGTTCAAGGGTTATTGTTAGACACGGAGTTACACAGGGAAGTGTGTTTGGTCCTTTACTTTTTAATATTAATAACTTGGGATTGTATGTATGCTAATCACTTATGTCTACTTTATCCCTATAAAGAAAATTTAGTTTTTAAAACATTTGGAGAAAGAGATGCATCACTAATAGCGGAATTTTCAAGAATAAATAAATTAGTGTTAAATTACAATAAAACAAAACTAGTACGTTTTAAACCTCAACCTAGCCGATTTTATGGAGAGGATCCATTGCTTATAGATAGCGTAGAAATTAAAAAAGAAGATTCAATAAAATACTTAGGAATTACTTTGCAAAATAACTTAACCTGGCAAAATCACATCAAATATGTTCGGTCAAAAATATCTCTTGCACTCGGTGTCTTATTCAAACTAAAATGTAAACTTGATGAAAAATCTAAATATTTAATTTTTAGGCTCTTATTCAGAGTCACCTTAATTACCTTAAATTTATATATGGATTTAAAAGAAATGCTGATCTTAAAAGTCGACAAGTTACACAAAATAAATCACTTAAAGCTGTATTTAATTTACCACCATTATACCCTACTTTGTTGCTTTATAAGGATATTGCCAAAAATATTTTACCAATATACGGTATATACAAACTACAATTATTGATATATATTTAAAAAACCATACATAAAATTGGACATCACACGATCAGTTTCTCTATCAACCAAATGAACTATAATACAAGAATTAATACCGATTTAAGGGTTCCTAGATATCGACTAGAAACCACAAAACAAAGAATAGAACACGTTGGAAGTTTAGAATACAATAATTTGCCTCAAACCCTAAAAACTTGTACATCAATATCGCTTTTTTAAAAAAAATATTAAAAGAATTTTATCTAAATAATATTTAAATGCTTCTAATACAGCACAGTTTGTTACTTTTATTATTTACACCTTTAATTATTATACACATATATCTTTCATTATCTCATATATACATATATATGTTTCTTTATATATAGCTTTTTTTATTTAATTTATAAAATATATCAAAAAAACAATACTAGTCTGTAGTATGTTGGCAGCGTCGTCTCAACAATGCTCTAGAGGCGCTGAGACCATATTATAATGCATGTTTGTAATTTCGAAATAATAATAAAAAAAGCACGCTCATATATATCTTTAGATAAAGACGACTGGGATGAATGGTATAGGTATTTTACTTATTGTTCTAATACACCACCAGTGCAACAGTATATAATTACTGTCCTTATGAATAAGTTTTCAGTAAAATCTCAAATAGTTTTAAAAATTTCAATGAGGTAGATAGTGTTACACCAAAGAAGCAAAAGTTAGATTAGAAGTAGCACTAAGAGAGCCAAACAATTATTAGATATAAATAAAATTAATCAAAAGAATAATTATGATAGGAATACATTAGATTGTAATTTCAGAATAGGAGATTTAGTATGACTTAAAAATGAATCCTGACACAAACTGGATAACCAATATAAAGGTCCATATAAGATTAAAAAATTAGATTTAAGAAATAATGTAACCATAGTGGATAACATTACTAATAAGGAACAAATAGTTCATAAGAATAGAGTTAAGCTATTCATGAAAAATGTATAACTAAAAACAAACAAAAAAATCAAAAAACAAATATGTATATAAATATTTATAAATAAGGAGCACATTACGCTCGAAAACAATTTTAATTCAAAAGATAGTAATAAATTTACTTTAAGAATTATTTTTTTTTATTATCGTAAAAGAATGTCCATAAAACTCTCAGTTATATGGACATTATTTCGTAAAAGAGATGTGTAGCATGTTCATGATGTCATTATTGCCGACACATGTTTAAAGTAATTCTTTTATTATGTTTTTATTTCAAATTGTCAATAACGCACATACAGTGCTTGACAAAACATTGGAAACTTTTTCAAAAATTTATTTATGTGTTCTAATCGGACAAAATTGGAATGAAAAAAATTCGAAAAACAGTTCATTAATATGCTTAAAAAAATAAAAAAGCTTTATTATTGAAGTGTTGAAGACTTCCTCCAAAATGATGAGTATTTACAGTTCTTGACTCAATAAATGTTTTTATAATTTTTAAAAATTCTGATTGGTTAAGTCCATATTTATCACATATTGCCTTTTTTTTACTGAAATTCAGCATTGATATAGTTTTTTATTAATAAACAGCACAAATATTTTATGAATTTCTTAAGAATATTTTTAATTTTTAGTACAATTTTGAAACACACATTGTTGATGACACTTACATACTTAATTGGCCATTACAACCCTTCAGTCAGGATTACGACCTAGCTTCTCACACCACTTATTTTGTGTGCGTTAATTTTATATGTGAGTGGCGGGACCTGCAGTTTAAAGTCGACTCCGAAGACAGATTTTTTGAGAAGCTTTTCATGGCAATTTTTCCTCTCAGGGTCTTTGCCAGAAACCTGCTGAGAGGAAGTCGCCGAAAAAATATTTTTCGTTTTGATGTCTGACCTGGGATTCGAACCTAGGCCTTTTGTCTAATAAGCCAACACACTACCCACTAGAACACGGCGACTTCCGTTTGGTAAATTCAAGCAACGATCAATTTGCTTGGGTTTGCAATTTAATAGTCAATACTGTCGACACTGTTAATGTTGGACATATGAAGACAACTGAAGAAAAAATAAAAAAAATATTTTTTAAATTGGATTTTGAACCAATCCAATATGGCACATATGGAAGCAAAATACAGAATTTCCTTGGAATTTAATTAAATTTTTTATTATTCATTATTATCATTTATTATTATATACTAGTACTATATAAGTAAAGAAAGACCAAATTATTAAAAAAAAAATTTTATGGTTTTACATCCTGCTTTACCCATTTTAACGATAAAAATTTGCGTTTCTTAGTCTATTGCAATGATGCAAGTAGGATGTCGTCTTCACTTCCGATTCAGCAGAATATGATTTTTGAAACAGCTCAGCCTCAGAATTTAATAACAGGGGAGGTAGTTTTCAAGCATTCAAGGTATGCTTTGTTGACCGTTACATTCTTTAGTACAATAACAAGAAGATTTGAAAATTTAAACGATAGAAACTTGAATGGAATAGGTGTACTACATGTAGTACGCCCGGCGTATCTGGGTTAATAAAACATAGCCAAATTGTGCATTTCTTGGCGGTCTTGGCAACAAAAACAATAATAACTTGTTTTATTCTTTATAGTATTCCAACATACAATAAAATTAAAACATTCGTTCGCCACCGTTTAGCATTAAAAAGTACCAAAAGATCACTTAAAAACCAGATATTTCTTAAATTCGTGGTCAGTTTCAAATACACGTTTTACAACAAAATGTAAAAAAGAAACAATATAGAATTACAGTTCAGTTTCTTAATATTATAAGCTACATAGAAGAATAAAGAATATCTAATCTGATCTTACATGGTTGTAAAAATTATCACAACTAAGTCAGTCATATGTTGTGTCTTAAATTCGTGGCCACCACTGTATATACCCACAGTGACCATAAGACTATAATAATTGAAATTAGCAGTGTAGGCCCAGTACAAGAGAAACATTGACGTACATATGTATATTGAAAACACAGACGAAAGAGTGTAAAGATGAAACCGTGGATGAAGAAATATTTGGGTTAATGTTGGACGAAAATATAACTAATTCGAGTGCGGCAAATGAACGACACGACATTACCAAAGTAGAGGTAAAGCAAAATGGCAATTAAGAAGGTTTAGTTCAAGCTTAAGCGTTGTAACTTACAAATGGCAACTTGCCCAGTATTTGCAGAAAGGTGATTGAAATTCTTTTCCCAATACAGGGAATGGGAATGCGGTTTCTATAGTAGCCACAGATCCAGTGGCAGTATTGTTAGCGTTGGAACGCTGAGGTTCCAGGTCCAAACGGAATCTAGAACCAAGTTCTTAGGATGACACAACGCACAATGTTAGACCCTTTACGGAGATGTGCATGAAGTCATTGATATTACTACCTAAATCAAGAATATCGCCGAGATCCAAGTTCCTATCGCCCACTTTGTGTAATTGATACAATGGGAAACCGTTTAGAACAACACGTTGAAAAAGGAAATTAGACTTCCGTTTTATACTAATATTATAATAATATTATAATAGATGGGTTGAGCGCAACATTGTACACTGGAGGAGAGAAGGTTGATCAAAAGCTTCGAAAACAAAAAAAATCGTATAAATCCATAGCTGATGAGCTTGAGCGATCTAAAAATATCGTTTTTAATGCTCTCAAGCCTCATATTATATCAATTCATTGCGAACGGACGTGTTTTTTAAGTGCGCTTGAGAAAAGTGTGTGTTTTTATATAATAATATTATTAAAAATTAAAAAAAATCATAATCAACTTAAAATACAATGAGCTACAAATTGATGCCAAAATCGTGCTAAATTAACTACTTTTTGATAGTGAATTTACTAAATATACACAATTAAACAAATCTCCAAAACAAACAAAATTTGCAATGGCAGAAAAAAACATTAATAAAAAATGACTACCACTCTCTGTTAAGGTATAAACACATTGACGACAGACGACAGAAATCTGCTAAGTTTAGAATACACACGTTTATATGAAAACGATTATATTGAAGGCAGCACAGAAAAAGCCAAGATAACAACCTAAGCAGCTCCTGCCCAAATTAAATTATTTTCTATTTTTGTGAGCAGCTAAAAGCAAATTAGTGATGCCAATACAACATGAAATAATAATTAAGATACTTATTGAAGAGAAATGTAGAATCAAAAAATAAAAAAAAAATTCATGTATTTACAAAAAGTAAAATTTAATTATAAAGGGTTTTTAATCAAATTTTGTATGCGAATTCGTTTGATAAGCCCGTTATATATTTTTCAATAAAGCATGAATATTGATTTTGAGTTGTAAACGTACTTACATCGTTAATTTAGTACCTATTTTATTTTGAAAAAAGTTTATTGGAACATAACCCTTAAATTTATATGAAAGCTAAGTCTTCTATAACGCGAATTACATAACGCGGAATTTTCCTCGAACGTAGCCACCACGTTATATGAGGGATGCCTGTATTTGCTGTCTCTTTCACGTTTGGGCAGTGCTCCTGTCAAATTCGTTTCGTTACTGCTTATACTGTGATCATTACACTATGGTTTTTGCCAAACATAGCGAAGAAAGCAACCAGAGTAGCGCAAACATAGATACGCGTGAGCATATTAAAATATTAAATAACGTAAAAATAAATAATAAAATTAAAGAAACGGACTGGAGCGAAATGATTTATCGAATAGAAAACACTAATGATTTATACCTTAAGATATACTCACAACTTTGTGACATTTATAATAAATCACAAAATTAGTAAAAAAAAGATCTCAAAACCCATGGATAAGTGAAGAATTAAATACTGTGATTATCGGAATAAACTACAAAAGATGGCGAAACAATATAAATAATAATAACTATGAACTTGAATATAAAAAATTTAGAAATTTAGTAAATAAAAAAATAAACTTTGAAAAAAGAATTATTTTCAGAGAAAATTAATTGAAAATAGAAATAATATGCGTGTAACATGGCAAATTATAAACGAAACAATAGGAAAGAAAACAAACAATATCGATGAAATCCTTACAAGAAATTTTAAAACCAATATAATAAATGAACTATTAAACAATATTGCAACAAATTTTAAAAATAACATAAATAAAAATATACATACTTGTAACACAAAAAACCTCACCCAAACCGTTGGGGATGTGGTGCATGACTAAAGGTTACCCTAATATCGTGAAAGGACAATCTTTGAATTGACGTCTGTTAGTGATCTTTTCGACTTGCCCTGTTACGTATATTTCTTCTACACCCCTAATCCGGAGTGTTAAGCGACCCGTGCTTATCGGACCCGTGCTTTGCAGTCGGGGGTCTAACTCAGACTGTATTATAACGGAGCCTCACTGATACCTGGGCGTCTCAGTGAGTATTAGGTTCCTACTAAGTCCTTGTCATGCTATCGGGGGCTATGGCATGATCGACCTCTTTTCCCCCTCACTCGTGGGGCTTGTATGGACAATAGACATAATACACAAAGGAACTGAACGTTACAAACTTTGATGACGGAATGACAACGGAAACTGGACTAGACGCGTCCATTGCGCGAATCCAGGCGAGTATCGTTGACAACAACAACGAAATCGTCAGGTGTTTCGCCCCAGCTGAGTGGAGGATCACGATTGTGGAGCAGTCCTTAAGTGAGGCGACTGCTTTGGCAACGCCGCTTCAATAGAAGATAAGTGCGTGGAGTCAGACTCTGTCTCCCCACTATCGGATGAAGACGGTGACAATACGGTAAGTCATCGAAAGGCTCCCTTTCAACCGTATCCGAATTTCTACTGGGAGCAATGTCAGACAGGATGCTAAAGACTCAATAGTACAATCATCTAAAGATTCGGAATGCCGGGGTAAAGGTGACTTGTCTGACAAGGGAGTAAAACTGGGCGGAAACGTTGCGCTATGTATAAGGAACGGAATTCATATCGCGGGGCTTGCACGGTCTTGAGAAGAGTTGCAAGCTGTGATGTGGATTCCTTCTCTGTCAAGGAACAGAAGATGCTGGCTCGGTACAGAGGCACTGTTTCGCGGTATGAAACCAAATACCCGGGCAGTGTTCTCTTGCGAAGCGCTGATTCTGGGGAGAAGGATGGACCCTTGAGTGCAGATTAGAGCGTAGAGCAAATTGCTTCTACCTCCTGCAAGCAAGGGGCATGAAGGTCTTACACCCTTACTCCCAGCTGGTGCAGGTCTTCATGCCTCCGGCTAAGAGAAAGAGTGATAGTGCTCCTTCTACAAGGGATAAAGGAAAGGAGGTAAAAACTACCGTTAACCCTTTATCCCAGAAAAGGGATAAGGTTGGAGGCGAAGGCGGCGGGGGCGGACATCTCGTTTGACAAGTCTTCTAAGGTTTCTCCAAAGGGAAATAACATGAAGAGAAACAGATCCGATGAGGTGCCTCCCTCCGACTCCAAGCGTCCTAAGAAACAAGGTAGCCTGGGAACTAACTTTTCCCTTTAGATGGCTTTCATTGACAGGTCGGATTTATATGGCAAAATCTCTCCTGAAAGATAATATATGGTTGAAGAAAGGAAGTAATTTAGACTTGTTAATCAGTCCTTCCTTTTGTACCGGTGAAGTGACAACTGTGGCGTACAGAGATGACCTTGGAATCGATTTGATGCTGTCATCTATGTACATGCTGTATGAGGCTGCATCCCCTCCTGGTGACTTGATTGAATTGCTGGTGGAGCATGCGAAGAGGAAAAGATGTCGCCTTGTCTTGGCTTGTGATGCCAATGCTCATCACACACAATGGGGAAGTGCTGACATAAATACTAGGGGCGAGTCGATTTTGAATTTCATTATTCATAATAGGCTAACTATTGGTAACATTGGTAATACGGCTCTCTAACATGGATAGGTCTATGATTAGAGAATGGAGGTGAGTGTTCTTTCTCTGATCACCAACTGATATCCTTCAGCATTAATCTATCTCGTGGCTTTAATGAGCCTTTTAGGAATCCCAGAAGAACTGACTGGATCAGATATGAGAAGGGTGTGGAGGGGGAACTTAGGGCCCTTGGAGATCGTTCCTCTCCTGGCATCAACGATCGAGTTGGATCTTTGATGGATATTTTGTTGTTTTGTTATAGAGATGCTTGTCCTATTACTTGGAGGTCGAAGTGGTCTAATAGGTAGTGTGCTGGGTTATTAGACATAAAGCCAGGGTTCGAGTCCCAGGCCAGACATCGAAATAAAATACAACAAGTATTTTTTCGGCTATTTCTTCTCAGCAGATTTCTGGCAAAAACTCTCGAGAATAAATAAAATTGCCATGAAAAGTTTCTCAAAAATCTGTCGTTCGGAGTCGACTTTAAACTGTAGGTCCCGCCAATTTTGTATAAAACTAGGTCAATAATACTGATTGAAGGGTTATGTATGTGTGTCCTCTCACTTATTCGGGTAAGAGGCGCCAGCCAGCCTGGTGGAATGCGGAACTCCAGAGACTCCGCTGCTGTACTACGCGACTCTTTAATAAGGCTGAGGTCGGTAAGGGTGTTGACTGGTCTGCATATAGATCCAGTTTTAATGATTATAAAAGGGAAATAAAGCGCTCAAAAAGAACCCCTGGATGAGTTTCTGCACGAGTATCGAGGACATTGCTGATGTGGCTCGTTTCCGTAGGATGCTGTTGAACGACCCCAAAGTCCTAGGCTTCGTCCAAAAGAACGATGGCAAGTGGACATCCTCAAGAAAAGAAACACTAGAGGTTCTATTGAGCATTCATTTTCCCGATTGTGAGGATCCAGGAAGCTATCCGTTGGGTATAGCTGGTCTCTTCTGTGATGCTGGCATTATGCCCGCTTTGGAAGATATCATTACCAGGGATAAGGTCCAATGGGCTATTAGTAGCTTTGAGTCGTTCAAGTCGCCTGGTCCGGATGTTATCTTTCCGGCTCTGCTTCAGCATGCTGGTGATATATTACAGGAATGTCTGGTGGACGTGTATAGACTGTCTCCGGTGGTGTGATATACCTGAGGGTTGGAAAGATGTGCTAGTGGTGTTTATACCAAAAGCTGGTAAACCCAGTCACATCGGCCCTAAGGATTATAGACCGATATCACTCTCACCCTTTCTCTTGAAAGCTTTGGAGAGACTAATCGATCTATATTTAAGGTCAAACACTGGCCGGTCTGTGTTGAGTGGGTCACAACATGCTTACATTAAGGGTAAGTCTGTTGAGAACGCTCTTCATGAATTGACTGGTTTTGTTGAAGCGAATTTAGCTAGGGGTGAGTACACACTGTCGGCTTTCCTTGATATAGAGGGGGCCTTCAATAACGTCGCCACTTCTTCTATTGAGAATTCACTAAGGGATATACATGCCCCAGAGTTTCTGGTGCGGTTTAGCACCCACATGTTGTGTAATAGACTAATCCGATCGAATCTGGGTGGATGTTCTGTCGTCCAGCGTGCGTCCTGGGGCACACCACAGGGGGGTGTCCTATCCCCTCTTTTGTGGCTCTTGGTTGCTGATGTTGGTCTAAGGCTCCTGGAAAGTAGGGGCTTTAGGGTTGTGGCATATGCCGACGATGCGGATATTCTTGTGGGTGAAAAATGTTTGCCAACGCTGGGGGAACTGATGGGAATTTTATCCTCATGGGTAACAAACTGTGTCTGTGGTCCTCGTTTTGTTCAAGCGTAAGTACAAAATTGAAACCTTCAGGTTGCCAAGATTAGTTGGTAGGAAGCTACCGTTGTCTTCTGAGGTCAAGTACCTGGATGTAGTTCTGGACAGCAAGCTGAACTGGAAACGAAACACCGAGGAAAGACTGAAGGCACTAAATGCTTTCTACCTGTTTAGGAACGCCATAGGCAAGAACTGTGGTCTTCCGCCTAGGGCCATTCGCTGGATATATCTGAGCATTGTTAGACCGGTTATTACTTATGGTTTTGTTGTCTGGTGGTGTACCTTAGATAAGAGTTTTCAACGGAAAATCTTGGACAAGGTATAGCGGATTGCCTCTTTGAGTATCACTGGAATCAGAAAGAGTTGCCCTCAGCCTGCTCTTGATACTATGCTCTGTCTATCTCTGTGAAGCGCGTAGTGCCATACGACTGAAGAAATCGGGTTGCTGGAAACAGAGCTCGATAGGTCACTCCAGAGTTCTGAATACCGTCTTTCCTGACGGAAGGTATGAACTTTCGGAAAAAGCCACTGATTATATTGCGCCTGAGGCTATGTTCCTAAGAGTTTGAGAATACTCATGCCGGATAGGGCACAATGGAATGGTGGAGTACTCCAGGTGCGGAGTGGTATACCTATCTTCGCAGATGGGTCTAAGTTAGGTGGATGTATAGGTGCTGGGGTTTTCTGTAGGGAACTCGGTCTTGAACTCCACTTCAGGTTGAATGATTACTTCAGCGTTTTTCAGGCGGAGATTTTCGCAATACTGAAGGCTATTGAGGCCATAGCTGGTGGCCCATCTTTGGATTCGGAATCTTACATCATCTTCGTTGACAGTCAGGCTACCCTTAGGGCCATTGCGTCGGTCTGGTGCAAATCACGGCTCGTTTGTGAGTGCAAAGAGTCGTTGAGGAGTTTTGGACCAAATTGTATCCGCCTATGCTGGGTTCCAGGTCATAGCGGAAGACTGGGCAATGAGACGGGGATGCCCTCGCTAGGTTACGTTCGCTTTCAGGGGGCGATTTGAGAGTTGGTCCTGACGCCCCAGTCTGCCACCTCTATGGATTCATCATAGCAATGTTGCATTGCTTAGAGAAAAAAATTTCCAAAAGAGAAAACAGTTTGCACAAAATCACTAGACGTGGTGTAGACCAGAAGGTATCAAAAATTGGCATATTTTCTGGAGCAATGAAACCAAAATAAATTTTTTTGTAAATAATGCAAGGCGTTATGTCAGAAGACCAAGGAAAAGAATTCGACCCACATTACACAAAAAAAAGATGAACACGCAAACAGAAAAAATTTTAAAATACAAATTTTGAGTCGTACCTATTTTAATAACCACATGTGTATTTGGTTATGCTGATAATAGAGTAGTGACAAGAGTGGCGAAAGAGTTTTATCAAACTGAGGCTACGTGTATAACGAGTTCTCTAGAATAAGGCACTGACTTACAGAAGTGAATCTTCAGTTAGTTGGGTAAAAAACTGAAGCTGTTTTGATAAAAAGCAGGAAGAAAATTGAGTTTTAAAAGTAACGATTGACGTAAAATAGAATTTTAGAACTAATCAAGACAATACGGATTCCGGAACTGTGTTCTATTATCACCTAAATTCACTTTATATGCACTGACTCAAACAATTGCCTATAAACCAAGCTATTGAAAATATATTACATTGCAATTAAAAAAACTAAAAAAAGAACAGGAAAATTGTTTGCCATGCAGATAATACGATCATTATTGTCACGGAGAAATTTCTACCAACCCTTAGTGCTCTTAATGCTTAAGAGACTTTTTTCTTTGAATTATAGTTTGATCAAGGTAAAGTAGATACTTTGCTTCAGGAGGTATACATTGGAAAATTCACTGCTGCCTTGACGTAACTGGATCATCCCACGGCTTTCTGGAGTAAGATCCTGGTATTCCTTGCATTTTATTGATGATGATTTGGGGTGAAAATGGAAGGGGGGGAACTTTTTAGGATTATTTGCGAGGGACGATGAGTTCAGTCATACCAGTGCTGAGATCGATTTGCACATTTGCGATCTCCAACGTCGCGGAGCTGATCTTGAAATGGATTCCGTCTGATCATAATGTCATATCTATGTAAATTGGCAGACGCCTTTAAAAGAACTAAAGCTTGCATCTCCAAACCGGTACGTTCGAGGAGGTCATGGGTACTAATTCTGATAGAACTATGAACATGACCAGAGTTTCGTCAATAGCCATGTGGAGATGTCCTCTGTTAGTTGTATACAGTACAACTTCGACAGTCCGGACACTCCAATAATTCGAACACTTCTACATTTCAGAGAACTTAAAATTGTTACCTCTACAAATCGGAAAAAAAATTTTAAGGAAGAAAAAAATTTAAATTCCCGTTTATAACTCCCTTGTTTTGTTATTCATACTTTTATTTACATTTTGCACTATCATTACTTCAGATTCTTTACGTGTCCGGATTGTCGAAGTTCCACTGCATTATTTATCTTCCTTTCTATTTTTCTTTACTTGTGACACTAACTTACGACTAATCCTTTCGTTTATTTATTTCTCTCTTGTTTCGATTTTCATATTTATTTTATTAATTTGTTGCTTACTGCATAATGCATAATGGCAGGCGTGTGGCCCTTACGCCTTATCTAATGGAATATGATAACAAATATGATATGATACCAATCATCGCATATTGGCAGAAAAAAAAACAGAAATAATATTAGTGTTCATCTGCTGAACTAAAGTAATACACAGGTATGCGAAAATGAATAAGAACATATATTTTACCAGAAAGTAAGTAAAATAGAAAATTGTAAATGCACTTATTTTCAGCCTATATATCATAAAAACAAATTACACTGCGGTGTTATAAAAGTAGGAAAATTAGCTTCGACATGATTTACCGTCTTTACTAAGGATTGTACAAGTTGCTTCCTACTGTATGAAGACCTCGAACAGCATTAAAAACATGCGATAGTAATGTTGTTATTTGGAGGTAATTAGTGTTAGGAAACAAAATCTTATAGAAAGTAACGGATTATGTTGTAATCCTTCGAAACTTCGTTCTACATTATGTGGAATAAAAATACTATACTTCAATGCGTATTCCAGCACCACAATGACCCTAAATACATAGCAAAATGCACAAAAGAATGGCTCAACTATAGGAGAAGGTTAAAACTCAAATTAGCGCTAATGTATTACAATGTTATTATTTCTTTATAACTACTTTGATAGTTTTTTTCGCATGGTGCATTTCTATTTAAATTTAATAAAAATTTTGAAATAAAATCAAAACTGTCTCATTCCACTTACTTTCTGATCAAATGTATAAGAATCACATTGGTGTTCTTAATAATTCCCACATGACAATTTATTCTAATACTATAGGAAAGAAAATTCCACTTATATTAAATAATCACAATACATTTAAACATACGTATTTATCTTATTAAACTTTACCTTACAATGTCTGCTTCATCTTCTTTTGTTTCCTTTGCATTGCCTTCTTCCTTTTCGATTTCCAAATTACTGACCTAATCAAAACATTTACAAAAATTTTATAAATTTTTCAGTTAAATGTGAAAGTTAATTTAATGAAACTATAGTTTTTACATGTTTTTATGTTAAATTTAAAGTTTAAAATCGTGGTCATACGCTGAAAGTAAACGAATGCGTTTAAATGAAACAACATGCAGTTAACATCAATAAAAATAAGACAAAATAAATTCTTTGTCGAGTGCCGACATTCAGGCTCTTCATGATTGAAAAATGATAGGGCTTCAACGGCGAAGTCGTGCTCTCTTGCGATTTTATGGTTTACGTTATTGCTCCGCCTTCTTATCCTCCCTTTCCTACTTCCTCTCATTTTCCCTGTCTCCTTATTATCCTCTCTTTTTTAAGACATATTACAATGTGTTAATTTGACATGCGAGTATTGTACTTGTCTCAATGGCAAGTCCACGTCCTCTAATATAAACCTATAAAAATTGTAGCAACCAATTTATTTTCTTTTGTGATTTCTTTCCATCCGCATAATTGAAAATGTTCGAAGATGTAAATTTTTGTTACTTGCTCACGTAATAACAAGCTTTACACGAGTGAAGTTCTGAATTCGAATAAATTTTGATTATTGTTATTACAAGTCGTGATCTTTCTTTAAACTTATAACCATTGCATTTTAATTCTGTAAAATCTCCTGCATTGCTTTGTTCTAATATGAACAAAGGGGATCAATAGCAACTGTAGTGAATTAGAAATGAAGATATAATAAATCAATTTGTTAATCTAGATTCAAAAGTAAAAATTGGAACACTTAATTTAAAGAGAACATTTTAAATGTGATATAAAACATAAAACTTAATACTACATATAAGTGAAACTAAAGTAATTTTAAGTAAAATGGATTTTATAAAAATTGGAAAATTGCATTACCGTTAAATGTGTATATTGCAGAATTTAACTTGATCTATGTTAAATTCAATACTCCAAGTACGGAAAAACTGATTCATATTTCTGGTTTTGACGCTCATCGATTACATATTGAGAAACTATTGCTGTTGGTAACTTAATTCCAGTATTCAAATCTTACAACTTCAGAAGAATAATATGTTAAACGCAGCGGACAAACCTTGAATAAATAAACCAACTCACATAGTGTATGTTGAAAGGCACAGTAATAATAAATTTGCCTTTTTTGAACCTCTAATATGACCAATATCAAGATGACGCTAATGTATAAAAAATATACAAATCTTAATTGGACGTGCGAACTTAAAGCCAAATCCAGAGAAATTGGCGTGACTTCAACTATTTATAAACTAATTTGTTCCTCAATATGAAAACTTCATGTCCCGTATTTTTTAAAGAAAACTAAGCACTTTTGCCAGGGAAAGTAAGAGCTATTGATCATTCATTAGAATGGAAATCTCCTTTTTACACACAAGTTAAAAACTTCTTAACGCATGGCGTTACCAGAAGTTGCAAAAATTTTGAAATAAAAAACAGCGCTTTGTCAATGTCGATATAAGCACCCGTTTATCAATTTTAAACTGTCCCATTGTGCCCAATATAAGAAGACCTTCTGCTGATATAATATTTCGTGATAATCATTTCTCTTCCTTAGCTACTATAATCTTCGCCACCTCTGAGTGCTTCAGTTGAGTTTTCCTTGGTATCAAACTCCGTTAGGCGGATATCAATGAAGTATTCCCTCTTCTCAGCTTTCACACTTCAAATTAAAAGGACAGCGGAAGAGAGCATCAATATTTTCATGTTTTATGCTAACTCGTTTTAGTTAAACGAAAGTTCTTGTGTAGATGGTTGTTAGTTGTCCCGTTTATTACTCCTTGTTGGTGAGACGGATCTTGATTTTTGTGTGACGCTTTGCAGAGTCATTTCCTAAGATTCCAAAGACCGCCCTTTTCAGTTAAAAAGATTTAAATTTGGCCTTCTGTCCCTTTTCCTCCAAAACTTGCGTCATCATTTCTTTAAATATATTTAAAAGACATTGCTCTTCCTCCAAGACTTCCATTTTGCTCACTTGTGGTCTAATAGTGCGAGCGGTCTCCTGGGCTTTGCAAAGGTCGTCTTTTGTGTAGAACAAGCAATAATCTCTCGACCTCCATTGCAAAATCTTGAAGTGAGTCATTAACCTTTTGTGCACGGAACTTTAATTTGATGCGGTATAGTTCTCATTTGTGCTTATTTGCCTGAATTTACGCTGTAACGCCGCCATTAAATCGTTTTAATTGTTTATGCAGTTGGCTGTCATGGTTTCTAGAATCTCTGCTGCGACACCTTTTAACGATAAAATTGGTTTCAAGCCTTGTCTTTATCGTCCCATCCGTTTCTGCTAGCTACTGTGTCGAATTGGAATTTGAATACGGATAGAGGTGACCTACCATCAAAGCAAGTTAGTTTTACACAATTCAATATTCTAACATCTTTTTTTTTTATGACCTAATCTCTCACAATTTGCATATCTCGTTGGATTAGAAACATGTTCATCAACTCGTACTCGTTCCCATCCAAGTTTCAATATTTCTGGTCGGCGTATTAAGTAAAACCTTACTATAGCTGCTCCTGTTGAAATGCACTTTTCGCGTTCTTTTCTTGATAGTTTGCGAATTTCAATAACCTTCTGATCCCCAAGGGAGTTTAAAAGATCCTCTTCAGAAATATCAATGATCTTCCTTGAAAAAATTCGTCCTTGAGTGGAGTTAAAACCTTTATGCATAGTTATTGTCACAGGTACAACATCAATATGTTTTGCTTTCAGAAACTTTTTATCTGACTTCATATCTGTTGTCTTAAACATTAGATCACCACTTCGCATTTCCGTAATGTCCAAGTAATCTCGTGAAATAAAATTTAAGCCTTTCTCAATTTGAAAGATATTATATGAAGCTAATGGTTTAGTTTGTGAGTTGTCTGATTGTGCTAAGGCAGAAGCAACTATATATCTTGGAATGTGGTCATCGTTAGGCATAACACTAGGCAAAGGTATAAAGTCGTCAGTTCTCAATATCCTCACTTTATTAGGCTTAGGTTTTCCATATGAGTGATTAAGTTCAAGATCTTATCAATAAGATCAAATCAACAATCAAAAAATAAAAAATTAATCAATCAAAATTAAACAAGCCAAAAAAAAAACATTCCAGTTGTCTTCCAATAATAAATTAATCAATCAAAATTGAACAAGACAAAAAAAAAGTTCCAGTAGCCTTCCCATAATAAATTATTCAATCACCCGATATAACACACCGATAATAATGAAAACGATGTTAACACGGTGAGTGCCCGGCAAAGAATATATATATATATATTCTTCTAATTATTGAATAGGATTGAAATAGTAATAGTACCTAATTGGTACTGCTTTATCTTAACAATACTCATCACCACTGTTCTGAACAGCGGAATTCCAATTAACGTTTAAATAAATTTGCGTAATTTTGTTTTTCGTTTTTATTTATTTATTTGTTGACATATGTCCCGTTTTTAACGTTTCGATAACTACGCAAATGTTTTTAAGGCTACGTACGTTACGATTTTACGTTTCTTACGGATGGCTGACCAGGGCATAAGGCCTACGAAAAGCTACAAAAGAACACAACACGAGTGCTCTTCCAATGTTCTCGTTTGCAAATCAATATATTCAAAAGAAATAAAAATAATCGATAACTAGGGTACAAATTCTGTTCATGAAAGAAATTTGATAAAAAAAATGTATTTTAATGTTTTGTTGTCACATTAATAGTAAAATTACTTAAACTTAATGCACTATACACACATATTTATCGATATCAATGATATTATATAATTTGTCATCCCTAGATATAAAAAACAGCTGACATTTTTCAGTGATGCATGAGACGTATACAAAAGTAAAAAGTAAACCTTTATCCGCTCTATGCGTTTTACTCTGAATGTTGCCACAAACAACTACACTGATTCAACGCATTGAATTGAATTTTAATTTAAATTGTTATTTTGTGTGATTATATCGTTTATGTTTCTTTTAAATACTGTGTTAATAGATTAAGAATCAAGGTATATTCAAATAGGTAATAGCATTTGTACAACAACTCAATTCGCAGTGTTTTTTAACAAAAACAACATGTTTTTTCTGTTGTTTTTGTGTGACCGGTTATGTCAAATGAAATTCGCCGTAAGCCAGAAATGACAAAGGCGAATCCATATAATGACATAAAGTAGTTATTTTATGTCATTATTTCTCTTTTGTTTCTTTTTGTTTATAAAAAAAAGTTTAAAAAACAAATTGTAGAAAAACAAATTTTTTGAAAAACGTGATGATTTGCGCTACCACTAAGGTCGTTATGCTTCAGGGGAAGCATAAGAGCGGATTCTACAATAAAAGTTGTGCCAGAACATCAAGAAAATTTGAATAAATTGTAAATTGTGTAGAATGCAAAAATAAAAGAAATAAAAAAATTAGTAAACAAAAGAATGTATATACAGTGAGCAAAAAAAAAAAAAAAAAAAAATGTGTACACTTATTGTAAAAACTACAAATATATTATATCACAGGATTTTGTCCAAGATGACTTTCTAGAGAATCCGGTCGCCGTAGTCAAAGAATCACAACCCTTTGTGCTTAAAAATGTTGAATTTCATAGTTTCGATGGTTTTTTGCTGTATACGTAACTAATAGAGAAATGTTTATAATCAAAATATAGTTTTTGAGCTTTTATTTAATCTTAAGGACAATAAATTTCATTTTATAGTAATTGTTTGTTCAAAAATGTATTCCAGATAGTAAGTGTACAATTTTTTTTACTCACTGTACGCATACAAAACATTTGACAATCCCGCGCACTCAAAAAGGTAGTCAGCTAGGCTAATAACCACAGTATAACCAGTGGCGACAATTATGACGTTTGAAAAACGCTAAAATCAGCAGTTTTAACCCTCCCCGTAGAGGGAGAAAAAAGATGTTAAAAGTTTTTGCGTAACAAGTGTGTTAGAAGCAACAGATATACAGAGTGAAAACTGGCGAATAAAGTGGAAAAATTAAATGTAAACAAACATTTATTTTGAATTAAAAAAGGGCAAATTTGGAGTATTTTTTAATTTCTTCAATGAAAATGTTAAAAATATGTAAATAGTTAATTATTAATCGATTTGTATGTTGTTTTCGGTCGCAATGAATATAGTTTCATGTGCAAAAGGAAAGTAAGAAGCTAAATATAGCAAGATCAAATAAGACATATTGCTTATAAAAATTTTTTCTTGTAGAACTCTATGTATATTACCAGTATTTATTAATTTCTTAAATGAAAAAGTTAAAATTCCGTAATTTTTTCATTATTAATCGAGCTCCTAGGCATTTCCCTTTACATTGAAAAAAGTTCCGTGTGCAGAAGGTATGTAAAAATAAAAATACATACTCATAACATTTTGTTTCAGGAATTTGTTAATATTCCTCTAAATTGGTTAAATACTAAGTTAGTGACGACCGACGAAAGGTGTCATAAAAAATACGTTAATTCCGAATTACGTTTTCCTAATAAAACGATTCACCTCCTTCCAAAATTATTCTAATATTCTACAAAAATATCATAAATTTCTACCAAAATAGAATAATAAAAATCCACTCCGAAATCTAAAAAACATAAACAAAACAGGCAGGCAGTCATAGAGGGACAGAAATACTTTTTGGTTATATTTGCTGTCTCTTTCTAAGTGAAGAGTTAAATGTCAAAAGCCCCGTGACGTATCTGTTTATATATGTGCTAATAACACTACCTTTTGAATTTGCCTTGTTAAGAATCAAGGTAGATTTATATAAGAGGTAGGAACGTCTGTACAACAAATACAACAATGCGAAAACAACAGGGATTTTGTTTTTGTAAAGAGTATGCCTAATGTCATACATAAACAGCTAAGTGTATTCATCACTGACTGACGAATAACAATAGAAAGAAAAATGTTAAAAAATTTATAAAAATGGTTACAACAAACACTAAAAAAATAACAACATAATGACATTTTAAACCTCATCAGCTGTTCACTTGAGGCTACCGTCTATAAATCTGCCGTCTTAAGAATATTTAAATAAAAGTAAAAAAGTGTCAAATAAAAAAAAGCAAAGAAAATAAAAAATACAAAAAAAAATGTTTACTCTTATTGCTAAAAACTAATATTTTGTTCAAGACAACTCTTTGGAGAATGCGACCGCATTCAGAGAATGGTCTCAGATAATTGATTCCTGATAGAAAACCTGCCAATGTTTGCCTTTCATCATTTGTAAAGCCGTGCTGCTAATCTGGCCTGATGCAGGTTTCGGAGAAATCAACCACCTAACTCTGTGCATAGTTTATGCTATTATAGACTATGCCTACAAAGTCTGCTGCAGATCAATCTCCTTCAGCAACTCCTTCGCTGTAATCTGGAAGTGACACTAGGCCCTGCAAGATACAACTTTGTTTATCCCTAAAATAAATAGCTATCAGCTTGAATGACGTGGCTATTAGATCTGAGGTGTGGGATTTTGAGACAAGAATTTGCCGATTATAAGCACTATCATGTAAGCATTTTTTAAAATGCTTATATCCAGGGATACTGCATATATACAATGCAATCCATACAATACAATCTAATAAGTAGCAATATAAAAATAAAATTTTGACTACGTTCAAAGCTTATTGTACATTATATAGTAAAAAATCCTTCACTCCTTTATTTCATACGAATGTCCCGTGGGATTTTAATTTATATTATATCTTCGATAACTTTAAATATAATTGATAACGATCAATATGATCAATTTTTTTTAATTCTCCTGGGAAGAGACGTACGTCGCTATTAAAACAAACATTATGTTCACTTTTTGGAGCGAAAATAATGTTACCCGGCAATGTATGCACGTATATTCGAACAATGGTATATACTTATTTTCAATTACAAAGCTATTTTACCATTCAGGTTTCTTACCAATTTAGAAACTTGGTCTTCCGCTTTCTTAGCCCAATCCATTACAATATTCACAACGCTATATTTCAATAAGGTATAATGCGATAATAGTATCTGTGTCACAGTATTTCTGTGCGGGTAAAAACCGTTTCTTATTTTCTTCTCCAAAAGAATAGTAAATTCCGTATCTTTGCAAACTAAACTTTATGTGTAAAACGGACAGAAGGCAAATTAGCAAAATAATACAGTTGTCATTTTAAGTAATCTCAGTTACAGTTAGCGTTGCCTGAAGTTTTGCCAAGAAAATCATCATATGCAGAAAAAAAATCATATTTTATAGAAAAACTTCATCATTTTTGAATACAAAATTTTATTTAAAATTAAAATATATTAACATATCGACGCCTCCGTTCTATAACATTCTAAGTCGAAAAAGTGTGTTTGGAGTTATGAACACGCAAAGCTTTCGGAACTGATCGACGTATTAGCCCATTTACACTACAGCGAAATCTAGTAGATTAGATTTCAAATCTTGCTCAAAATCTAGATCGTTTTCACTGGATTTATTTGACAGTAACTAGATTTCATTTTAATAACAAAAACAGCTGACTGAAATTTAAAAGAAAATTTCCAAATTTAGTTTAATACCAAAAAAATTAAAAATATAGGACATAGATTTCAAAAAATGTTGCAAATACATTACTATTAGATGTAAGCATATGCAATATAGGTAATAATACAAATATTAAACCGCAGGTTAGTCACGAGTCATTCTGGGAGGAAGATGTTCCTTATTTTGTTTATTTTTAACCCTTATCCTGTACTTCAAAAATATAACACATTTTATTTTTTTAAATTCATTACATATAACATTGATCTGAGAATGCTTTCTGCAAATACATTTTTGACTTTCGGTACATTTATTTGCATAATTGGTGCTTTTAGAACGATTTGGACAAAAGTAACAACTTCAAAAACACATGAACGAATAATATATTTACACTACTTATTCTCTTTTTTGGGCTTGTTGCTAGTTATGAAGTTGTCAAGACACACAAAATTGTTACTAAGCTCGTAACACATGCGGAAATTGATTATGTTGCATTGAGCAATTTTGACCCAAAAGTACCATTTGCGTAAGTTTTTTTACATACGCTTTGTGAAAAGCCCTACAAAGATTATGTTTTAAATTGTAATAGCATTCACTAAAATTATAATTGTACAAAAGTTGAGTATTTAAAGAACAAATGAGGAATAAAAACTGTTTGGGCAATTTTGACCCAATATATAGGACAAGGGTTCGTTTATTTTTGAATTGAAATGTCATTTTTTTCTGCGCAGCGTTGTATTTTTAAGTACTATTTGGCAAAACACATAGTTGCATTCCAATCGAAATCTACTAAATAAGTAGATTTAGTTTTGTATGGGAAATCTAGTTAAAATCAACTAGATTTGGCTCGAAATCTCATAAGTACTAGATTTCGCTGTAGTGTAAATGGGCTATATCTTAAAAAAATTTTAACCCTAGTTTAGTTAGAGGACGTAGAAAAAAAAATGCAAGAACATTAAAAACGTTCTAAGTGTACTTGAAAGTCGCCGTGGTATAATAGGTAGTGTGTTGGCTTATTAGACGTAAAGCCAGGGTTCGAGTCACAGGCCAGACATCAAAACAAAATACAGAAAATATTTGTTCTGCGAATTCCTCACAGCAGATTTCTGGCAAAAGCTCTCAGAGTAAATAAAATTACCAAAAAAAAGTTTCTCAAAAATTTATCGTTCGGAGTCGACTTTAAACTTTAGGTCCCGCCACTTATGTATAAAATTAACACACACAACATAAGTGGTGTGAGAAACTAGGCCAATAATCCTGACTGAAGGGATGTAATGACTAATTATGTATGTAAGTGTACTTAGAACGTTATAGAATGGGGGCGTCGATATGTATTTAAAATGTAATTGTTTAAAGCATTTGTGGAGAAACGTATAGTTGTGTTTATATGGTGACAAATCACACATTCAACAACCAACAAACGGAAAAATTAGAGAAACACACAATTGATTTCATTGGAAAAATATCTGTATGTATTGATATAAATAATTATTTACTTATTTAAGAAAGCTTAACAAAAAATAAATTTAAATTAAAAAGTATTTATGCTATGAAAAAGTTTTATGAAAAACTATTACTATAATATATACAGGGTTTCATATATTTATTTATTTATTTATTAATTACAATACAATTACAAATTATATTCTAATCACATACGAGCTGAGTAACTTCGACCATATGCCCGGTGTAGTGTCACAGACCAGAGCCTCTGGTGGGAATCGAACCCACGACCCTCACGCTAATAGTCTAGCACACTACCCACTAGACTACCAGGGCGCTCATATATTTAATAATAATAATATATTTTTAATTTTCCTCCAGTGAAAACCAATATACAGAATTTCAAAAAGATCCCCTTTAAAGTTGACGACTACGGCAAACGTTCAAAGGACAACGATTTAAGAATAGGCACTTGGAACGTCCGCACCCTTCACAGGGTGGGCGCTTCCGCCCAGCTGGCGGATGCCCTCAAGAAATGTAGGACGGACATCACTGCCATACAGGAAATGCGATGGACAGGGCAAGGATGCAAAAGGCTAGCATCTTGCGATGTGTACTACAGCTGCCATGTTAATAAGCACGAATTTGGATGCGGATTTGTGGTTAATAAGAGACTCCGCCACCTTGTCTCTGGGTTCACACCTGTGAACGAAAGAATAGCCACAATCCGCATCAGGGCTAAATTCTACAACATCAGCCTGATTTGTGCTCACGCCCCGACGGAAGATAAGGACGATGTGGTTAAGGATGCCTTCTACGCTAAGCTCGAGGACATATATGATAAGTGCCCGGCCCATGACGCAAAAATTGTCCTCGGAGATTTTAATGCGAAGGTCGGGCGGGAAGGTATCTTTGGCCCCACTGTCGGACAGTTCAGCCTCCACGCGAACACTACCCCCAATGGTATGAGGCTGATCGATTTCGCCGCGGCGCGTAACATGGTAGTATGTAGCACCAGGTTTCAACATCTCGACATCCACAAGGCCACTTGGATGTCCCCCGACCGATCAACATCCAACCAGATCGATCATATTGTGATTGACGGAAGGCATGTATCCAGTGTACTAGATGTGCGCACATTTAGAGGTCCGAACATTGACTCGGACCACTACCTTGTCGCAGCCAAGTTCCGATTGCGCATTAGCGCCTCGAGGATGGCGCGCTCTAGTACATTGCGGAAGGTGGATGTCAGGAAGCTGCGATCACAAGGGACAGTAGAGGCGTTCTCCGCTCAACTCTCGGATAAGCTCCGTCGATCCCCATCTAATCTCAACGACATTGGAGGACTGTGGGCCAACATCTCCCACTCCTTGCGCACTACTGCGGAAACAGTCCTTGGTTTCGAGCGCCCACCACAACGAAACCAATGGTACGATGAGGAGTGCCGCGAGGCAGCTGCAGCGAAAAACGCCGCATACAAGAAGACGTTGCAGTCTGCTGCTACGCGAGCCATTGTCGAGAATTACAGAGAGAAGAGAAGGGATGAGAGACGCCTTTTCAGACGCAAGAAAAGGGAGCAGGAAAGGCGTGAGCGTGAGGAAGTCGAGATGTACAGATGTAGGAATGACGCTCGAAAATTCTATCAGAAGGTTAAGTGTCTGACCGAGGGGTATAAGCCCGGAGTGTCTTCCTGCAAGGATGAGAATGGAAACCTGGTTACAGATCCGCAAGGGGTGCTGAGGTTGTGGAGGAAACACTTCTCTACTCTGCTGCAAGGCGATGACGACATCAATACCGCCTCTAGAGATGATGTTCCGGACCCGATCGATGATGACGGCGTGGAGATTCCGCCGCCTAGCCATGAAGAGGTTAAAGTCGCGATTATGCGACTTAAAAACAACAAAGCGGCAGGTCCTGATGGCCTCCCCGCTGAATTGTTTAAGACCGGATGTAATGAGTTGGTAGGGCGCATGCACCAGCTCATGTACAAAATATTGGTAGAGGAAAGTATGCCCAACGATTGGAACCTCAGTGTCCTCTGTCCCGTCCTGAAAAAGGGAGACCCTACAATATGCGCCAACTACAGGGGTATAAGCCTTCTCCCTATCGCATATAAGGTTCTTACAGGCGTATTGTGTGAACGACTGAAGCCACTCGTCAAAACACTGATTGGACCTTATCAGTGCGGCTTCAGACCTGGCAAATTCACCATACACCAGATCTTCACACTGCGCCAAATCCTGGAAAAGGCCCACGAAAAACAAGTCGACACACACCATCTTTTTGTCGACTATAAGGCAGCCTTCGATAGCCCCATAAGGGATCGTGTTTATGCCGCAATGTCTGAGCTCGGTATACCTGCGAAGCTGATAATGCTATGCAGAATGACGTTGAGCAATTCCTGCAGCTCCGTCAAGGTAGGAATGGACCTCTCCGAACCTTTTGATACCGTGCGAGGTTTCAGACAAGACGACCCCTTATCATGCGACCTCTTCAACTTCGTCATGGAGAGTGTTCTGCGAAAGGCAGGAGTGCATCGCAATGGCACTATCTTTCAAAAAAGTGTCCAATTGCTTGCGTACGCTGACGACATCGACATCATAGGGCGTACCAAGCGAGATGTTACTGCTGCCTTTAGCGCTATTGAACGGGAGTCTAAGAAGTTGGGTCTGGCAGTAAATGAGGGCAAAACAAACTATATGCTGTCGACAAGTAGAGACATGCGGCGTATTGATTCTCAGATTACGGCTGATAACTATACTTTTGATACAGCCAAGGAATTTATTTATCTTGGCTCCGCCGTTACCACCAAAAATGATGTCAGTCTGGAGATTAAACGCAGGATTACTCTTGCCAACAGGTGCTACTATGGTCTCAATAGGCAATTGAGTAGCAGAGACCTCTCTCGTGCGACAAAATTAATACTCTACAAGACGCTCATCTTACCCGTGCTTCTTTATGGCGCAGAGGCATGGACCCTATTAAGAACTGATGCAGCAGCCTTGAGGGTATTCGAGAGGAAAGTCCTACGTAAGATCTTCGGTCCTGTGCGAGTTGGCGATGATTTCCGCACCCGATCTAACAGTGAGCTGTATGAGCTCCTCAACGACATAGACGTTGTACAGCGTATTAATATTCAGCGGCTGCGCTGGCTCGGCCATGTCGTTCGAATGGAGGAGGATGCTCCGGCGAAACGGGTATTTGATGCGGGGATCTGCGGAAGTCGGCGTAGAGGACGACCTTGTATCCGTTGGAAGGATCAAGTCGAGGAAGCCCTGTCATCGATTGGTGTGACCAACTGGCGTAGGCGCGCAAGAAGCAGAGGCGCCTGGAAGGATGTATTGCGGCAGGCCGAAATCCGTTAATCGGGTTGTTATGGCCAATTAAAGAAAAGAAAGAAAAGAAAATACATGAGTTTGTTGCAGGGTAACAATTGTAAAGTAAATAAAAGCAACCAACAGCAAACTCGTACAAAACTTAACTTCACATGTGTTTGTTGCAGGGTAACAATTGTAAAGTAAATAAAAGCAACCAACAACAAACTCATACAAAACTTAACTTCACTATGTAGTACAATTACAAGGAAAATAGTACTCACTTGAAATAAAAAAAAACATAATTTTTATAAATTGACAATCATAATTTAAGAAGAAATTATCAAATCATATTTTGATGATTTGATATTTTCACGTTCTATTACTAAAAACTATTTTTAGATAGTAGATATCATCCAAAAAACATGTTTTTTTTTGGAGAAAAATTGGTTTCGTGAGTAAGAGATGACTAGTAGTTAGTTAACGTGTTAATATAAAGCTCCCATATTTAAAATATCATTACTCTTTCTTTATTTTGTGTTTGAAACCAAAACATTCGCAAAAAAAAATTTAGTGCCAAACAATTAATTAAAAAAGGTGAAAAAATAAAATTAAAAAAATCCAAAAGAATATAATTAATTTTTTTAATTTATAAAAATCAAAAAGAATATAATTTAAATAAGGTAAATATATTAAAATATAATAACACATAAATATATAATATATATATATAATATATAATCACATATTTAATATTCATGTCTTGTGTTTGAACCTTACAACTTACAACCGTCAAAAACAGCAGAACGACGCGATGAAAGAAAACAAAATTTGTGAAATTAATTTTTTACGTGCAAAAGCGAAAGAAAGTTTAAAAGAAAATGCAAAAAAGTTTTTCAAACTTGTTTCGAAACTAAATTCAACTTGCAAAAGGCGTCTTATATTCCTTTCTAGAATATTGGATGCAAAATTGTCATTGTTGCTATCCTTCGAATATGTTGCAAATGTAGTATCTTGATCTTGTTGTGCAAAAAACATGCAAAATGTTTACATCAATATTGTTTTATAATTACAAACTGTTTCGAAGAACATTTACTACTTACGATCGGTCAGATTTCTTTAGTATGAAATTTTAAGAAACAGCTGAACATTTTTGTTTATTAATTAGTATTTTGCGAAGATTATTTTTTTATTATCTTCAGCAGAAGGAAAATTTTCTATAATTTTGCTAAATTAATTAAAATTTAATTATTTTCTTTTTAAATTGTGCCATAATTTAATTTTTCTTAATTTGTTTTTCGTAAATACTTATTTTTGTTATGTTCATGTAAGCCTTTTGTATGTTCAAAGTCCTGTAGAAAGTTATGAGTTCGGGATGAGGGAAACAGGAGCGGAGATAAGTTGCTTCTTCTTCGTTCATCGCTTCCGATCCCTACAAAAAATTAATGATCAAAACAATTTTAGAAAAATTAATAAAAAGAAAACAGCATTAATTAATTTAAATAAGAAAAATTGCAGATAAAAAATAATAGAAATCAAAGACCCATATAAAAGAACCAGTAAGTATTTGCAAATCTAATTATTTTTTCTGTTTGAATCATTTATTTTAATAAATTTCTTTACAATTTCGTTGTAAATCTGGAATTGATGACGCATTCAAAAAATATGAAGGAAAAAAGCGAAGGGTAAACGCTGAGGAGAGCGTCTACCATACCACTGGCAAAAAAGTGAAGGCATATGAATTTGATTGCCACCTTTTGACAAAGTCGGTTGTTTTCAATATTTATATTATTTTTTATACCCCATTTACACTACAGCGAAATCTAGTACTTATGAGATTTCGCTCCATTATAGCCCATTTACAATACAGCGAAATCTAGTAGATTAGATTTCTAATCTTGCTCAAAATCTAGATCGTTTACACTGGATTTATTTGACAGTAGCAAGTTTTCATTTTAATAACAAAAACAGCTGACTGAAATTTAAAAGAAAACAATAATATTTCCAAATTTATTTTAACTCAAAAAAAAAATTAAAAATATAGGACATAGATTTCAAAAAATATTGCAAATGCATTACTATTAGATGTAAGCATATGCAATATAAGTAATAATAAAAATATTAATCCGCAGGTTCGTCACAAATCATTCTGGGAGGAAGATGTTCCTTATTTTGTTTATTTTTAACCCTTATCCTGTACTTTAAAAATATAACATTTTATTTTTTTACATTCATTGCATACATTGGTCTGAGAATGCATTCTGCAAATACATTTTTGACATTCGGTACATTTATTTTCATATTTGGTGCTTTTAGAACGATTTGGACAAAAGTAACAACTTCAAAAACACATCAACGAATAATATATTTACACTACTTATTCTCTTTTTTGGGTTTATTGCTAGTTATGAATTTGTCAAGACACACAAAATTGTTACTAAGCTCGTAACACATGCGGAAATTGATTATGTTGCATTGAGCAATTTTGATCCAAAAGTACCATTTGCGTAAGTTTTTTTTACATACGCTTTGTGAAAAGCCCTACAAAGATTATGTTTTAAATTGTAATAGCATTCACTAAAATTATAATTGTACAAAAGTTGAGTATTTAAAGAATAAATGAGGAATAAAAACTGTTCGGGCAATTTTGACCCATTAATACAGGATAAGGTTTAATTTGTTTTTATTTTGTTTGTTTTTATTTTGAATTGAAATGTCATTTTTTTCCTGCGCAGCGTTGTATTTTTAAGTACTATTTGGCAAAACACATAGTTGCATTCCAATTTTTACTAGATTTTGAGTAGATTTTGCCGAAATCTACTAAATAAGTAGATTTTGTTTTGTATGGGAAATCTAGTTAAAATCAACTAGATTTGGCTCGAAATCTCAAAAGTACTAGATTTCGCTGTAGTGTAAATGGGATATTAACTAGATTTCCCATACAAAACGAAATCTACTTATTTAGTAGATTTCGGCAAAATCTATTAAAAATAGAAAATCAACCATGTGTTTTGGCAAATTGTACTTAAAAATACAACGCTGCGCAGGAAAAAAACTGGCATTTCAATTTAAAAACAAAATTAATAAGCCCGGAAAAAATTTTATTTACATTTTCTAAATGTGGTATCGTTCATGGATGCTTGCTTTAAGGATAACAGCTCAAAAGTTTGGCGGTTCATTCTAAAAATTTCAATGAAGATATCATATGACATATTAGGAACATCTTTCTCCCAGAATGACCAATACCTATATATATGCTTACATGTACCAATTCCATTCTACTAAATAACATATTTTTTGAAATTTTATATTCAACAAAAGCTTGAAGTTTTGTATGTTCGCAACAACATTATTTCTGATTAGATCTTATTTCCTTTCGAAATCTTCTGAACAGACGTGTTCAAAATCGTGCTCCGCTAAATTGTGAATTTATGTAATTTTTTTTAATAAACTCATTACTTAATTTATTTGCTTTTGTTTTGAAATTGGTGTTGTGAATTTTTAATCAAATCAATTTCTAATGTTTTTAAACAACTAATTTGACTTAAAAATCTAATTACCAAACATAATGAAAGAAGATAAAAAAACAAACAACAATCTTAGAAATATAAACGATCAAAACAATTTACAGTGTACGACAACAATTTAAAATTCCTAAATGTTAAATACCAATAAAAATCTACCTTAAGGTATACAGTTGAAATACACTAACAAGTTTTACACCCAACAAGGATTATTCTTTCAAAAAGAATATTTCTAAAAAACGAAAATAAAAAAACTGTAAACAAAAAACAACAATATTCAACCTAGTAACAAAACTTTCTTGTGAGATAAATATACATACACTAAAATAAACACAAATAAGCTACGCTTCGGTATCCTTGCTTATCTTATAAATACACAACAACTTTACACCATACAAAACCATAGACAACAAAAACATAAAACGAAAGTAAAAGAAATTAAGACATATCAGCTGTTTTGATTACAAGTACTATAACTCCTTTTATTTGAACGCTTAATTATTATAACCTATGATTTACATTTAATCTTCGATAGCTCCCAAAACTTTCATACGATTTAATGACTTCTGTTGGTTATAATTCCAGAGACAGTGTGTATAACATGGTAAGAATTCTTCCTAAGCAAAGAGTAGGTCTCAACATTATCCACATAAATGCTCAGAGCTTGAATAATAAGATTGACGAATTTAGGTATATATTTATATTCGCGGGCATTGACTTTATTTGTGTTTCCGAAACTTGGCTTCCCTTAGGTGTTCCAGATTCAGTTTTTAATTTACATGGATTTAAGCTTTTCAGGTCGGATAGGAGAATCCTAGTTGATGGGATTGAAACTAGAGCTAGGGGTGGTGGAGTTGCGATTTATGTTCGGAACGATATACTTTGAAAGGAGAAATTATTAACCCATATTGGGAGTGGAATTGAATACTTGTTTTTATATATTAAACCTGCACTCAGGAGATGACCCCTACTCATGCAGTGCATTGTGCAGGTTTAGGAAAGGTGGAAAGAGGTGAGAAGTGTTTCAAGTGTCGATAATCAGAAAATTCTTTTGGGATGTGTATATAGACCAAATTCTAGTGTGAATCGTGATAATTTTATTTCCATTCTTGAGGATATTACCATTCGTAGATGACTTTAATAACAACCTTCTACATGATAATCCACTTATTGGACCAATGGTTTTACTTCATCTCAGTCCTGTTAATGTGCCGACACCTACACACTTCCAGTCGACGTCTTGTAGCTTGATTGACCTCGTATTTGTGAACCATATTGAAAGGGTACAGTTATATGAACATATTTCAGCTTCTTGTTTCTCTAGCCGTGATCTTCTTTTCCTTAATTACAATACACCTGTAACTTGTACTTACTTACTTAATTGGCCATAACAACCCGATTAACGGATTTCGGCCTGCCGCAATACATCCTTCCAGGCGCTTCTGCTTCTTGCGCGCCTACGCCAGTTGGTCACACCAATCGATGACAGGGCTTCCTCGACTTGGTCCTTCCAACGGATACAAGGTCGTCCTCTTCGCCGACTTCCGCAGATCCCTGCATCAAATACCCGTTTCGCCGGAGCATCCTCCTCCATTTGAACGACATGGCCGAGCCAGCGCAGCCGCTGGATATTAATACGCTGCACAACGTCTATGTCGTTGAGGAGCTCATACAGCTCACTGTTAGATCGGATGCGGAAATCATCGCCAACTCGCACAGGACCGAAGATCTTACGTAGGACTTTCCTCTCAAATACCCTCAAGGCTGCTGCATCAGTTCTTAATAGGGTCCATGCCTCTGCGCCATAAAGAAGCACGGGTAAGATGAGCGTCTTGTAGAGTATTAATTTTGTCGCACGAGAGAGGTCTCTGCTACTCAATTGCCTATTGAGACCATAGTAGCACCTGTTGGCAAGACTAATCCTGCGTTTGATCTCCAGACTGACATCATTTTTGGTGGTAACGGCGGAGCCAAGATAAATAAATTCCTTGACTGTATCAAAAGTATAGTTATCGGCCGTAATCTGAGAATCAATACGCCGCACGTCTCTGCTTGTCGACAACATATACTTTGTTTTGCCCTCATTTACTGCCAGACCCATCTTCTTAGACTCCCGTTCAATAGCGCTAAAGGCAGCAGTAACATCTCGCTTGGTACGCCCTATGATGTCGATGTCGTCAGCGTACGCAAGCAATTGGACACTTTTTTGAAAGATAGTGCCATTGCGATGCACTCCTGCCTTTCGCAGAACACTCTCCATGACGAAGTTGAAGAGGTCGCATGATAAGGGGTCGCCTTGTCTGAAACCTCGCACGGTATCAAAAGGTTCGGAGAGGTCCATTCCTACCTTGACGGAGCTGCAGGAATTGCTCAACGTCATTCTGCATAGCCTTATCAGCTTCGCAGGTATACCGAGCTCAGACATTGCGGCATAAACACGATCCCTTATGGGGCTATCGAAGGCTGCCTTATAGTCGACAAAAAGATGGTGTGTGTCGACTTGTTTTTCGTGGGCCTTTTCCAGGATTTGGCGCAGTGTGAAGATCTGGTGTATGGTGAATTTGCCAGGTCTGAAGCCGCACTGATAAGGTCCAATCAGTGTTTTGACGAGTGGCTTCAGTCGTTAACACAATACGCCTGTAGGAACCTTATATGCGATAGGGAGAAGGCTAATACCCCTGTAGTTAGCGCAAATTGTGGGGTCTTCCTTTTTCAGGACAGGACAGAGGACACTGAGGTTCCAATCGTTGGGCATACTTTCCTCTACCCATATTTTGTAGATGAGCTGGTGCATGCGCCCTACCAACTCATTACATCCGGTCTTAAACAATTCAGCGGGGAGGCCATCAGGACCTGCCGCTTTATTGCTTTTAAGACGCGTAATCGCGACTTTGATCTCTTCATAGCTAGGCGGCGGAATCTCCACACCGTCATCATTGATCGGGTTCGGAACATCATCTCTAGAGGCGGTATTGGTGTCGTCATCGCCTTGTAGCAGAGTAGAGAAGTGTTTCCTCCACAACCTCAGCACCCCCTGCGGATCTGTAACCAGGTTTCCGTTCTCGTCCTTGCAAGAAGATGCTCCGGGTCTATAACCCTCGGTTAGACGCTTAACCTTCTGATAAAATTTTCTAGCGTCATTCCTACGTCTATGCATCTCGACTTCCTCACGCCTTTCCTGCTCCCTTTTCTTGCGTCTGAAAAGGCGTCTCTCTTCCCTTCTCTTCTCTCTGTAGTTCTCGACAATGGCTCGCGTAGCAGCAGACTGCAACGTCTTCTTGTATGCGGCGTTTTTCGCTCCAGCTGCCTCGCGACACTCCTCATCGTACCATTGATTTCGTTGGGGTGGGCGCTCGAAACCAAGGACTGTTTCCGCAGTAGTGCGCAAGGAGTGGGAAATGTTGGCCCACAGTCCTCCAATGTCGTTGAGATTAGATGGGGATCGACGGAGCTTATCCGAGAGTTGAGCGGAGAACGCCTCAACTGTCCCTTGTGATCGCAGCTTCCTGACATCCAGCTTCCGCAATGTACTAGAGCGCGCCATCCTCGAGGCGCTAATGCGCAATCGAAACTTGGCTGCGACAAGGTAGTGGTCCGAGTCAATGTTCGGACCCCTAAATGTGCGCACATCTAGTACACTGGATACATGCCTTCCGTCAATCACAATATGATCGACAATTCAATCGACCTCGATTGTATCATTAATGCTTAATTTAAATAGTTTACAATGTTATACTTAAAACTATATACTAGTATTAAATGTATTGCCAATTGCTTAAAGAAATATAAACGAACAACTATTCAGCTGCACTTTCATTTGTTAGCCATGACTTCATTCTTCTGGCCTCTATAACACCATCATATGGTAGTTGAGTTAATTGACAGTTTTCGATATCTCTAATCACATAACGATCATGTGGTAAAACCTTATGAATTACGTACGGACCGCGGTATTTTGGGATTAATTTTTTATTCGTCCCACTGGAAGTATCTATATTACGAATTACAACATAATCACCCTCACAATATTTCTTTGCCGGTTTGCTATGCTGCTGGAAATATAGCTGAGAGTATCTTTGTGATTTCTTTATAGCATCTAAAGCCGAGGACCGAATCTCATTCAAATTGCATTCCCTTCCTATGTTAACCTTTTCCTCAAGAAACTCTGTGAGTTCATCAACAACTTCCCCTCTTTGTATAACACCAAACAACAACCTACTGGGAGCTTCCTTGGTAGTAGAATGGATCGTATTATTCATGCTGTACTCCACTTTGCCCAACATAGCTGACCAGTTAGCATGACAAATTGGTTCTGATACTTTACTCAACATGGCTCTCAATATTCTATTTACGCGCTCGACTTGCCCATTTGCCTGTGGAGAAGTGGTGGCAACTTTTATATGTGTTATGTTATTCCTCAATAAATACGCACTGAATTCAAGAGAAGTGAAACAAGTTCCACGATCAGACACAATACGCCTAGGCCTACTATAATAACTGAAATACTTCTCCAAACATGAAATAACTTCCTTTGTGCTGGTGGATATTACTGGATACAGACGAACGTATTTCGTAAAGCCGTCAATTACAACCAGAATATGCTTCCGTTTTGAGTTAACAGAGGGCAGAGGTCCAAAATGATCCACATGTATAGTATCGAAAGGGACCGGTCTCTTGGGGATACTATACAGATTATGCTCATTAATACGAGCAGGGGCCGAACACATAATACAACGAATACAGTTCCTTATAAATCGCTCTACTTTCTGTTCCATATTCGGAAACCAGTAGTTTCTTTTCAGTTGGTTACATGTTTTCTCTACACCCAAGTGGCATATCTTCTCATGAACCAATCTAATGACATTCAGTTCCATCTCAGATGGCACAAATAGTTGAAAAACCTCATCCTTGCCTATTCTAAAAACTAACCCATCTCTTAATGCGAAACCTTTCCAATTTCCTCTTCAATTCAATAATCTTCTCATCACGATTTTGAGCTACTTGTACATAGAAATCTATTTCCTCGCAATCTACGGCCGCGACCAATCCACATTTCCTACGTTCTGGCCTATTTTCCACAGCAGCAGCGCAAGCATCAACCACACTTCCAGTTCCAGCGACTAAGAGCATCAACATGCCCCATATTAACACCACATCGATGCTGTATTGCATAATTATAGTCTTCCAACTAAAGAGCCCAACGCGCGATTCTCGCATTCAATTGTCTCCTCCCCAACATGAATGTCAAGAAGTTACAATCTGTAACAACCTTAAATAGGATACCATGCAGATAAACTCTGAAACGGCGTAAGGACTATATAATGGCCAGCGCTTCTAATTCAAAACAGTGATACCGTGCCTCAGTAGCGGTGGTTGGTCTAAAGAAAAACATAACAGGATAAAACTTTCCACCCAGTTG
The DNA here is from genome assembly GCA_014635995.1 of Sarcophaga peregrina. NCBI lineage: Eukaryota > Metazoa > Arthropoda > Insecta > Diptera > Sarcophagidae > Sarcophaga > Sarcophaga peregrina. Next base: position 75,920,994 of record CM025790.1, on the reverse strand, counting down.
ACGTTGCAAAAGTACAGCACCGAATCCAGATGAACTTGCGTCACAATGCAATTCAGTCTGTTTATTTGGGTCATGAATCGCAAGAACAGGGCCAGACGATAAAATATCCTTCAATGAGTCGAAAGCCCTATAACTTTCATTAGTTGGCGTATATTCACCATCCAATGTCAGCTATCTTAAGACTTTTGTAATTTTCGCATTTCGGTATAAATTTCCTACGATAAGAAAATAAGCCTAAATATATCCTCATTTCTGGCTAACTACGCGGAAAAGGGTAAGCCCTAATAGCGTCAAGATGAGACCCGCCAGGTCGTATTCCCACAGGACTTACACAATAACCCAAATAATCAATTTTATCATAACCAAATTTACATTTGGTCGCTCGAAGACTTAGACCTCTCTTTTTCATTCTCCGTAACACTTTAGAAACTAATTCTAGATTTGTACTAAAATCTGCAGTGGCAATTATAATATCGTCCATGTAAACGATTATCAAACCTTCATCAACAAAATCCCTAAATATATTATAAATGTACCGTTGAAATACGGAAGGTGCATTTTTCAGGCCGAAAAGCATACGTAAATATTCAAAGTATATTTAATAGAATCTGGAGCCATTTTGACATGAAAAAACCCGTTTCTTAGATCAAGAGTGGTGAAATATCTTTTCCCGCCAAGGTATTCTATACAGTCCTTGATAAAAGGCAAGGAAAAATTGTCTCTGACTGTTAACCCTTTTAAGGGACGGTAATCAACACATTTACGGAAGTCTCCATTTTTCTTCTTCACTAAAACTACAACAGAAGCATATGGAGACTCACTGGTCTGAATAATATTATTCGCTAACAACTCGTCCGTAATTTTCCGCAATTAATTTTTCTCATAATAAGATAAACGGCGAGGCAAAGAGTAAAAGGGAACGTCACTTGTCAACCTGATATTCATTTCGTAATTGTAAGGCTCCACCTCAATATCATCTGCCCCAAAATAATTTCTTTGTATAGCATAACGCAACTCTGCAAAATACACTTGATCGAGATTCGGGTTGATGTCAACTCTTGATGAAATCGTATTAATACAACAAATACTACACAACTCTAAGCTACGTAGGTCAGCAGCATCACAATCAGTTTCGCATAAAAATTTATTTTCTAATTCGCAATCTTTGTTCAAATAACCGGAATCACTTTCAAATTTATTCACGTTACATACTGTTAATTTACTTGCCTTACTAATGGCAGCTGATTGATTCTTCGTTTTGATCTCCCTATTAGGATCAAGCGAATAATAAAACGACTGGTTTTCCTCAAGAAATTCGTTAGTTTTATTCTGAAATTGGTTTTAAACATTTTTTGATACAAATTAATATTAAATTTTCTAAGAAAATCACGCCCCAAAATAAGCGGAATAGACATAGTTGTGTCCGGCACAATATTTAAAACTATTTTTTCACATTGGTTATTGAATTTGATGTTTGCCTCTGTTGTTCCATAAGACATCAGATCAATTTTTCCAAGACCGCGGTACATAGATTTCATAGCGTCATTATTAACATTAAACGGAACAAAAAATTTCCTCACAAAATTAGTCGGACTACCGGTATCAAAAAGAGAAATATGATTTCTAAACTGTCTGCACTTGACCCTAATGTCGCAGAAGGCAATATTTACATTATTAACAGTTTATATAAAATTTCCATAAGCATCATCAGTGGCATCGGTTTATCAGCATTTACAGCAGCAACTTCCTTCTTACGTGGTAGCAATCACTTCTTAGGGTTGTTGCAACTACGATGATCACGACCCATTTGCCAACAACGGAAACAGCTTCCATTGGGTCGTCGATCATGTGGGCATTCGCTTTGATAGTGTATATCTGTGTGCAATTGTAGCATCGTATTTCAGTTGTATCTGAAGCAGCAGAAGTAGATTCAACTAGTTTTGTTGGTAACATTTTGGTCTTTGATGGAGTGACATCACGGTTTATGGCAGATCGGTTTGGACGACGTTGCTCATATAAGTCCAAAGACTCTTAAAACTGTTCCATCTTACGAGCGTTCATTAACAAATATGATTCTGGGCTGTTGTCTTGCATGCCATCAATAATAAAGTCGATTAATTCAAATTCATCAATGTCACTACAGCGAGAAGCAATGTTTTCCATCTCGAGAACATAACGGCGGATGTTATCTTTCTTGTTCCATTTATAATTAGCCATGATTTAATAAATTTTGCCTCGATTTATTAGGGCCTCTTTTAGTTGGGCATAACTTACGACAACTGTTTTATTCAAAAGAAGTATTGCAGTACCTGTTAACGAGTTGCATAATGACGTGCACTTAAAAAATTTTCCAACTGCTGCCATATTCATTACACGTTCAAAGTTACGTATAAAGTCGTATGCACCGCATGCCCGATTTTCCCCATCAAATTTTAAAATGGCGTGCTCAATAACATGAAAACTCATTCGGCCCATGGCGATGACACTTGTTCGGACTCAGGTTGCCGCGGGTTACGATTTTCTAATTCAGTAATAGCTTGTTGTAGCTTCAGTAGTTCATGTCTCTTCCTCAAAATTTCTAACTGATGATCCAAGTCAGCTTCCTCATTGATGACATTTTGAGTGGGGACAACGATATTTTTAACTGCACACTGAACTTCTGCGCTAGCATCTCGTTTTCCAAAGACATCAGATTTGACTCCATCGGCTTCAGTTTTGGCATAAGTTTTTTGGGCTTCAGTTTTAGCATTTTCAGCAGGATGTTCAAGGCTTAACGCCGCGGAAGCTTCCTTACCATCTTCACAAGCATTTGCGGTGACTGCAACTCACGAAGTCGGGCAAACGAAGCATTTGCCGGAATTTCCACACCAGCGTTTTTTAACTCATCTAACATTTGTTCTTTAGATTTACGGGTCGTCATCATTTTTTTTTTTTTTTCAAATTAATTAAACTGTACCCCACACCTGAGCTGTTATACTTAAAAAAATCGCAACTTTATTATTTTTTTTCCGTCTCTTTTTTTATGTCTTTTTTATTTCACGGCTTCCTTTCTAGTGAAGTCGTCTTTTGCACAAAATTTTATTTCAACCGTAAAAAGTTTTGAAAGCACGATTCTGATTGGCCAATCATAACTTAACGAACTTTCGTTAATTAGGAGTTTAGAAGCTTTACGCTTATTGGTCAATCAGTACGTTGCCACGTAGTAATTACTTTTATCAACATTGCCACTGTTAATAAAGTAACACAAAGTAATTACTCGTTACAGTGTATCCTCAAAAACAATCCAATTTAAATACTAAACAATAACAAAACATAAACAATATATAAAACAATTGAAACAACAATTTTTGTGAAATTAACTGTTCGCGGCAAAAAGTGGCCTTATTTGAGAAAACAGAAATACATAAGACAAAAATAAAACAATAAAACAATAATGTTAAATTTAATAAATTCGATGTACAAAGCGAAATTGCGTAGTCAAAACAAAAAGAAGAAAACAAGTAAAAAAGAATCTAACATGCATAAACAAACCACATCTACCGAACAACAATTTTCAAGAGAGAATGTAATGGAGAATACTGCAAAAAATCCTCGTTTCTAACATTGTGACTCTCATCGATTAGCGAATACAAATTCCCTACTTCGCTTCGTCCAAATAATGGATAAGAGATTTGAGAAATTAACTGAACAATTGCAAACAACTATACAAGCGATGTTCAAAGAGTGCGAAGATCGTCTCTTGAGTGAGATAAATAAGAAACTAAGCATAACGATGAATGAAATAACTAATTTAACAGAAAGAGTACAGAAAATAGAATCGACTGTCGGATAAAATAATAGAAATCACTAATGAAAATGAGGAATTGAAGAAGGAAATATTGTCTTTAAAAAAGCATGCCCGACAACAAGAGATTAGGAACTTATTTAAAATGGATAATTTAGTTTTAAAAATATATATTTCGCTCTTTATTTGCTAAACTATAGGTAATATCTATTTCAACATTTCTCATATTTTAATTTTCAATAATTATTATTGTATTGTTCTACATATTTTCGCTTGCATTGCTAAACAAAAATTTTTCTTTAACGTTGATGTCACAATTTGGTGAAAATGGAGTAGTTCATTCTAGAGAAAACCTTTATACCATGGTCAGAATTTATAGAACAGCATCGGGTTTTAATATGTGCCATATAAATGCCCAGAGCCTTCACAGGAAAATTGACGAATTTCGATTTATCTTTGAAGGATCAAAGATGGATGTAATTTGTATCTCGGAAACTTGGTTTCGTATTGATGTTAGTGACAGCTACTATCATTTGCAAGGTTATCGCATTTTTCGTTCTGATAGAATATCGAATGCAGGAGGTGTGGCTATGTGCGTGAGGTCATCAATTTCTTGTAAAAAAGTAGAATTACAGTCTTTGCAGATGGAAGATGCGGTCAATGATGGAGTGGATTTTGGTAGTAGAGTGGCTACAGTTACTGATAACGGTGAACTTGGTACGAACTCCAATAGTGTTGAATCTTTATTTCTTGAGTTCTATAGTAGCCATCAGAAACTTTTACTGGCTGTAATTCACCGACCAAACAATAGGATTAATGTCAAACCCTTATTGGATAAATTGCCCTCACTCACTTTGGGTTATCCGAATAGTATTTTAATAGGTGACTTCAATGCTAATATTCTTTTGGATAGAGGTTTGGCAGAGGATATGAGTGCCATCGGTTTGCATTTGATTAATGGCACAATGCCTACACACTACACATCAGGTACTAGTACATTAATTGATTTGTGTTTTGTTGATAATCCTTGGCCAACTTTCTGCCTCTGCTTTTTCTAAACATGATCTTCTTTTCCTCTCATTTGCTTTTCGAACGGCAACAACGGATCAAGTGATTAAATATAGGGATTTTAAAAACATTGATTTTGCTTCACTTGAAATGGAGTTGGTAACTGTACCATGGAATCAGACCTTTTTGATGCCTACAGTGGATGACCAGATTAATTTTTTACAGGGAAATATACAATATTTATTAGAAAAATATGTACCAATGAAGATAAAGAACATACGTAATGAAAGGCCATGGTTTACGAATGATATCAGGGTCTCAATTAATCAAAGAAATAATGCTTTGGAAAATGTATAGGACGAATGAACTTTACGAAATTTTTAGGGCATGTAGGAGAGACACGAATCTGAAAATTCGGGCCGCAAAATCAAGTTTCTTTGCTGATAAATTTCGATCGAATATTAGCGCCAGTAGAAAGTGGAGAGATATACAATCATTGGGTATAATGAATAGTGGTATTAAATCCAATGAAATGATTGATGTAAATCAACCCAGCTTGGAGTTTACGAATATACCGGGAATTGATGCCGATTTGGAGTATTACAACGCTTCTGATGCCTTCCCTACTACTAACCCCTTGATTCAACCGAATTTTGAATTTAGTAACGTTACGCAGGATGATGTTGTTGAGAGCATTCTAGCTGTTCGGTCTAACTCCATCGGAAGTGATGGAATTAATCCCAAATTTGTAAAATTAATTTTGCCGTATGTTCTACCGTACATGACTCATTTAATAAATACTATAATTACATCTTCTACTTTTCCTACAATGTGGAAAAGTGCCAAGATAATACCTGAGCCTAAACAGGATAGAACTTACCGCCCAATTGCAATATTGGCATACTTATCGAAAATTTTCGAGAAATTAATTTATAAGCAGATAACCCAATACTTATATGGTAATAGCGCGCTCTCTGAAAGGCAGTCTGGTTTCAGACCTAATCACAGCTGCATTTCAGCGCTCATTGATGTTTCGGAAGATTTGCGATTAAGTGCGGATAACAATTTCACATCATTTTTGGTTTTACTCGATCATTCTAAAGCATTTGACACCGTTAATCATATAATTCTATGCCAAAAGTTAAAACACATGTGCCATTTCTCGGATACTGCTGTCAGGCTAATGTCTTCCAATCTACGGGATAGGAGTCAATTTGTGTATCATGATGGTACTGTATCAGGCAGTATTTTAACATCTAGAGGTGTCCCACAGGGCTCGATACTTGGTCCACTTTTATATTCAATTTACTCTAATGACCTGCCAAAAAAGTTGAGGTTTAGCAATGTACAAATGTACGCAGATGACGTCCAGCTGTACATTAGTTGCATGCCGTCTGATATTACAGATTGTATACGAAGGATAAATTGTGATTTGCATAATGTGTTTCAATGGGCGTCGATTAATGGTCTTTGCCTCAATCCGAGGAAATCAAAGGCTTTGATAATAGGCAAGGTAAACTGTACGGCACAGCTTACACAATTAAGGATTAATAATACTGCTATTGAGACTGTACATAGTGTTAAGAATCTTGGAGTTGTCTTTGAAAACAGTCATAACTGGTCCAACCATATAAATGTTATCTGTGGTAAAACGGTTGCCATGTTGCGAAATCTTTATCTAACGCAATATTTTACTCCGTTTAATATTCGAATGTTGCTAGCGAAAACATATCTCATCCCCAGTTTACTGTATGAATGTGAACTGTTTTCTAGTTGTGACTCGATGAGTAGGTACAGGCTAAAGGTCACTTATAACAGTATTGCTAAATATATTTATGGTCGTGCAAGGTACAGTAGGATATCTGAGTTCTCATATCAAATTTATAATACATCTTTTGAGAATTTGTTGAAGTGCCGTACTCTGGTATACCTACATAAAATCATCTATCTTAGGAAATCCCATTATTTGTTTAATAGATTAGTTTTTTCAAGGTCTAATAGAGGCTTGAAAATTAATAGCGTTAGATACCATGAACGGATATCTGAGAGACACTTTTACATCAATGCAATTCGTCTCTGGAATGAACTCCCGAACAACATACAATTACTAAGCAATGTAAAGCATTTCAAGACTGCAATAATTAAATTTTTAAAAGAACAATAATGTACAAACGTGATTAATCAACCACATTTTTTTTTTTAATATTATTATAAATTTTGTTTTTATTAATTTTGTTATGTTAATTTATTTTTAAGGTTATTATCTTTGTAATATTTTATGCCTATATCCTTAGCAGTACTATTAAATAAGATAATATCTTGTTGTACTGTATTTACTCCTGAATGAATAAATAAATAAAGCCTTAGTCACATAAAATTAAAAAATTAAATTGTATTCTTTTTGATATTTTTTATTTTTATTTTTTCAACCTTTTTTAATTAATTGTTTTGCGCTAAAATTTTTCTTTGCAAATGTTTTGATTTCAAACACAAAATAAACAAAGACTAATGATATTTTAAATAAGGGAACTTAATATTAACACGAACTTCGAGTCATCTCATACTCACTAAACTACTCTTTCTTCTAAAAAACATAATTTTAGACTTTTGATGATACCTACGGTCTAAAAATAGTTCTTAGTAATATAATGTGGAAATATTAAATTGTCGTTTTTGGCCAAGTCAAGGTGTTAACTTCACTATGCGAAATAAAAAATAAAAGAAAATGTGAAATCAAATATAACTCTCTGTATATACGAATAAAGAACAAAGCAAGTTTCCGAGTACATGAAATTCTGAAATCACCCCCGCTCGTTTTTCCCGTCTCTCCTACAAACTCAAAAGTGTTGAAATTTGTTTTGAAATTCATGATTTGTATTTGATTTCACATTTTCTTTTATTTTTTGTTTCGCATAGTGAAGTTAACACCTTGAACAACGTGCAAAAGGCGTCATAGCTAAAAAGTCCAAACCATGGTGAAATTACTTTTTAGATGTGGCTAGCTCGTCAGGTGATAACGTTGTTGTATAGATGTTGAGACTGCCACATTATTATTTGTTTATGTTTCCATTTTGACAATTCAAATTTATAAATTTAAAAAATTTTAAAGTGAAAGAGATAAGCAACATTCAAAAGAAACCGTAGACAAAATTAACGAACAGCAATAAGAAGATCTTCCCGCAGAAGAAACTAGAGCTACGAAATTAAAAATACGTTAAATCATAGAAGAATATTATCGATCGAAATAGCATAAGCATAAGAGGAAAACAGCAGCCACAACGTGACCGTTATCAGGCAGACAATGCGTTAAAGCCATTATGAAACAGGAATGTATTAAAGAAATGATTGAACAAATCTCTACCATGGATCTCACCAAGATGTAAAATTTAGAAAAGGTTTCCATTAAGGATTGCCTCAAACTTCTCATTGATAAAATGGATTAAGGTGGTTATCCACCATAAATATCGTAGTTAATAACAGTTAATTAATGTTTTTTTGTTTTTGTTTTATTATCAAAAATAAAATATTAATATAAAGACCTTTAAGTAATGTTCATCGTAATATTCTGACTGATAAATCAAAAAGCCATAATTGCATAGCTAATCTCAAACCACACATACAAGACCTCAAATACAAGATCTTGACACTTTGGCCACCTTTAAGATATAGCGGCAAATCATTTTTTTGTTGGAATAATGACTTCTTCGGGACTGCCGCTTTACATTGCAAACGTTGTTGTTAAACAGCATTGTCAACTACTTATTTATAAACAAAAAGCGCCGTCCATCACATCAAAATAAAAAAAAAAATATTAAATAATAATTTAAAATAAAAAAAAAAAATGGTTTGAAATCAGAGAAGACTAACATTACTATTGATGATCGAAACATTACTTGTTCATCTTCCAGAAAAAAATATTTTAATCCTAATCATTACGCTCAACTTCCGGCCATAATATTGTTTTTATATAATATTTTAATTTTTTATATGTAATATTTGAATTAATTTTTGATGAAACATTTGATGGTAACAAATATTCACAGCATGAATTTTTCATTTGTGGCCATATTTTATATGAATTTACTGTATTGAGTGACATTCTTTTTCTTATTTTTGTTTTGCAATAATTCATTACACTAAAAGATCTTTCCACTTCTGCATTAGAATATGGAAAGCTTAATAAATTAATAACAACTTTTGAAAGTTTAAGAAAAGGATTTTCATTTAATGAATTTTTATATAGTCTTCTTCTATCCAAAACGATTCAGTTTTTACTTTAGTTTTCCACTCGCATAATTTTAAATTACTAAGGCAATTTTACATTTTTTCATTTCGATGTTTACAATCAATAAATTCTTTTATAAATTCTATTATATTTGTTGTGTCATGAGAAAAAATATTGTCTATACTGAACAAAGATAATTTTTTTAAAATTTTAAAATTGCTCTGATTTTAAGGATTAGTGGTTTGGTAAATATTATTAAATTCTGTTTTAATAAATTTTTTTTCACAACCTTCAATACTACACTTATGACAAACTTTTTTAAAATATTTTACAATTATAGTCAATATCACCTTCCATATAATCGAAATCTTGCATAGGTATTGTAATTTTATTAGTTAAAACTTGCAACAATCTGTACAAACCATTTAAAAGTTTAGTTTGATCTGCACTTTGAGATTCAAAAGCTAAATTTACTTTTTAAACTACACCTAAAACTGCTGCTAAATATGTTATGTAAACTAAATTTTTTGAACAATTATTCATATCTTTAAAATGAGATGTATTAAATAAATTATAAATTTCAATAGTGAAGTGAGTTTTTAATTCTAACCACGTTTTAAATATTGTTTTAACAGCATTTTCAATCAAAAGTCACCTAATTGTTATTGGTCGTGCATTGTAATTTATAAATTTTGCTAAACTTTTTTTTCTAACTGATGAGTTAGAAAACCAATTATATCTTTCTTTGGAGAAAAATATTTTTTTTTTTGCAGCACACCCCGCTAATTGCAGCGAATGACAAACAAATCTAATTAATACAAGATTTTTTAAATTGTATTTGTCTTTAATTTTTTTGTAAAGTCCGTTATGTACACCGGTCATTATGGCAGCATTGTTCGTACCAATTGCTAAAAGTTTCATTAAATCTAAATTAAACAATCAGTTCCAAAAATATAGTTACAAACTGTTTATTATAAATGCTGTAATATCGTATTCCTACTCTTTATAGTTTTTCCACTGAAATATCGGTTCCTAAAAAAATTCAAACGAACTTAAGAATATATTTAAATGACGTATGTTATGCCTTCATCTAATATTAAGCTAAAATGAGAATCACCTAGGTCTTCTACAAGGTTTTCAACAAAATCTGTTGCCAAAATATTTGTTATAAAGCTAGTACATTTTGTACGATATAAATTGTTATGAAAATAAAATAGAACAACCTTTTAATATAATACTGCATTTCCAAATTATTTCGCTATTGAATTACCGTATGTTTTAAGTACATTGGCCGCATATTTGGCATTCTTTAATTATTACATTTACATCTCGGATTACGGTAAATGTTTTGATATTTTCATGACACCATACTAATAGATTTAAGAAGTTATAAATAGTATAAGGAATAACTAAATAAAGACAGGTTCAGCAAATGGTTTGGATTATTCACTTCACGGCGACCGTGATCGGTTTAGAATTTGTCGTTGATCGCAACCTGAATGAAACGCTTTTTCTTAAGGCTCCTCTTCTATTCTGTGTCGCCAATTGTTACACAGTACGCGGTGTTGTCTGTCAATTTTCATAACGAAGTGAACATAAAACGCAACTTCGCAGACGGTAATTGTTGTTTCCAAGTTCCCCGATATTTGTTTTATAAAAATCAATAAAAAAATAGAAAAAAAAGATTGAAAACGTGCATAAATTTTGGAAAATAATGAATAATAAATAATTAAATAAAAAGAAATATATGTTAAACGTATATACACAAATAATAAAAAAAAATATTGAAAAGCAAAGAAAGCTTAAAAAAAACAAAAGTGTTGACCAAACAAAACAAACGTTTTAAGTGAGTTAATCGATTAAAAATAAAAATTTTATAAAAATGAAATTTATTTAAAAGGGTCAATGTTACTTTTTGCCATTAATAGCAGCATGTGGCAGAAGTTAATAGTGTGAGTGAATGATTCAGTGTTTGTTTTTTTTTTGTGGAGCAAAACATCAAACAACAAAAGAACTCTAGGGAGCTGCCTCAGTTCACTGGACTGAATGTGAATTTATGAACGAAATCTATTGATGGAAATTAAAATTTAAATCAGTTTGCATGTAAACAAGAAAATTTGCAATACTCTACTAACTGCTCTTTGTCATTTAACTAACTAATCAGAAATTGCGAATGTTTTAATATAAAAAAACACGGCAAAATATATAAAAATGACGTGGTAGAAAAAAATTTTATCCACTATTCCTTATTTGGTAGCTGGCTATGAAGTCGGCAAATCCAAAGAGGAAAATGAAAACAAAGAATTAGTGAAACTACTTTCAAAGATATAAACTAACGATGAAAAAACAATAATAACAGGTAATAACGGGATGTGCAATATAGAGATTATGTCGCTAGCTGCGGCAGTAATAATGGCTATTATCTATCTCACGAAGTTGATATGCTGCGTCTAATTTTATTTGTACACTAGAGCCCCGACTTGCGACGTTAATGGGGACCGGAGAAACGCGAAGCAAATCGAATCACTTTTTTCTATATAAATGCATTAAAATTTAATTTATTAGGGAAAATATTCAAAACAAAGTAAAAAATTTGGTATTTTTATTAAAAACAAGTATAAACACATTTCTATTTATTTCATTTACTTCAACAAATGTTAATACTTAATTATTATAAAGAGATAACAAAACAATAAAATAAGCGAAAACGTAAAAATTTTATTCATTTACATATGTATGTACGTGTATTCAAAAAAGTAGGTGCATTAAAACTTTTAATTTATTTAACTTACATTGAACTCTCTTCAGATGATAAATCTAAATCAGAAACACTTATACACTTATATCCATTTGATTGGATGATTTTTCTGTTTTTTTAACAAAGCTGTCCAAAGTTAGTTGAATTTTTAAAGATTTTTGTTGTTGATATATTTTTTTGTAACAACCAATGGCTTGATCAACGGATGCTGCTACGCCCGTGCTACAATTTTCTTCAGGATCGTTTTCAGAATATATATCCATTGCATGTGAAATTATTTGCAAAGTTTTGGAAATATTGGCGACTGTTAAATTGTTTGCTTCTAATGTATCATCTCCTGTTATGACAGAAAACATCCTGAATATCAATGGCTAATAAATTTTCATTATCAAGCTCCTCATCGTGAGACAGCAAAAATTCATTAATATCATCACTACACACTACAAATGCCTAAAATGCACAATGCTGCACTAAAAATTTAACCGTTTTTAGCGACGCAAATCGAAATCACAACGATGCAAATAGAATCGACGCAAATCGGAGTCAAAACGACGTAACTCGAACCGACGCAACTGGAAATTGCAACGACGCAAATCGAATTTTTCCAGTTTTAAAAAAGCGACGCAAATCGATACGACGGAAATCGGAACGACGCAAGTCGGGACTCTAGCGTATAGTAATATTTTATACACTCTACAGTAAGGGAGAATGCACAATTATATTTACAAACGCAAAATGTCCAAACTGGGAACAATTGTGACAACAATTCCAAGAAAACCAATACGGATTTTTACTTTCCTTCAAATGTCTAAATAAGAAAAAGTTACCAAGTAAAACAGTAATTAACTCACATTTGAATTTAATTCAACTACACTTTAATATTATTGTTAATACTTATAACAACACTGCGTATAATTTAACCCCTCAACAGAAACATACATACATATACATCATTGGTCATTACAATAATTCAGTCAGGATTATTGCCCTTGTTTCTCACATAACTTATGTTGTGTGTGTTAATTTTATACATAAGTGGCGGGACCTACAGTTTAAAGTGGACTAGGAAACTTTAAAAGTCATTACATTGGCAAAGCGATTGCATAATGCGGTAGGAATGATTTTTAACAATAATAGATGTATAGCCATAACATTTGAGGATGTAGATTATGATAATATTTTGGAAGAATCAAATATATGAGAACAATTTGAGGATAGTGATTCCTCAAAGAATTATAATTGCTACAACAATAGTTATAAATATTTAAATATGGAGCCCATTAAATTTATAGAATTAGCAATCAAAATTTTACCAGAAATTGATGGTAAATTCAACAACCTTCAAAAATTTATTGATGCATTACATGCATTGAACACCATTTCAGCTATATCCGAAAAACTAAAGGGTACCATAAAGGGTGACTCCGCTGATACATTGGTGTCCTAATTAATGACTGCACGCCCAGGAAACAAACCAAATAATATCTATACCCAAGAAATAGAAGATCTCTCTAAGATGTTGACGAATGCCTACATTACAGACGGATTTTCCGCTCCAACAGTAAAAAAATACGCTGCACAAACCACAGTCAAAGCATGAACAAAAAATTTTAACTCTGATAGAACCAAAATTATTCAAATTTTGAAAATAACGGCATAATTAACAAGCATCTAATATTTTGCACGTTAAAGATAGGTAAACTCGCTCAAATTGTATAAATGACAGCCCAAGGCATATTCATGTAATAGGTAGTATCAATTCAACAGCTGACGATTTTTCAAATGTAAAAATTTTGTTGGTTTTTTTTGTGTTTTGTTTCGATAATCATTTTCGCATTTCTACCGGATGTATCCTTAACGATACACACTCTAGAAATTCTTCAGGATTACTATTTCAAAGCCAATACAACCTAGATTTACTATATTAAAATTTATTTCGACGAGAGTGATGAATTACCCAGAAAAGATTTCGGTCTCTCCAACTAGGTGCCTAAACTACGAGCAATAACAAATAACGTTTTCATTTCATTTTTCATTTTTCTCGATGGCCATATAAAAACATGTTATTTACATAAAGTGGAAATGTTATTGACTGCATGGAATAATTTTTTTTTAATTTATAGGTGCGTAGTTAAGCATGACAAAAAATCAAAAAAAAAAAATTAATATATAAAATTTATATAGTTTTTTAAATTGCTTTTACTAATTTCCTATGGAGGTTTAAGGGTTAATTTTTTTGACATTCCGCATACTCTTCAACAAAAACAAAATCCCCTGTTGTTTTTGCATTGTTGTAGAGACGCTTCCTACCTGTTATATATATTTACCTTGTGACATCCATTGAAGCGTACGAGGAAATCGTTCCCACCAACAAAACTTTAGGGCTATGATGTCTATTTCATAGCACGATTGTGCTGACTGAAACACACACATATTGTTATTCTCTTTAGTTTAGTCGTCACAGACCCAGCGACGAATGCACATGTGTAGCGGCTGTACGATTTTCTTTAAAAATTTTTGTTTAGAGCACTGAAAGAAATTAATATGGCAATACACAATGTGCGTCTTGCAATACTCAATGTGAATTATGTTATGAAAAATTTATGGAAATCAGGGTATATATTTTAAAAAGATACTGCGATTTAGTGGTACGGAAAAAGCAAATTTTTTTTAAAGTATAAAATTATTTTAGTGGAAAAACTGAAGAATTGGTTATCTGATACGGAAACCAGCAAAAAGACTTCAGATGATAAAAGTTTAAAAAAAGAGTTGTCAAGTCTTATAAGTTTAAATATTGTTAAACATGGTAGACCATTTTCTGATGGAATGTTTTTAAATAAATAAATGTTTCGAAAAACTTAAGTACAATCTGAAGTTTACACAGATCAACTAGAAATTTTTGTACAGTCCGCTATGATTATTATATTTCTTATATCCAGAATTAAAAAAGAATTATCAAAAATGTTTATCACTTTTTCCCTCAACTTATCTATGTGATAACAGATTTTTTCAGAGCTAAAATTCATTGGTTCTAAACAACGTAATAAATTAAATTCCGCACACATAAAAAATATTCTTTTGCTATGAAACTGTCATAATAGCATTAATGTAGAAAATTTCATTAATGATATATAAAATAAATTTTAATTTATCATTTTGTCCGTGGATGTTTTTAAGTATACACAATTTTTCTTTCAGTGCAGTTCTCTTTCTCTCACCAATACAACTACAGTTTTAGCTTTGGACATCACTGCTTTAGAGGTAACCAAAATTGGCACCCCAATAACAGACAGAATTACTTCAATCAGAATAGATATAGCGATCGTGGTCGTAATAATAACCAACGTTTTAATCAAAGATGACATGTAGGTGGAAAAACCGAGGACCCGCAGTTGGCTCTGGGGGAATAATAAAAAAAGTCTTCATGCTTAACATAAATTTAAGTGCCTCTGTTAAGCTCAGTCTACGGGGAAGTAGCTAGGCACTAATATTTTTAATAGATACTGGGGCGGATGTTTTTCTGATGAAGCACGAACATATTTGCGAACCCATTGATACCAACATTGTTAATGCGTTAAAAGTGTTAAGTGAAGGAAGTCAGTTTACCATTGGTTAGACTATGATTACCTTTCAGTTTAAAAGATGGGAGTTAAAACATGGGTTCCACCTGGTACCAAATGACTTTGCAGTCCCTTGCGATGGTGTCTTGGGGCTTGACTTTATTAAAGCTAACAACTGCCTCTTTTATTTCCATTCAAATGATAATTCTTTGAAGATTCAACCATCTAATTCTTCCGTTAGATCCAAGTTCCAATAATAAATGGTCCAATGCAAGACACCATTGGTATATCGCCAAGATCTGAGGTGGTACGGAAAATAAAATTACAAAAGGGACTAGACGATATCTTTATTCCATATCAGGCAGTGGAAAGGGTAGTTTTTATTCCAAATACCATCATTAGTCTTGACAACCCTGTGGTATGTGTAATGAATGTATCTAATTTCTCAAAAATTGTAAACTTAAAAAATATAAAATATGAGCCTCTGTCTCAGAATGAAACAAAAGTGATAGATACTCCCATAAACAACTCTAGCTCTAATGATATTCTGCAAAAGTTGATGGTAAATTGTCCGGAAATAGCAAAGAATGAACTGTTGGCTTTGTGTACTGAATTTATAGATGTGTTTGGCTTGGAAAATGAATCGGTATCTACGAACAATTTTTATAAACGAAAATTGCGTATAGTGGATGATACACATATACATATAAAGAACTATAGAATTCCGGAGACACAAAGAGAAGAGATTGAAAATCAGGTTGATAAGTTAATCAAGGGTGATTTAGTTGAGCCCTCTGTTTCGTCTTATAACAGTCCAGTACAATTGGTTCCAAAGAATATTTGGAAGGTAGTAATGATAGGAGGTGGCGTCTGGTAATTGATTATCGACATGTAAACAAAAAGCTTCTCTGTGACAAATTTCCACTTCCACGGGTAGATGATATGCTAGATCAGCTAGGCAGAGCCAAATATTTTTCAACATTAGATCTGATGTCGGGATTTCAGCAAAAGGTTTATTTAGGTTTAAGACACTATCTTTTGGTCTCAAAATCTCACCTAACTCATTTCAGCGAATGATGACACTAGCAATTGCTGGTTTAAAACCGTCAACTGAATTTTTATATATGGACGATATTATTGTAATTGGATGCTCGAAGGCTCATATGATTAAAAATTTAAGAGAAGTTTTTCATACTTGTAGAAAGTATAATCTTACATTGCATACATGAGGTCACATTTTTGGGCCATAAATGTACGCCTGAGGGAATTTTACCAGACAGTAGTAAGTACGATGCTATTAAAAATTATCCAAGGCTTTGTGGCTTTATGTAATTATTACAGAGAGTTTATTCCAAATTTCGCACATAACAGTAAACCCTCAACCAATTCATCAAAAAAGAACTCAACATTCTATTGGTCAACTGAATGCGAAACTTCGTTTAATTACTTAAAAACTACCCTGATAAATACACCAATTTTACAATATTCCGATTTCACAAAGACCTTTTATATTACTACAGACGCTAGTAAGTTAGCATGTGGGGCTGTATTAAGTCAACAACACGGGGGAACATTGTTACCCGTAGCTTATGCATCAAAAGCATTTACAAAAGGAGAAGCTAATAAGGCGAACAATTTAACAGGAACTCTTGGCCATTCATTGGGGTATTAATTACTTCAGACCCTACGTCTATGGACGAAAATTCATAGTTAAAACAGACCATAGGCCTCTAACATATTTGTTCTCGATGAAAAATCCATCTTCTAAGCTGATGAGAATACGTTTGGATATAGAGGAATACAATTTCGATGTAGAATATGTTAAGGGAAGAGAAAATTATGCAACTGATGCGTTGTCAAAAATTACATTTGAAGATATTAAAGCCTGTAATGTGATGATGGTAACAACAAGATCCAAGTAACAAATGCAAGAAAGAGAGAGAACAAGCCCAACCTAAGATTTATGAAAAAATTTCGGCGCGCCAATTTGGAAAACGTCCTAATATAATAACCCATATCCAAGGATGTGCTGTTAAAAAAGGAGTAAAATTGTTTTTAAATTTAAAGCTAATGTATATGATATTAATGGACAAATAGACCTAGGTAAATTTTTGCAAGAGCTTGAGTTACAAGCCAATAACATTCACATTGACAAATTGCAAATAAGATTAAATGATAAGATTTTTGAAAAGGTACCGATAAATGAATTCAAAGAATTGGGCAACAAAATGTTAAATCACATTACAATAGCGCTTACACCATCAGTCACAGAAATTACAAATGAAAAAGAAAAGCAGGATATACTAAGAAAATTTCACGAGGATCCCCTGTTAGGTGGCCAGCAAGGAATAATGATTAACAAAATTATTTCTATTGGAAAAATCTTACTAAATATGTCTCTAAGTTTGTCAAAAACTGCGTAACATGCAAATTAAACAAAACCAACAAACACTTTAAACAACCCTTAATTATAACACCTACACCAATGAGACCTTTCGTTACAGTAGTAGTTGACACGGTAGGACCGTTACCTATTACCGAACACGGACAACAATACATAATAACAACAGTGTGTGATCTAACAAAATTTTAAATAAGAAATAAATTTTCTAAAATCGCTCTTGCTATAGTTTTTGCAGTTTTGTTTGCAACTGGGATACTTATCAAATATTTTGTTAGATCCCACACTGTTGTTATTATGCATTGTTGTCCGTGTTCGGTAATAGGTAACGGTGATAAGTATCCCAGTTCCAAACAAAACTGCAAAAACTGAAGCAAGAGCGATTTTAGAAAATTTATTTCTTATTTAAAATTTTAACTGACATGGGTGCTGAATTTAAAAATTAAGTATTACAGGAATTGTTAAAACTATTAAACGTAGAATTGGTATCCCAGTTCCAAACAAAACTACAAAAACTATAGCAAGAGCGATTTTAGACAATTTATTTCTTACTAGCAGATTGTACCCGACGTTGCGCGGGTTATAAAATAACAATAAATAAAAATCCGGTCTCGGAAACCCTGTTTTTTGAATACTCTAAGTCCTAAATATAAATGCATGCAATTTTCCCGTTTTTCGCCCCTTTTCCCCCTTTTTAGACCCCTTTTGGTCCAACTTTTTAAACAGAACACCTCCAATAGCTATTTGGCAAACCTAACCAAGCTAAATCGTAAAAAATACCTTTAAAACCCATAAAATACAGCATTTATGCATAAAGTACTAATTTTTGCCCCTTTTTTATCTCTTTGTCCCATTTTTCCCCTTTGGTTCAAAATTTTTAAAAGATTTATAGCCTATAATCTGCACCGACAAAAGCTCGATCAATATCCCAAATTTCAAGAAAACCGGTCCAGGCGTTCAGGAGTGATTGGCTAACAAACAAAAAACAGACTTAGAGAAAGATTTATAATATACTAGCAGATTGTACCCGACGTTGCGCGGGTTATAAATGTAACAATAAATAAAAATTCGGTTTCGAAACCGGCTTCTTAAAAAATGCAATTTTTCAAATTATTCGGAAACCGGTTTATCAAACAACCCAGTTTTTTTAATACTCTAAGTCCTAAATATAAATTCATGCAATTTGCCCGTTTTTGGCCCCTTTCCCCCTTTTTGGACCCCTTTTGGTTTAACTTTAGAAATGGAACACCTCCAATAGCTGTTTGGGAAACCTAACCAAGCTAAATCGTAAAAAATACCTTTAAAGAACATAAAATACTGCATTTATGCATAAAGTACTAATTTTTGCCCATTTTTTCTCCCTTTGTCCTATTTTTTCTCCCATTTTGGTCAAAATTTTGAAAAGATTTATAGCCTATAACATGCACCGACAGAAGCTCGATCTATATCCCAAATTTCAAGAAAATCGGTCTAGATGTTCAGGTGTGTTTGGCTAACAAACAAACAAAAAACAGACTTACAGAAAGATTTATATATATATTAGGATTAGGATATTAGGATTAGGATGACCTGCACTCAATTTACCCATTTTCAGCCCCTTTCCCCCTGTTTGAACCCCTGTTGGTTCTACATTAGAAACGGAATATCTCCAAAAGCTATTTGGGAAACTTAACCAAGCTAAATCGTAAAAAATTACCTATTACCATTTTTCCCCATATGTCCCATTTTCCCCCCTTTTGGTCAAAATTTTGAAAAGATTTGTAGCCTATATCCTGCACCGACAAAAGCTCGATGTATATCCCAAAGTTCAAGGAAATCGGTCCAGGCGTGATTGGCTAACGAACAAACCAACAAACATTTGGGAAACTTAAACAAGCTAAATCGTAAAAAATTACCTATTATCATTTTTCACCCATTTGTCCCATTTTTCTTCCCTTTTAGTCAAAATTTTGAAAAGGTTGTTAGCCTATAACCAGCACCGACAAAAGTCCGATCTATATCCCAAATTTCAAGAAAATCGGTCCAGGCGTTCAGACGTGGTTGGCTAACAAACAAAAAAACAGACTTACAGAAAGATTTACAATATATATTAGGATTAGGATATATTAGGATTTAAAATTTTAACTGATATGGGTACTGAATTTAAAAATGAAGTAACTACAGGAATTGTTAAAACTATTAAACGTAGAATTGGTACACTCAACACCGTACCATCAAGAAACATTAGGTACAGTTGAACATTCAACGATTTTATTAGATCATGTAGCTAAGTTTCTTAACGATTGGGATCAATGGTTACCCTATTTCACTTATTGTTACAACTCAACCCCGTCAACAACACACAATTATTGTCCTTTAGAATTGATATTTGATAAAAACCCCAGAGATTTTTCCTTATTGAATTCAGAATTTATATAATTGTGATGATTGTGTTAAAGAAGTTAGATATCGACTTAAAATTGCCAATGAAAATCCAAAATCTGCATTGGAAAATTTAAAACATGTACAAAAACTAAGTTATGATAAAACTTCGAACCCAATAAGAATCAAAATAAATGATCAGGTGTTTATAAAAAAAGAACAAGGTCATAAATTGTAGAATGTTAACAAAGGTCCATATAGGGTCCATAAAAATTAATGACAACAACAATAGCACTTTGCTAGCTGATAAAGATAAAGGAATTAAAGTTCATAAAAACAGGCTTAAGTTAGCAAGTTGAGCAAAACATAAATATGTGTATACATACAAATAGAAGTGTATGACCTACGATAAATAATGTAAACTTTTAACGGAATATATTGAAGAAAAGTAGAGCAATAATATTTGCAAATAATATTGAAAATGAAACAAGATATAGCATAAAAACATATCACAAAAAAAAGAAGAAAATCTCTATACAAACAAAAAAAAATTTAATTTTTAAGAAAAAAAGCAAATATTAATACTATAAGTGGAACAAACAGCAATATATATAATAATAAAAAATATATATTGTAGCGAACTATATGACTTTATACATTTATATTATTTTATATATTTATACCATATTATTTCACATTTAATTTCATTTCACATATTTCAAATTGAATTTAAATATTATTTTTATTTACAAAAGTGATACCAAATAATTTTTAATTACTTTTCATAATTATTAACTTTTGCATACATAATAAATATAACTCTGGGTGATGGAATTATATCATATGTAAATTTGATTATCACCTATTCTCTTTTATGCTTTATCCTTATTGTAACTAAGCTTACTTAATCTTAAGTGAATTTTGATTTAATAAATTATTACTTGGCCAGCACTCAAGCTATAAACATCAACTTTAAAATAATACAGCTTAACTTATCCCTTATGGACTTCTCAAGACCCTTGGAGAAATTGTTTGGTTGAGGACTTAAGCTGACCTTTAAGACTCTTAGGGCCCAACCTATAAATTTAATAAATCTAAATTAAACATAGCACTTTGCTATATTGGCGCCCAACGCTAACTAAATTTAGCAGAATAAAGTAAAATTTTATCTGAACACCACACACGTGTCGTTACACCAGACATCATAACCTTACATTTTGCTAAGCATCATCTCGTTGTAGTTATTATTTCATACACGGCTGCACGAGATCACGTTTAATACTCTAACAAAATTCTGAAAGTTAAAAAGAAAATGCCGGGAAAAAAGTCAAATTTGCAGAAAACAAACAACTCCATGAAACATCAAAATGATCCTTTATTGGCTAGTAGTCCTAGTGCTTCTGTTTCATCTATACCAAATGTTTTACAGAATCCTTAATTTGTTAGCCTTAAGCAAAGTCAGTTTTCAGACCTTTTAGGAAATATATCTGCTAGGAGGGAAAGTAATACAACTTTTAGTTCTTGTAGCGCAAGATTTAATGGTGGTCGTAACACTACTAAGGTAGAAGACTTTATCGCCACTATTCTTGTTTTTAAAGAAACTGAAAATGTATCGGACTCATTTGCCCCTTTAAGTTTGCCTTTTCTTCTGGAAGGATATGCATCAACCTGAGGCGGGCAGTTAAGAACGAAGCCAAAACTTTTAATGATGCTGTAGAGCTTTTAAGAAATGCCTTTTCCCATCCAAAACCTGATTGTAAAATTTTTTCGGAAGTCTTTCAGGATAAACAAAAGCTGAATGAATCAACTGATGCGTTTATTTGTAGAAACAAAAGTTTGTTTGCACAGCTAAAGGATAAACTTCCTGAAAAAACTACAATAAATATGATTTTTTCGCAGATAAATATCCAAATAAGAGAAAGGATTAATAGAGAAAATATAGAATCTTTCCAAGATTTGCTCCGCGAAGCAAGGGAAATTGAGTTAAGGAAAAAGTAAAATAGAAGAAGTTAAATTGAATTGTTATGGATGTGGGGCCTCTGGATATTACAGATCCAATTGCCCAACGTGCAATAACAAAACGATTCCACATGCAGAGAGTCCAAAGAAAATGGATTTTAATAGTATCCACACGACAATAGTTGGTAGAAATGTCCCAGTGGTTAATACAAACCTAAATGGTTTAAATGGAATTGCCTATATAGACACAGCTACTAGAACAAGCGTTGCTGGGTGTCATTTTTTCCAAAAACTTAAGGAAAAGGGTGTTTTAAGAAGTTATGGTAGAAATATCTTCAGACGATGGGAGTGTATCCAAAAACAAAGTACTGTTAACAATATAATTATTGGAAATCGTCTAAAACGTACAAGATTCATTTGTTTGCCAAAGGCACGAGATAATAGAACCTTAATGGGAATAGATTTTTTGGAACAAATTGGAATCGTGATGAATTTAGCGCAAAGAACTTGGTACTTCAAAGATGAACCACAACAAATTTTCCAATTTAAAAATCAACCATCAAAAAGAACAGACAAAGTGTCCATAGCTTCAAAGATGAACCACAACAAATTTTCCAATTTAAAAATCAACCATCAAAAAGAACAGACAAAGTGTCCATAGCCCAGACTACTATAAAGGCCACAGATGGTTTTTAGATTGGTTTGTAGAAATTAATAAAACTCCTAACAGAACTTCTCCAATGAAAAACACATACTCTCCAGAGGGTATTAATAAAATATTGTTACGTTTTTAACTTTTTAAAAACATTTATGTATGAGTTCGTTGATTGCAAATCAAGTAAAAACAAATATGTGTTTTGTTTCACTTAAACTCTTTTTTATTCTCACTACTTTTGTGTGCCACTGTCCAAACTTATACAAAGTACACAACAATAAATATAACAATATGTGCTCGTTCGATACTCTTCTCTGCTTATAACCTTTTTATAAGCAACAGCACTTGTTCGATATTCTCTGCTTACAACCTTTTTGTAAGCACAACACTTCCGCTCGCGTAAACACTAACAACTCTTCGATAAACTTTACTACGGATGCAACTTGTCTTTACACCGCGACTTTTACTTCATACGCAACTGCACACAAGGCTGACTGAATTCACATTGAACTGGTTGTCTGCTTTCTCTTGCCCTTTTATATGCGAACGCCATCAGTCTGATGATGGTTCTCGAAATAGAATGTTCGCTTTCGCGCCTTCTAGAGAATTCTATAGCTACTGCATTATTTGTTGTTGCGTCTTCTTACTTACTCTCATGCTTGTTGTTGCTAGTTTCCTTATACTAAGTTCGATGTATGTGTTAGTGTGTATTTGTGTCGTGTGTATTGTGTACGCATTCCCTCATGATCTTTGTATTTGTAGCTTTTGTTTATCGTTAATGTTAAACGATATTAGGTCGTTTCGCTATGCGTAACATTGCCGCCCACTTAAGCCTGTTCGTCCCGAATAGGCACATTATCTCTTCTCCCATATTTTGCCAGTCGTTCTTTGTGTATGACCTTCTTTTTTGTGTGGGGCCTGCCAACTTTCTGTATTCTATACACGACATCGTTTAAGCGTTTAGTTATTTTATACGGTCCGTCCCAGCTACTTTGTATGTTGGGGAATGATCCCCAGTTACCCTTCATGGAAGCCTTCCGTGTTTGTTGCTCGATTATCTTGGCTTTCATTCTATCACTAACCACCGCTATTCTCTCCAAAGGTGCTCCCGAGTTGTACTGTTGCAGCTGACCTCGACCTCTTCTTACAGGACCTTTATCTGCTATACACTGGGTACAGTTCGCTATCCAATCCAGTAAAAACGTCGTTTTAGCCTTCCCAGCGTGTTTTTCGCTCCAAGATGTTCTCCAATAGCTCCATTATGGGACTCCTTTAACACTTCTTTTGCCTTGAAGGAAGGCACTACTAATAAGTTGGATAAGGTCTTGCTATCAGCGCTTTCTCATCGTCGATAAAAGCCTCCGTTTATCAACCGTAAACTGTCCCATAGTGCCCAATATGCTGTTGTAAGAGGACCTTCTCCGGATATCTCATTTCTAGTAGGTCGTCTGTCCTCTTCCTTAGCTGCTATTATCTTCGCCAGTACTGGGTCACCCCTTTGTGCTTCGCACCAGTCTTCATTGGCCTCAATCTGGATTCTCTGGACACTAACGATGGCTTCCTTCTCCTCAACCTTCACACAACGCTTACGCTTCAAATTACGAAGTCGACTCGAGAGAGCATCAGCATTCTCATGTTTTACGCCACTTCGTTCCGCCAATGGCATTGGTCGAGAATTATAGTCTTCAATTTTCTCCCATCCTTTACTAGGATTTTACATTTGCTCTTGCTCTGACATGATGATCAGTACGTTCCAATTGTCTTCCCCAGCTATTATTAGATCTATCCATTACAACGTTGTGCACACCAGAAGCCTTAGGTGTTTCAACGGCATGTCGTCTTGTTGGCGAGACCGACTGGGATCTTTTGCGCGGCGGTTTGCAGTTTCTTTGGAAATGACCACTCTTTCCGCAGTTGAAGCATTTACGTTTAGACTTTGCCTGTTTTCTTCTAAAGCTAGTTTCACCATTTCCTTAACTTTAGTTAAAAGGCATTCATCTTCCTCCGCTACTTCCACTTTTCGCACTTTGCTTACTTGTGGTCTAGAAATTGTGTGAGCGGTCTCTTGGGCTAGTGCGAAAGCCACGGTCTCTGCAAAGGTTTTCTTCAGTGTTGAACATACCGCTAGTTTAATGTCAGGGTCCCGTATACCGTAAACAAATACCTCGGTTTTATAGTTGTCTATCAACGGGTGATTTTCTCCTGGGTATGCAAGCTGTACCAATCTCGACCTCCATTGCAAAGGCTTGTAATGTCTCGTTTGGCTTTTGCGCGCGGCATCTCAACTCCATACGGTAAAGCTCTCGTTTGTGCTCGTCGCCAAATTTACGCTGCAACGCCACCATTAAGTCTTTGTAGTTGTTTCTGCAACTGGCTAGCATAGTTTCTAAGCTCTGAGCTGCGACACCTTTTAACGACAAGGCCTTCTCGCCATCGTCTGGCTCTGGAGGTTGATTATATTTTCCTCCATCATTACTACTTTTGCGTCGACGGTCCTTCCCAAATCGTTCACTTTTATGTCAACGGTTTTTTCCAAATCTGCCACCTTTACCTCGATACTGGTAATTCTTTTGCTGAATGACCCGCGTATTTCCCGCAGCTTCTCTGTTGTCGCTTCAAATAGCTTTTGGTTTGCTGCATGCATTTTTCTCATCATTTCTTCACTATCTTTTCGCGACTCCACCAGAAGTTTCTGATTTTCATTTCTAGAAGCTTCTTGTACTTCAGCCAGAAGTTTCTTGTACTTTAACCAGAAGTTTCTGATTTTCGTTTCTAGAAGCTTCTTGAACATTAGCAAATAACTTCTGGTTTGTTACTAGCATTTTCTCCATCATGGCGGCTAGTAACGAATTTATGTCGACACTGCTAGGCGTTGCAGGAGCCTGTATCTCTCGTTCCTCCTCTCGCTGTTGGCAGCCCCAGCTTACCCAACTCTCGTTTAAGTCGTTCCACTCTTAGTTCGGATAATTTCATTTTATTTATTTATTATTATTTTTTTTTTTTAATTTATTTTTACTTTTGGATTTTGCAATCCCACTTCTGACACCAATTGTTACGTTTTTACCTTTTTAAAAACGTTTATGTAAGAGTTTGTTGATTGCAAACCAAGTAAAAACAAATATGTTGTAGCATGATTTTACAGTTGTCAATACCAACACAACATTTCATGTGCATAAACAAAAGAATACCCAATTACATATGAGCAGCGACCACTTGACTCAATGTTGCTGACAGTCGCTGCAGCGTATGACGCCACTATAGTAATGCGCATACGCGACGATCATTTGACACTTTGTTGAGTGATCGCCGGCAGTATTAATATGCACTTTGTGTGTTGTTGCTGTATTGCATAGCTAGTGATGGTGTGTGGCTCTCTTCACACTTTACTGTGGGAATTATTATGGACAGCGGACGCGTGTCGTATGACATCCACTTGTCCCACGATAAACACACACAAACCCTTTAATATATAGTTAAGTATTAATTGTACACACAAACATGTGTGTGCCAAACAAATATTGAATTAGAAGTAAGAGGCTGATTTGGAATTGTCAAATCAGCCAAAATTTTAGTATAAAAGAAGGGACATTTTCCCTCAAAGAATTAATCAATAAAGTCCAGTTGAACTGTGCACATTTAAAGTGCACTCGACTTCAATTAAACAAAACAATTACAATTTTCATAATTCTACACTGCAATTGTTAAACAAATCAATGAAGCAATAGCAGTGTCTTTAATAAAGACCAAATTGAAAGGAACCGCTAGGAATCTAATTGAAGCTGAAAGCACAATATCCGAAATAATCACCAAATTGCGGGCTACAGTCATGGGTGAGTCGGTAGAAGTACTGACAGCTAAAATTATGAATACTAGACAAAGCAATAAAACTGCTAACACTTACTGCAGTGAAATTGAAAACTTAACAAAATCACTGGAAAACGCATATATATCCGACGGGTTATCATGTGAATTGGCAAACAAGTATACAACGCAAGTTGCCGTTAAAGCATTAACAAAAAATTGTACCATAGAAGGTAAAACTTATCATGGAGGCAGGCCAATTCAACAACATGAATGAGGCAATTACCAAATTTGTTAACAGTTGCACAGAAGCAACTGGCCAGCAAAATGCTTTGCTATATTTGGATAAAAAATATAATCGAACTGGTAACAGAGGAAATTATAATCAATATCGAAGGAAATATAGCAATTTCCCCAATCAAAACATTAATAACAACTTCAGACCTCCACAAGGACCAGGAAATAACAGAAACAGGCAAGGTTTCAACAATATACGTAGAAACTACGTAAGAGCAACTGACTGATACGAAAACGGTTCGGAAAACTCCGACACCCCCCTAAGATAAGCTCAACACATAATAAAATATACAACCTTAATCTCAACATAAGTTTTTTTGCACATATGGAAATTAATAAAACTAATCACAAAGTAAGTTGTTGGTGGACACAGGAGCAGATATTTTAGTTATAAAAAATAATTTTTTCAAACCACAACAAATAAATAAAAACATTACTACAACAATAACTGGAATAGGACAGGGATACTTAAAATCCATAGGAAAAGTATTTTTGGAAATGAAATTTAAAAACTTTTTAATACCGCATTACTTTCAGGTGGTTCAGAACAATTTTCCCATACCTTGTGATGGAATTATTGGTTTGACTTCTTGAAAAGACATAACTGCGTGTTGGATTTCAATGAAGACCATGATTATCTTGTTCTAAGACCCCCTAATCTGTAACATACAATAGACATACCAATAACAAATAGTAATAATGAAATAACACTACCGCCAAGGTCGGAAGTGATAAGACAAATTAGATTTAAAAATCTTAAAAATGAAATATTGATACCAAATCAGGAAAGTTACAAAAGGCGGTTTTATACCATATATCCTAGTTGAATCCAACAAAGCTTTTATTCGTTTTTTAAATACTAATGACAGTATAATTTCGATCAGAAAAAATAGGATTAAAACAGAAAACATCTCTGACTATAATGTAACTACAGAAAGGTCGAGCAAAATTGAAAATAGACAATCAAAGGTTATGGATATCTTGAAGAAGAGTTTCCCAGAGCAATTCAAACCTACACTAACGAAAATTTGCAAAGAATATAGTGACATTTTTGGTTTGGAAACAGAAACAATATCTTCTAACAATTTCTATGAACAAAAGTTGAGATTGAGTGACAAATAGCCAGTATACATGAAAAACTATCGTATACTACATACACATAAGGATGAAATTAACAAACAAGTTAGAAAACTAATAGATGATAAAATAGTAGAACCATCATTTTCGGAATGCAATAGTCCAATTTTGTTAGTTCCCAAGAAATCAATTCCAGGTTCGGATGAGAAAAGATGGCGACTTGTGATAGATTATAGACAAATAAATAAAAAATTGTTATCGGATAAATTCCCATTGCCTAGAATTGACGATATTCTAGACCAACTTGGCAGAGCAAAATATTTTTCCTGTTTAGACTTAATGTCAGGTTTTCACCAAATAAAATTGGAGAAAAACTCTAGAGATTTAACATCATTTTCAACAACCAATGGTTCATATAGATTTACTAGACTACCCTATGGCTTGAAAATAGCACCGAATTCATTCCAGAGAATGATGACAATTGCTTTCAGTGGTTTAAAGCCAGACCAAGCGTTCTTATATATGGATGACTTGGTAGTATTGGGACGTTCTGAAAAGCATATGCTTTCGAATTTAAGGGATGTCTTTGATTTATGTCGCAAATATAATTTGAAACTAAATCCTGAAAAATGTTCATTCTTTATTAGAGAAGTGACTTATCTTGGCCACAAGTGTACCGACAAAGGAGTATTACCAGCCGATAGTAAATATTCAGTGATCGAAAACTACCCGACGCCCAAAGACGCGGATAGCCTTTTTTAATTATTACCGAAGGTTTATTAAAAATTTTTCTGAGTATTCCAGACACCTCACGAGGTTGTCAAAAAAGGGTGTGCCATTTGAATGGACAGAAGATTGTGAATTTGCATTCAGATACCTAAAGAGAGCATTAATGAGTCCAACGCTGTTACAGTACCCAGATTTTACAAAAGAATTTTGTATAACAACTGATGCAAGTAAACATGCATGCGGTGCTGTCTTGACTCAAGAACATCAGGGTAAACAACTTCCCATAGCTTATGCTTCAAAGACTTTTACAAAGGGGGAAAGTATTAAATCAACCATTGAACAGGAATTAACTGCCATACACTGGGCTATCACACATTTCAGGCCATATATCTATGGAAAACACTTTTTAGTTCGTACTGACCATAGACCTCTTTCTTATCTGTTCTCAATGAAAAATCCAAGTTCCAAATTAACGAGAATGAGGCTAGATCTGGAAGAATATGATTTTACAGTTGAATACCTTAGGGGGAAAGACAATTATATCGCCGATGCATTATCGCGAATTACTATAGATGATTTTAAAGAAATAAATAGAAAGATATCATGCGTATTAAGAGTCACGACAAGGTCGGTGACTAGGAAACAAGAGAGTAGTAGGACAAATAATCAGCATAGATCAAATAAAACAGATATATTAAATGAGCCCAAAATATATGTACCAATTAAGAATAGTGACGTCAGAAAATATTATAAATTAAAGATTTATCCCAATAAATGCTACATAAAAAAGGGAAATCAACATTAGCTAGCATAAATATAAACGATATATTTACTAAAGAGAAATTTGACTTAGGACAATTTTTCTCTAGGCTCGAGAAAGCGGCCAGTAAATTGAATATCAATAAACTACAAGTAGCACCTAGTGAGAAGATTTTCGAATTTATCTCAAAGGTAGAATTAAAAAATATGGGCAATAAGGTACTAAATAGAATTAAAATAGCGCTTTTAAATGAAATAAAGATACTTGATCTAAAGAATTCTAAGGAAATTCTAGAAATCATGCAGAAATATCATGATGACCCTATCGAAGGAGGACATTGCGGCATATATAGAACCGCAGAAAAAATAAAAAGATACTACTATTGGGAAAATATGAGAAAGGATATAGCTAAATATGTAAAAGCATGTCACAAATGCCAAATAGCGAAAACTACCAAACACGTTAAAGGCCCAATGATAATAACTGAAACGCCTAACAAACCGTTCGATACAGTGTATGTAGACACAATCGGTCCATTTCCAAGATCAATGCATGGAAATGAGTACACAGTCACATTAATATGTGACTTAACTTAATATATAGTTAAGTATTAATTGTACACACAAACATGTGTTCTAGTATTAAGCCAAACAAATATTGAATTAGAAGTAAGGGGCTGATTTGGAATTGTCAAATCAGCCAAAATTTTAGTATAAAAGAAGGGACATTTTCCCTCAAAGACTTAATCAATAAAGTCCAGTCGAACTGTGCACATTATAAGTGCACTCGACTTCAAATAAACAAAACATTTATAATTTTCATCATTCTACATGGCGATCCTGCCATTTTTCTGGAAGTGCTGCAATTAGAAAGCTCCCAGAAAATTAAGGAGGAGCAGTCCTGAAAATTAAGGAGGTGCTCCAATACAAGCAAGCACTCCAAAAGAAATACAAGAGTGCTTAAAATTAAAGAGCACCCTCAACGTGGATGACCGCCTGGCCAAGAGGCTTAACGAAGACGAACAGATGAAGGATGGCCCGAAACCTCTAACAATAGAGGAATACAAGAAAAGACAGAGGAAGAGGAAGACACCATCAACAACCTCCCAAGAAGCCCCAATCCCCATAAGAAGAAAGCGCCGAGGTGGTTTTGTAAAGATGTTGGTCTTTATTGCTACAAAGCTACAATCTGCACTTTTCGTATACTCCTGGCAAACAAAACGTTATTGCAGACACTTTATCCAGACCATCATGTTCGAATAATGATTGTATCACATAAGGTTAACACAATGTACATATTTTAGTTCAAAAATAAATAACAAAAACATATGACAGAAGAATTTAACAAATTCTTTTAAAGCTTTAATTAAAAAATAATTTTTAAAAACAAGTGTTGTATACAAGATATTTGTATTTTAAAAACATATAGGTCCATAGTTATATATATAAACTGATAACCTGACAACACAAACAGCTTAAAAACTTTTAAAATAAGAATCTTTAAATATTTATCACTTTTTTGAATTTGGTTTCTCCTATATTAGTATTTGTCCTATACTAGTATTATATATTAGTATTTAAAAATATGTAAAATTCGGTATGGTACGTTAAAATTTTATCTGAAAGTAGAAGAGTGGGGTCTTTATTTTTTCCCATTTTGCTTACTTTTTTTTAATTCTTACATACAACATTTGAAAAGGATACAAAACGTATGGAATAACAATTTTTTTAAATTATCATTTCCACAATTGTATTCGTTTTTATGTAGTACAGTAAATTTTTATTATTCAAAATGGAAAATGGTACAGAAAGCATTGGATTGAAATATATCACCTTTATACTTCGCTGTTTTACGTGCTCCATTTTTAAAAAGGGTATATGTTATGAAGTGGCCGTAGTCTTGCATGCCTTATATCGACAAAATAGGAAAAAATATTTCTTCGAAGCTTACCTCTCAGCACATTTCTTGTTCAAACTCTTAGAGTTAATAAAATTGCCATGAAAAACATCTTTAGTGTGTGTATACTTCTTACCCGCGCTTTATTTAAGCATTATATTGTTACGTTCTTCCCTTTTTTAAAACGTTTAAATATGAGTTTGTTGATTGTAAACCAAGTAAAAACAAATATGTATTTTATTTCAATTAAACTCTCTTTGTTGCTCGCACTAGTTTTGCACCACTGTTTACACTTAACTGATACAACAATAATTGCTTGTTCGCTATTATTCACGCACAACTATTCTGCTCGCAACCGCGTCTGATTAGTTCACACGCAACTTCACGCAAGGCTGAATTATAACTGACTGGTTGCCTGCTTTGTCTTGTCTTTTATATGCGAACCTCTCCAGCCTGATGATGGTTTTCGAAATGGAATGTTCGGGGTATCGGATTCTCGAGAATTCTTTTGCGACTACATTGTTTATTGTTGCGTTTGCAGACTTGTATATCCTTTTTCTCTCAGACTTGTTGATGCTTTGCTTGTAATATGTTCTTTGTAGCTTTTGATGTAGCTATTATTAATCATCATGTTTATTGTATTTGTGTCTTGTGTATGTGTAGCTGATAGCTTTTGTTTATCGTCTTTATTGTTAAACGATGTTAGGTCATTTCGATTGCGTAACACTGTCGTCCACTTAAACCTGTTCGTCCCGAGTAGGCTCATTATCTATTTTCTCATATTTTGCTTGCCGCTCTATGTGTACGCCCTTCATTTCTTTTTTGGGGCTGTTAGCTTTTTGTATCCTGTACACGGCATCATTTAAGCTCTTAAATATTTTATAAGGTCCTTGTGGCTTGGGGGATAATCCCTTCTTCTGTTTTGGGTTGTATAGTAGAACCAGTTGTCCCTCATGGAAGCCCTCCGTATTTGCTGCATTATCATACCTGGCCTTCATTCTATCCCTGACCATTTTTATTCGGGTGCGTACAAATTGCTAAATTCCGTTTAGGCTTTCTTCTTTTCCATCCCACTTTGTGGTGAGTTTAACACTAAACTTCATGCCACCGGACAGTTTTATCTCGGTCTCAAAAATTACCTTGCCAAGTAATTTAGATGTTGAATTATGGACTGCAGATCGGTAAGCCGTTAGAAACCGCGGAATGTATTCGTCTCAGTTCTTCTGTTGCTCGCTCACTACATTCCTTCGTCGTTCGAGTCTTCTTAATGCTGACTCGAAATTTCTGTCTTGATTGGAATGTAGCTCTATTGGAACTCCGTAGCGGCATACCCAGTTGTTCACAAAAACGCTTACTATTGTGCTCGCCTCTTGATTGGGTAAGGTATCTGGCCATTTGCTGAAGTAGTCCATCACAACGAGAACAAATCGGTTTCCGGCACTGATGACTGAAAAAGGGCCTGCGACGCCCATCGCTATCCGCTCGAAAGGTGCGCCTGAGTTATATTGCTGCATCTGACTTCAGCTTCTTCTTGGTGGACCTTTCACTGCGAGATACTGGGTACAGTTTGCTGTCCAATCCGACACTGCTTGCTGACATCCAACCAATTAAAAGCGTTGTTTTAGCCTTTCCAGCGTCTTGGTCACTCCGCTAGCTGGAACTCCTTTAACACTTCTTTCATCTTGGATGAAGGTTGCCAAAATCGATATACGCACCCATTTATGATCATTAAGCTGCCCCATAGTGCCCAATATGCTTTTGCAAGAGAACCTTCTGAGGATATCTTATTCCTTGTAGATCGTTTATGTCCTCCTTCGCTGCTATTATTTCCGCCGAATTTGAGTCATTCCTTTGTGCTTGGGACCAGTCTTCGTTGGTTTCAATCTGCGTTAGTCGAATATCGGCGACGGATTCCATTTTCTCATGCAATGTTTACATTCTAAATTACAAGATCGGCGTGAGAGAGCATCAGGATTCCCATGTTTTATGCTTCTTCGGTATTTAATGCTAAAGTCGTAAGTTTGGAAGTGCTCAATCCAACATGCTAACTGTCCTTCAGGGTTCTTGAATTGCAGCAGCCATCTCAGTTCTTAACAGAAAATGTTGGCCATAAAGTACTTATGGTATTGTTTGATGCACTCAAGCACTGCAAGTAGCTCCCGTCGAGTTACACAGTAGTTTGTTTCAGGCTTTGACTGTGCGCTACCATTGTAGCCTGCGACTTTTTCTGTCCCATTGATCTTTTGGGAAAGTACACCTCCAATACCATATCCGCTAGCATCACTGTCTATGGTGAATTTTTCTCCTGGGACTGAATACGTCAAAACTGGTGCAGCACACAATAGGTCTTTTACTGTCTGGAATGCCTTCTCCTGTGGCTCACATCACTGATACACTTTTGTCATTGATACACTCTGTAGTATGTGCATTGTCCCAAAAAGCTGCATAGTGCATGAGGATTCTTGGGACTAGGCTAGTCATTTACTGCTCGAATTTTATCTTCATCCGTAGATATTCCGTCTACTGTTACAAGGTGCCCCAAATATTGCACCTGTCTTTGGAACAATGCATATTTCATGTTTAATTTCAGTCCAGCTGTTGTTATTCGCTGCCAGGTTCTTGAGGTGTTCGTCGAAAGTTCTGCTCATCACTTTAATGTCGTCGAGGTACACCAGGCAAGTCTTTTAATGCAGTCACTTGGGTACACGTTCCATAAGCCGCTCGAATGCGGCCGGAGCATTACAGGGTCCAAATGGCATAACTTTAAACCGCCATACGCCGCCACTCACACTGAATGCATTTTTCTCTTTGTCCTTGTCTGCAATCTCCACCTGCCAATATCCGCTTAGTAGAACCACTTCGTTCCGACTAGCGTGTCAAGGGTGTCGTCAATTCTCGGTAGCGGATAGCTGTCCTTTTTGGTAACATCATTCAGCATTCTACACAGAATGTCATACTACTGTCTTTTTTTTAACTCGGACTACATGAGCTCCACGGACCCGGTGATGGTTTGATTACACCTCTCCGCCTCATTTCGTCGACTAGCTCTTTAACTAATTACACTTCGCCAGCGGAATGCTTCTGGGTGCCTGTTTTATCGGTTCCGCTGTTCTTCCTTGTCCTTTGTTATTTGTGGCGAAAGCATAAGCCTACCTCTTTAGCAGCTTTTTGACTTTATTTCTCTCCGGAGCTGTTAAGCCTGCTAGCAAGTTCTCCACACTTACACTAAATTCCTGTTGGTCCTTTGTTGACATTTCCACCGGTTCTGGCAATCGTTGGCTGTTTATTACCGCTTCTACTGGAGCATATTGTCCGACTTCTCAGTTTTTACAGATGACTTTTTCTCTCCAGGACTATTCTGACATTAAATCATTCTGTATTTCGCGCGTTTATTATTCCTTGATGGTGAGACGAATCTGGATCTTTTATTTGGCGCCTTGTTCAGCCTTTCCACAATTGAAGCATTTAAGTTTAGCCTTCTGTCCGTTTTCTTCCAAGGCTTGCTTCACACATCTCCTTTACTTTAGTTTAGTCATTTATCTTTCTCCACTACGTCCAATTTTCGCATTTTGCTAACTGGTGGTCTTGAAATTGTGCGAGCGGTCTCTTGGAGTAGAGCGAAGGTTGTATTCTGCGTAGAACATATCGCTAGTTAAACGTCAAGATTGACAAACGCCTCGGTCTTAATGTTGCACCACCCTCCCAACCTCCATTGCAAAGGCTTGTAAGGACTCGTTTGACTTTAGCGCCCGGCATCTTAACTCCATGCAGTACAGCTCTCGTTTGTGCTCGTCGCCAAATTTACGCTGTAACGCCGCCATTAAGTCATTGTGGTTGTTTCGGTAGCTGGCATAGAATTTCTGCTGCGGCTCCTTTTAATGCCAATATTAGTTCCAAAGCCTTCTCCCCATCGTCCCTTCCATTTCTGCTGACTACCGTCTCTAATTGGATCTTGAATACGGATAGGGGTGAGCTTCCATCAAAACAAGGTGGTTTTATCCTGTCGGTACTTTCGGATACGGTACTTTAGAGTTAATTTAAATAAAATACCGAATTGATCAAGAAGCCAATATAAACTTTTGTCTTTTAATTCTCAACCCAAAAGGATATTTTAATGCTTGTTGCATAGCGTCTGCAGAGCTAATATAATATTGAGAGAAATTAGAAACATAAAAACTTTCGTTCAAAGTTGATTTTATATTTGTATTTATTTATTTATTTATTATTATTACTATTCATTACTCACGTATATTATAAAAAAAATATTTACATACATCAAAGTTACTAAATACTTAAACTCCTAAGCCATTGGCTTGTCAGCAGCAAAAAGAAATTATTTACTCTAATACATATTGTTACGTTTTTACCTTTTTATAAACGTTTAATTTGTAGAAAAATGAAACAGAAATTGATTTGTTTGCTTGGAGCCAAGTGCACTTTGAATGCGCACTGTTCGGCTGGATTTTATTAATTAAAATCTTGAGGGAAATTTTCCCTTCTTTTAAACTAAAATTTTGGCTGATTTGACAATTTCAAATCAACCCCTTACTTCTAATACAATTTTAGTTCAGCTTAATAATAGAACACATGCTTGTGTGTACAACCAATACTTAACTATATATTAAAGGATTTGTGTATTTGTTTATCGTGGGGCAAGTGGATGTCATACGACACGCGCCCACTGTCCATGAAAATTCCCACGGTAAAGTGTGAAGAGAGCCACACACGATCACCAGCTATGCAATACAACAACAACACACATAGTTCATATTATATGCCGGCGACCTCTCAACAAAGTGTCAAATGATCGTTGCGTGTGCGCATTACTATTATGGCGTCATACGCTGCAGCGACGGTCAGCAACATTGAGTCAAGTGGTCGCTGTTCATATGCAATTGGATATTCTTTTGTTTATGCACATGAAATGTTGCGTTGGTATTGACAACTGTAAAATCATGCTACAAATTATATGAGTTCGTTAATTGCAAATTAAGTAAAATCAAATATGTGTTTTATTTTAATTAAACTCTCTTTATTATTTACACTACTTTTGTGTCACTGTCCAAACTTAACCGATAAAACGTACAACAACAATTTATAGCTTGTTCGATTTTATGCACACACTATTCGCTATACTGCTCAAAAAGGATATCTTCGTACCACGCAACTTCATACTTCAGACGCAACTGCACGCAAAGCTGACTGAATTCACTCTGACTGGTTGCCTGTCTTGTCTTGGCCTTTTATAAGCGAACGTCTTCAGTCTGATGATGGTTCTCGAAGTAGAAGGTTCGCGTTCTAGCCTTCTCGAGAATTTCTTTGCTACTACATTGTTTGTTGTTGCGTTTGCTTGCTTGTCCATCCCCTTTACTCTCATGCTTGTTGTTGCTAGTTAAACTAAGTTCGATGTATGTGGTAGTGTGTATTTGTGTCGTGTGTATTGCGTACGCATTGCCTCATTGTCTTTGTATTTGTAGATGTTGTTTATCATTATTATTGTTAAACGATATTAGATCGTTTCGATTGTTTTCATAACAATATGTTAGCTTGAAAATTCAGATTATTGACTTTCTTCCTCTTTATTGTATGGGCTTCAATTAATTATATGTACCGGTATTTTGTGAAAAATTGTTGGTAAGGTTACGCTAAGTTCATTTCTTCCCTATTTATTAAAAAATTGCATCATTTTGTATCTTCCTTATGTTCTGCGTCTTGTTTTGTACTCATGTTCTATAACCTTGAGAAATCTGCTGTCTTTGTAAAACTCATTAATTATTGTAAGGTAGTATATGCTGTTAATGTTTAAGACATTAAGCTTCGATGCAAGATTTAAATTCATGAGATTCGGATTTGTAATTAGTCGTGTTCTATTATCTGAGTTGTTATTATCATTGTATGGTTGCGCTTTGGCGTTGCGAGCTTGTTTCTTTCATTGCCTTGTGTTATATTCAACGGTAATCTGTTTGGTGTAAAATTTATTGTTGTAATGTTAGTTGTTGCATTATATATAGGTTATATTGTTCTCGTTATGTCATTGTTTGTTGTTCGTAGTGATGCGATGTCTGTTTGAGAATTAAATAATATATCTATGTTGCTGTTTCTGTTGACTGAAATATTATACGGTAATGCATTTGGTACTGAGATGTCGGTTATGTTAGTTGAAGTATTGCAGTGCATTGGTGTTTATTGTTGAATGTTGTTATGTGTAGTGTTAACGTAAATGAATAAATAACACTAAATTTATCAAATTGTTACCGTAATTTTTACTTCAGTATAAAAACTGAGGTTTTTGGTATTTGCTTAATTATAGCACCAGTCTCAGTTTTATTAAATAAGAAGCTTGATTTGGCAAAAATTTTGACACTTAAAACTTAATAATCCCTTCCTTAGAGCTTATTAAATTAAATATTCGATCTTTCATACTCTTCTAAAGATTATTCAATATTTATCCGTCTAATTTCCCCTACTCTTTGATTATTTTTAATTTCAAATATCCGACACTGATAAATTGTCTGTTATTTGAATATACTCTTCGAACAAGAATTCCTCAAACGTTTTCACGTATATCCATGTCCGGAGATCAAGCTGGTAACGATAAAACCTTAATAGATTGGTTATGAAACCATTCCATTATCTGTCTCCTGACATGAATTCTGGCATTGTCCTGTTGGAAAACATATTTTTTGTCATTATTTTCTCTCAAGAAGGACAGTAATGTACATTGAACCACTTGAAGAAATAGCTCCCCAAACCATGAGTCTACCTCTACTTACTTTGGTCCTGCCTAAGGTCACGCCAATAGAATCGAAAGCCATCTGGTCCAGCTAAGTTCACTTTTTTATTAGAGAATATGACCTGAAGACAAAAAATTTTCATATTCATTGTTTGTTATTATTGAAAAATTATTCTAACAGTTTTGCAAATTCGCATCTTTCTTTTTATGCCTAGGAAGTAAATGTGGAGCAACTTCCAATTTGGTCTTTTCGATGTTAAGATTGCGTTTAACTTTTCACCAGATGGTTAAAATGCTCACGGCCTGGTCAAAAACTTGAGAAATTTCATGACAACTTTCTTGGGCGATACGTATATTTCACCTTACCATATCCGTCTGGGTTTTCTGAAAATTTAAGACCACCTTGTGAGATCTTCCAATTTTTCACGTACTGAAAGAGATTGGTCTCTTAAAACTAAAATAAGATCCATTCCAACATCCCGCAACATTTTCTTGGACGGTATGTGTAATTAAATATTATCTTTATTATCAGCAACAACAAAACAATAAAAAAGAAATTAACTATTTTTCTTCCCCGCTTTTCAGAACTGATGGTGCTATAATTATGCAAAGACCAAAAACCTCAATTTTTATACTGAAGTAAAAATTACGGTAACAATTTAGTGTTATTTATTCTTTTACGTTAACACTACACATAATGAAATGTTTTATTATTGTTATTATAAATGAACTTTTTTAGAAATTCAAACAATTAGGGTGGTGCTATAATTATGAAAAGCACTCTTTATTATTGTTTATTGAGTGAAAGTCGCTGTGTACTCCGTTTAAAAAGTGGAAATGTTTATGAATGTTTTTAAGTATCCGATTTTGTGTATTCTGAAGAATTCTGCAGTGTGTTGAGACTCCACAGCATGGTGTCTGCCGTGTGTTATATATGATTCCACCAACGAATAATATGCTTGTCTTAGTACATCGTAGGTAGTATCCTAAATAAAATAGCATTCATATATACTGATTTCCGAAGTTTCTTTTGAAATTGTATAATACGGGCATTCCATTTATACCTATATAAACTGTAGGTTTCACCACTTATGTATAGGATTAACGCATACAACATAAGTGATGTGAAAAGCTTAGAAAAATAAATGTTTAAAGAAAATTGCACAATTGTTGGAATGAAAATTAATTTCATTTAATTTTTATTATTTATACACTTTAAAGTGAGTTATTTACTTATTTTTACAATTTAAGATGGATGGATTCATATAATCTAAGAACATACTTTTCATAATCTTGATGCAATTTTATAGGGATTGACAAGCCTCCAGCAAAATGAATGAATGCTGAAACTATGTGAAGCACTAAAAAAATGTAGCTATTAAATGAGCGATCGGGACCAGTCCCGGAATACATACATACATAATTGGCCATTACAACCCTTAAGTCAGGATTACGAACTAGCTTCTCACACCACTTATGTTGTGTGCGTTAATTTTATATATGAGTGGCGGGACCTACAGTTTAAAGTCGACTCCGAACGACAGATTTTTGAGAAGCTTTTCATGGCAATTTGTACTATCAGAGTCTTTGCCAGAAATCTGCTGAGAGGAAGTCGCCGAAGAAATATTTTTTCGTTTTGATGTCTGACCTGGGATTCGAACCCGGGCCTTTTGTCTAATAAGCCAGCACACTACCCACTAGACCACGGCGACCACCATCATAAAAGACTTATTTCTGTACCCTTTTATCATATAAGTTTAAGTTCAAACAGTGATTGCTTCTCCGTAGGTTGGTATTATTTCTAAATACTCCATCTGAAAGGTTTTTCATTACTAAAGTAGGGTTCAAACATTTACACTCCTACAAAAACAAATATGATTCAGAAACAGCTTGCAAAAAGTAAATACCACAAATATCATTTTGAAAACCTCTATATCACTCATCTTATTTTATTGACAGTATTACAGCATACAAAAATAAAAATATGCATACTTGATATTATTTTCCAAAGGGTGCCTTGATAGTCTAATGGGTAGTGTAGAAACGGGATAGAGGGTAGGGTTAGTATTTGGAAAAAATCACAAACCTTTTATATTCAAATCATATGTATGTGCAAATAATAAATGTTAATAAGTTTTGGTTTAAACGGTATAAAATTTATATGTATTTGTAACTTTAATTTCACAGTATGTTTTAGGTTTATTAATTCAGAGTTTTGGATTTGGATATAAATTCACAATTTGTACATTAGTTCACTATTCTTCCTTTATTACTATAATTTATTGAATATTCAGATATCTTTTTGTTCACGATAAGTTCACACTATTAAGGTTTGTTGGGTTTTCGTTTTTATAAGTTTTTTCACTGTTCACTGTGCTGTTCAACGATCGATAATCAACTGAAACTTGATCAAGGATTGTTAATGATGTTCGTGATGTTGATGACTGTGTGTATGTGATGTGTGGTGAATGTGATGTGTATGTGAATGTTGATATATTGTGAATGTGGACTATGTTGGGGATGTTTGTGTTGTCAGGGTTGGAAATTAGGGATGGGATTGTGTGACTTGTTCACTCGTGTGAACAGGTAGTGTGATAGACTATTAACGTGAGGGTCGTGGGTTCCATTCCCACCAGAGACTCTGGCCTGTGACCATATGGTCAAGTTACTCTGCTCGTATATAATTAGAATATAATTTGTAATTGTATTGTAATTAATAAATAAATAAATAAATTATTTTCCATTTGTTGCAGCATGGTACCTGGCGCTACGAATGTGTTTATAACATAATGATTTCTGAGTACTAGCAGGCTACCATTCCAAAGTAATGAAATGGTAGTCTGAAATGTAATATATAATAACAGTTTTCTCTTAGACCACTTATTTTCTTTTAGTCCATTTATTTAATTTATTATTATCTATTTTATATTATTTATTGTTAATATGAAAACTTATAAAATAACAATTTTATATTTATTTTCAAATAATTTCTGATAATTTGGTCAGAATTATTAATCCAATGCATTTAATATTTTATTTCTTTATTTTTAATACAATTTTCAACAATTTAAATTAGAGTAGAAAAATCATCAAATTAATGTTTTTAATGAATTTGTGTTTAATATTAAATTTAAATTTAACTCTTATTGAAATAAGATTGAAATTTTCGGTAGCAGTTTATTAAATTGATATTTCCATTCAAACATACTTATTTTTCTTAGTTTATTACCGATATTTCGTTAATTGAACTAATAGCGAAGTAAATAAAAAAACAAAAACTTATGGAGAAAAATTCTAAGAAGGTTATGTTGTAAAAGGAAGTTAATTTCATTAATATTACATAATTTAAAATTAATAAACAAATTGTTCCTATTATCCAGTAACAGCCGTCATAATTAATAATAACATAAGCAAGAACGCATATAACCCATGCTAAAAGAGAGTAAAATGTAAATAATAACAACTTCATTTTTTTACTGCCTGTGTTTAAGCAGTTAGCAAATATGATTAACATTGCTGAAATAACTATCAATACAATCGTTATAATTAAAATTATATCTTTATAAAGTTCAGCTATTAATAAAACATCAAAAGTATATAATATTAAAGTTAAAATTTGTATAATAAGGCAAACACTTAGATTAAAAAAACTATCAGATTTTCCTGGTATAGTATATTGTAGAAGACCATACATTCCATAAAGACATGATGTTAAAAACAATAGTAATGACAGAGCTGACTTATCTTTTACATTTTTTAAAGCCCAAGCAGATAACACAGTTAAAGTGAAATGTGACATACTTAACGGTATGTTGATATTTAATCCACCTCTCTCCATCGAACTGATTGCGATTTCTGAAAAGAAATTAGAATGCAAATAGTAAGTATGCATATAGTAATTTTTAAATGCTGCGAAATACAACAATAAAGTTAAAAAAATAAACAATTTTCCGGTTAAATGATGTCGTGTACAGGGTACAGAAAGCTAGCAGCTCCCAAACAAAAATGAAGGAAGAAAATGAAAACAGTGTAATATCGTTTAACATTAAAACGATAAACAAAAACTACGCTAACAAATATTTCGAACTTGTTACAAGTAAACCAACAACATCAGTATAACAAAAAAAGATAGACAACTAAGCGAACGCAACAACAAGCAATGTGACCAAAACACACGAACAATACTGACCACAGAATATACAGAATGGAAAGCAACCACGTTTGACAAACACTCATAACATAATTTTACATAAATTTTTAGAGGGAGAAAAAAAAATGAATTATACTTTTTGCAAAGCAAATGTGTTAGAAGCAAGATATACAGACTGAAAACTGGTGGATAAAGTTGAAAAATTAAATGTAAACAAACATTGATTTTGTGTTAAAAAGGGAAAAATTTTGGAATATTTTTTTTATTTCTTCAATGAAAATTTTAAAGATTCTTTAATATTAAATTATTAATCGAAATGTTTGTAGTTTTTTGTCGCAATGAATATAGTTTCTTGTGCAAAAGGTAAATAAGAAACTAAATATATCAAGATCAAATAAGTCATATTGCTCATAACATTTTTTTCTTGCAGGACTTTGTGTATATTACCAGTATTTATTAATTTCTTGAATGAAAAAGTTAAAATTCCGTAATTTTTTATTATTAATCGAACTCTTAGCAATTTTTCCTCACAATGAAATAAATTTCATGTGTAAAAGATAAGTAAAAAGAAAAATATAACAAAATATATTCTCATAACTTTTTGTTTCAGGAGTTTATTAATATAACTCTATATTGGTTAAAAACTAAGTTAGTGACAATCGATGACAGGTGTCACACTAATACATTTGTTCCGTACTACGTTTCCCCATATAAAACAGTGCATTTCCTTTCAAAACTATTCTATTATTCTACAAAAATATCATCAATTTCTAACATCCTAAAAATTATCAGACAAAACAGAAATAATCAGACAGAGACAGAAATACTTTTTGGTAACATTTG
Source organism: Sarcophaga peregrina (assembly GCA_014635995.1). Lineage (NCBI taxonomy): Eukaryota > Metazoa > Arthropoda > Insecta > Diptera > Sarcophagidae > Sarcophaga > Sarcophaga peregrina. The sequence goes on along the minus strand of CM025790.1, from coordinate 75,877,997 downwards.
CTGTCTCTTTCACAAAATTTATGTAAATATCAAACTTTCGTTTCCATTCTATGTATATTCTGCGACGCGAACATTCTACTGTAGGCCTGTAAAAATGCAGACGACAAGCAGTAAAAATTCAGCCAGTCTTGTATGAAAACGCATTGACTGTTAAGAGAACAGTCGTGGTCACAGAATATACACAGATATTAACACAAAATTAATATTTGTTCAGATTTAATTGTTAACGTTATCCACCAGTTTTCACTCTGTATATCTGTTGTTTCTAACACATTTGCTTTGCAAAACTTATAATTCATTTTTTTTTTCTCCCTCTAAATATTTATGTAAAATTATGTTATGAGCGTTTGTCAAACGTCACTGCATCCCATTCTGTGGCCGTGGTTTGAAGATCTCCACTATACAGATCTAACGAACAAGTGTTGTTGCTTACGCAAAGGGTGTGAGCAGCGAAAAAAAACGAACAAACAGTTGTTGTTGCAATTATTGTTGCATACATCAAGTTGGAAACAGTGATACACAAAAATAGTGCGCACAGTTAAGAATTTAATTGAAACTAAACACCAATTTATTTTGTTTGCAATCAACGTACTCATATTTTAAACGTTTTTAAAAAGGTAAAAACGTAACAATATATATTAATATACATACATATATCAGGTATGTTTGCAGCGAGTGTTTAAAGTACTGTAGTGAACATCAAGCTAGAATTAGCCAAACGTAACGGAACGTTCGTTTCTAGCATATTAAAAAAATGTAAATGATTACTGAAATTTATTGTCTCGCTGACGGAATGGAACAATCTGTATAAATTTCATAGCATTTTTAAGTGAAATTTCTATATGAGTAATAGGACCAAGAATGGGAAATTGATCTTAACAAATTGTACTAACTTTCACAAAAAATTGTACTTTTTCCAGCCCGATTGTACTAAATTCACTTTTTTTCTTTTTTAGGGCCATTATTACAACCTACCGTTAAAGTTGGCGTTAGTTAAAAGTACCTTTAGCTAAAGTAAACGGCAAAGTTACCTTTGACTTATTTTGGTTATTACAACTTATAGATAAAACAAAATTTAACTTTTTCAAAAATATGGCAGTGCCGGAGCAAAGTCGATAAAACTGCTCAATTAAAGAAGTTTGTTTTCAACACAGTGGTTGTTGTATATGCTCATTTTGTTTAAATTTGAAATTGCCATATCGAAAATAGTATATGATATAGCAAGTTCAAACATAAAGTGACCTTTAAATATTAAAGGAAGGATGCTCTTCTCTTTAGCTTAACGCTCACTTCTACCTTATTGGGTACTCGTAATAATGAAAAACAATTTATCTCTCCGTTAAAATCCTCCCTTTAGTTAATGGTAAGTTATAATAATGGCACTTAAACTTTTTTATTAAAAATTACATAAAAATATAAATGACAATTCATTTTACATATATTTATATAAATATGTGCGTAAAAAAACATAAAAATTAACATAAAGGTAAATAAGTGGTAAACTTAACAACTTACATACTTTAATAATTTAATGTAATCTGAACTTTAAATCCCTATTTATTATACATTTTTTGCTAGTAAACTAATTATTTCAAAATTGTAGTAACACGAATTAAATGACTTAAATAAATTCCTTGTTTGGATTAATTTGGAGACAGTCGAAGCAAAGTCTATTTCTTCCTTTGGTTTATATAGTGCTTTTCATAATTATAGCACCACCCTAATTTTTTGAATTTCTAAAAAAGTACATTTTTAATAACAACATCACAACATTTCATTATGTGTATTGTTAATGTAAAAGAAAATATAACAGTAAATTTTTCAAATTCTTACCGTAGTTTTATTTCCGCTATGCGTGCTCAAGTGAGCTTTGTGATATCAGAGCTACCACTCCGACTGAACCTAGCGTAGTTTTTACTTCAGTATAAAAATTATGGTTTTTTTTGCATAATTACAACGCCAGTCTCATTTTTGTTAAATAAGAAGCTTTATTTACTAAAAATATTGATACTTAAAACTTAGTAAACTCCCCCTTAGAGCTTATTAAACTAAATATTTAATCTTTCATACTCTTATAAAGAATTTTAATATTTCTCCGACTATTTTCCAGCCACCCTTTGATTATTTTTAATTTCAAATCCTCAACACTGGTCTGTTATTTGAATAAACTCTGCGAATAAGAGTGGGGAATTCATTTGGGGAAACATCTTCAATAATATTCATATCAGGATAGAAAGTTGGTCACGATAAAACCTCAATAGATTGGTTACGAAACCATTCCATTCCCTGTCTGTTGACATGAATTCTGGCATTGTCCTGTTGGAAAATACATATTTTTTTCTCTCAAGAAGTGGAGCAAACTACAGGTAAGAACAGTATTGTACTCTGTACTATTCATTCGCGTAAATGGAAACTGAAGTTCGAGGCAGGCACTTAAAGAAATAACACCCCAAACCATGAGACTACCTACCTCCCAAAATTTCTTTGGTGCCTTTCTAAGGTCACACCAGTAGTATCGATAGCATGTAGTCCATCTAAGTTCCACTTTTTTCATCAGAGCATATGACCTGAAGACAATTTTGTATTCATTGTTTGTTATTATTAAAATGATGGGTAGCGCTCGCTATAATTATAAAAGGCAGATGAAAGTGGAATGGATAATATTCCTTTTATAAATTATACAGTGATGAGACAGAATATTTGAGTAATGTAATAAAGAAGGAAACATTTTTAAATAGAGCGTAATAAGTGATTTGACTTTTAAATGGTGCTACAAAAAGTACAATTGTACCAACTTTTCCATCCCTGAGTATGACTATTGTATGCGTAGCACAAATGCCCTGTTTTGTATCTTCATGTTTATAGATATTGAACTTTTGAATTATTACATGTATTATCATTACATTCATTTTTACATAAAACAATAATAAAAAAAAAATTTTTTTTTTAAATAAATACTTGCTGTTCTGATCCATTCCATTGTACACAAATAAATTTAAAACAAAATAAATAAATAGTCAGCGTTATTATGAATGTCATTGTCGTATCGCTTTTGTGTCGAAAATCAGTCGTTTTGTCCAAATACCATATTTGACAAAAAACGACAAAATACAAAATTTTTACAATTCTATTACAATTTTCGGTACCACGAGTGGCGTCAATAAGTGTCAAGTACTACAAAACTGGTCGTTAACGTTTTTGTTAACGACAATAAAAAATAAAAATTATTTAGAAACTCTTAAAAAAATAAATTAAACCAATAAGTAAAGTGTTTACTTTTTAACACTATCATTAAAAATAACAAACACTAAACAGTTCACAAGGATGGTAGAACTGTTAGAACAAAATCCAATTTGACAAAAGGATACACAACGGAATAAATAAAGTAAACGTAATGGATGAGTGGAGCAAAATTGCCACAGTTACATTAAAGCTGAAGAACGCTTTTCTATTTATGTATTTAAATTGTTCTTCCTTTTTTGGTGATATAATATTTATGTGTGCTCCACCTATGCAGCCTATAACAGGGAAACAAGTTTTGTTATAGAAATATTCTTTAATTTCAATTTTTTTCATTTTCTTCTGACAAAGTTCGTTAAGCATAGAATTTATGTACTCATAAAACACTGCTTACAGACGATTGGAAAAAAATGTTGACTTTATTGATTTTCCTAATTTAGGAGTAATTATGTCAAGGATCGGGTTGCAAACGATACATCGATGTTATTGAAACATCGATACATCGACTTATGCTGATGGCCAAAGAAAAGGTAGTCAGTTACCTTAATAAATACATTCGAGAATATAATGGTTCTTACTCTTCTACAACTTCCAATAATGACACATCTGATGACGAAAATGATTTACAATCTGATGTTTGAAATACCACAAACTTTTAAGCCATAAAAATATGAAACAAAAATCAACCCAACTATAGAAATCATTATCGAAACGGAAGTACAAATGTACCTACCATACTCTGTAACACCAATAAAAAGCGACGCACATCAATATCTCCCGATTGTTGCTATTTCTGTGCCAAGAGAGCGAAGCTGGTGCTACAATAACACAAGATAGCAATAGACTTTTGGGATCTAGGCTCTCAAAGCTACTTTTCCTTAACTCTATCTCAAAATTACTCAATCTCAATTAAAACCAAAGTTATTTCATCTTTTATAAAATTTATAAATTAATTAATTATTTGTTCAACTAATTTATAACAGTGGAAATATATATACACAAGTACATATACAATTTGTTTTTTAGCCTATGAGGATGTTTTGTTTTGCTTTTTATTAAAAAAGAAATGAAATGAATAACAAATTTTTGTAAAAAAACTTAGTTATTCCTTTAAATAATATTTTTTTAGTATTTATTTACATGAAAATAAAACATTGAAAACATCGATGTATGTTTTTTTTTTCTTGATACGTCGACGTTGTCAACATCGAATATTTTCTTATCGCTGTTGCATCCCTAGTCAAGGATAAAGTTGAAGCATTCTTATTGAGTCTAAAGTATCCAATAAATCTTAAAAAAAGGCTCATTGTTAACAATAATACATTTAATTTAATTTTTTACTTACTTGGAGTTTGATATGGCAAATATGATTGACTGTTGTCTTACGCATACTATTTAACTCAGCAGTTGTATATTCTTCCTCATTTTCAGAAGACAAAAAAGTAGCAGCACTTCACTGTTTATTTTAGTTCAAAATGGTCTTAAATCAAAATAATTTTCAATTTGAATTTTGTTATTTCTTACCGAAAACAGGTTATTTTTTGACAGTTTGTATAATTTCGAAACAAACTCAGATTTTCATCTATTACAAAAAATGTCGTTGTCGTAAATTTTACATGGTACCGAAAAATATTAAAAACGCCAACTTTGGCACTAATTAATTTTTACATATAAAAATTATTTTGTTTTCATTTTTATTTTATTATTACAATTATAACGTGTATAAAAACAACTTTGGTACAAAATTAATAAATCTTTTCAATCTATAAAATTTTAAAATACATATTGTTAGAACTGTAATGTGTTTTTATTACCATTTCTCTAGCTAAGGTATTGTATTAAAATTTAATACAAAAAATATCATCTCGAATCGAACAACATTCGACAGAAGAGCTATATATAAGATTAAATATTTGCAATAATATAAAACGTAAGAAAAAAATATAACTTTTCCTATTAAGGAATAATTGATATTCTATTCATTTTGCATTAACTTAACAACATTTGTACATTTCACTTGTTAGGCCTATTTTGGAGTACGCGTCTGTTATTTGGAATCCATACTATCGTTGTCATAGTGATTCAATCGAGTCTGTGCAGAGACAGTTTTTATTATTCTGTTTACGTGGCTTAGGATGGGATTACACCAATGGGCTTCCGTCGTATGAGGATAGATTAGCTTTGGTAAAACTTCCAACTTTGGAACGTAGAAAGTCTGTTTTAGGTGTTTGTTTTATTTTTAAACTGGTTAAAGGTGATATCGACTCTGTGTTTTTGCTTTCTAACCTGACTTTCAGCATTCCTGCAAGATTTACACGGCACTATCGACTTCTTTCCTTAGATTTCTATAGATCGAATTATGCATGTAATTTTCCTTTTCGGAGATTATGTAATGATTTTATTTCGCATTATGACTTTATAGATTTTAATTGTAGTGTTTGTAATATAAAACGTAGCTTGTATTCTGGCAGTAATTTATAAATTATCGTATAAAAACGTATTTTTGTTCTTGTCTTAGATAGTTCTGTTTTTTTTTTTTGTTACCTTGTTTAGCTTGTGATTAAGTTCTGTAGCTGTTTTATGTTCTAGTTGCCATAGTTTTTCCCTTTCCCGCTACAGTCCGGACTGTGGTGTGTACGTGTCCCTGCGTAATGGGGACGAGCCCTCCGCGGTCGGGTGAGGGTGGGTTAGTGTGTGGCCGGGGACGTTCGAAAAAACACTTATCATTCTTCTCAACAGCCGACTTCGCATTAATATTTACAAATGTCTGTAAATAAATTTCATTTGCATTGTGTCGAGTTTACGTGGGTGTTTTTTTTCTGTTCTGTTTTGTTTTAATTTAGATTCTTTGTTAATAAATGTTACGTTTTTAACGCTTCTATAACTACACAAAAGTTTTTACAACTTCTGTGTTTAGGTAACCAGGGCTTCATTTTAGGAGTACTTTTTTTACGAATAGTCTTTATATTCGCACAAAAAAATGTGCTTACACTTTTCTTTTCACTTTAAAAGTAGGCCTATTTTTTTTGTGCGCACTCCTTATTATATAAGTTCACTTTTTACGGGACATAAATAGCTTCGAATAAATCTTACTTGTATTTGCCGTGCAAATACTCTTTTCTTTTCACTGCTTGCGTTGTTAGAGAAAGAGTTAATATGTATTCTCTTTATCCAACACATGAAACAAAATAGTTGTTGTTGCAGACCTTTAACATGTATGCCACTTTTTTCTGGTCGTTTTTTTTTAGTTATACAACCAAAGATATATTACAAATGCCGTAGGATTCACTAACATCAATGATACCGATTAAGCGCTGCAAATTTTTTTCTGTATTTTGCACTACATATACATACATATACTTACGAAAAGGGAAACAGTGTAATATCGTTTAACAATAACAGTAAGAATTCAGTCAGTCTGAGAAAAATAAGAAACAATACAAGCAAATTATTGTTGGATACATCAAGTTGTAAATAGTGGCACAAAAAATTGTGCGAACAATAAAGAATTTGGTAGAAACCAAATTACAAATTCATTTTTATTTTATTTGCAATCAACGAACTCATATTTTAAAAGTTTTTGAGATAAAAACGTAACAATATTATTATGTTATTTTTCTCTAGGTTATACACATGTTTCTTACAAATATTTTCATTTTAGTCATGTTCTCTTTGTGTAGACCACTGAACTAAATTACTTTTTGCATGATTTGAACGTTTTCTTTAAGGATTCTTATTCATACCCATTTTAACTTTGCAATTGAAACCGTTATTCAATTATATCATTAAATTAAACAAAATTAATGGAAAGTTAAAAACGAAAGCAAAAGAAAAAATTTTATAATCTCTAGTTCATAAATTTCATTGTATTACTTACATACTTAATTAGTCATAAGCAACCTGACTAACGGATTTTAAGGCCTTCGTCAGTTAGACAAACCAATTGCTGACAGTGTTTCTTATGCTACTGTCTTTTTATATTATACTAGCAGATTGTACCCGGCGTTATGCGGGTTATAAAAATAACAATATTTAAAAAATTGCAAATTTTCAAATTATTCGGAGTTTTTTGAATACTCTAAGTCCTAAAGTATCCTGCACTCAATTTGCCCGTTTTTCACCCCTTTCCCCCTATTACCTGCACATCGATCAATATCTCGAATTTGAAGAAAATCGATTCAATTTACCCGTTTTTGGCCCCTTTCCCCCTTTTTGGACCCCTTTTTGTTCAACTTTAGAAACGGACCACTTTTAATAGCTATTTGGGAAACTTCACCAACCTAAATCATAAAAAATTACGATTTGTCACATTTTTTCCCCCTTTTAGTCAAAATTTTGAAAAGATTTATAGGCTATAAACTGCACCGACAAAAGCTCGATCTATATCCCAAATTTCAAGAAAACCGGTCCAGGCGTTCAGGCGTGATTGGCTAACAAACAAACCAACAAACAAAAAGAACAGACTTACAGAAAGATTTATAATATATATTAGGATATTAGGATTATTTAACAATGACGATGTCTTGCATTTCCGTTTGTAATGGAAAAGTGTACCACTAACATACATTCTCAATTTTTAAGCCTGGCCTATGTTTGCCCATTGTGAGTTCAAAACGGAGACTTCTTCCTTCAAGTCAAATACAAAATAAAATTTTACGGATAAGTACAGCAGAAACTTTGTGTATTGAAAACTCGGACCTACATAAAGATCTAGCGGTCAATGTCGCAAAAATCCACATTCAAACTCTCAAACTCAAGAACTCTTGCACTTTCATCTATCCTATATGTATGTAATCAAAGACGAATATATAATATATTTCTGAAAGGGCCCAAATAATTTGCATTGTTTTTAGTTTTTAAGAAATAAAATGTTGTAGTTATTTAAATTTAAATAAAATAATTGGAAAAGAAATGAAATTCCTCGTATAAATAAGATAAGCTAGCAAATAATTCTATAGTTACCTTGCATAGGAGTCACAACAATTTTATTCATATTCGACACTATTGGATCCCCAATTTTATTTTTTATATGTGTAACTAAAACAAAACATACTTTAAAAATATATTCACTAGTGATTTTTTAACACATTAAAAAATTGGGGGCTACTCGATGTGGTTTTTTATGGTGGTATTTTCTAGATAAAAAGAGTGAATTCCTTTGTGGTGGAAATGTTTTTAGAAAATAAAAATTAAAGAAAAGATTTTTGTAACCGGCAGTTTTTGCCGTCGAATAAAACTAGCGCAAAGTTGATGCCGATTTGAGTCTTCATCTAAATCTAATTTATTTGTGGCCAGAATATACATATATTCTATATTATTTTAACTTACTTTAATTTATATTCTATCTGGCTTAATAAAGGGTGATTTTTTAGCTATTATATTTTTGGCAACAGTGGTTTAAACAGCTTACGCAAGTTATGTGTCTTGTTTCACTGTCAAACATCTTCAATTTGGTCTTACAAACGCACAACGCATGCAAATCACTGCTCCGTTAAGAAAGTTCATCGCGCGCTTCTTCCATTTTATGGTCAGTTTAATCAACCCACTGAAGCGGCTATTCGGGCTATTGCTACTAAATTTCGCACCAGATTTACATTGTTGGACAATAAACCACCAACACGCTTACGTAAAGTGCGAACTGAAGAAAATATCGCAGCTGTATCGGCCAGCGTTAATGATGACCATCAATTATCGATATAACAACGTTGATTATACGGAAGAATTTAAGTGTGAAATCTTTAAAATACAGCTGGTGCAAGAAATGAAGCCGAACGACCAACCGCAACGCAGAAGTTTTGGTAAATGGGTTCTTAGAAAGTTGGCCGAAGATCCACTTCTGTATCGAAAAATTGTATTCAGCGAAAAAGCTCATTTTTGGCTCAATGGATACGTAAATAAGCGGAATTGTCGTTTTTGAAGTGAAGATAAGTCAGAATCATTGCAAAAGCTACCGATGCATTCAGAAAAAATTACAGTTTGGTGAGGTTTATGGGCTGGTGGCATCATTGGACCGTACTTCTTCAAAGATGCTACGAATCGTAACGTAACTGTGACGGGTGAGCGCTACCGTAAGATGATATCCAACTTTTTTTTGCTCAAAATGCAAGAGCTTGACTTGCATGACATGTGGTTTCAACAAGACGGTGCCACATGCCACACAACAGGCGTAACAATGCACTTATTTAGAGGCGAGTTCGGTGAATATTTTATTTCACGTTTTCTCATTAACAGCTCTACTGGCGCAGAATCAATTTCTATACTCTAACAATACTAGCCAAATTTCCTGATTACTTTCTGAAGATTTTTTAATAAGATTTTTCGCTATACCTGCTGCCTTTTCAGAAAACCCGTTGGATTGTGGGTATCCAGGGCTCGTTGTTATCAAATTTATGCAAAATTTTCGACAAAACGATTTGAATTGTTGTGAATTAAATGGCACGTTATCTGGCAAAATATCGACTGGAATGACATGATTAGAAAAATATACTTTTAGTTTATTGATACATTCGTCGGCGGTTTTAGTTTTTAAAGGAATAACAAATATCCAAACCTACTTCACAAAAAGGCAAGTTTGGCACCGAATGAGAAAGCATTGGCTCTTTTATGTTGGAAAAACGGTGTTTCTGACATATATTTCACTGGGTAATCATTTTTCTAATATCTTGCTCTATTTTAGGCCAATATATTAAACTGAGAGCTCGTTTTCCATTCCGAGATGTAATTAAAACATTCTCACGTAGTTTTGGATGCACTATAACTCGATCATTAAAGAATATTATATCGTTTCCAATTGTTAAATAATTTCTGTGCTTCCAATAAAAATTTAAGAGTTCGGGGATTTTATATTTGTCGTCTGGCCAGCCCTCTATTAAATATATTTTAAGCTCTATCATAGTATTATCGTGTTGTATTTCATATCTACAGGATTTCAGGCAGTCCGCAGACATATTAATGGAATGTACAAATTCTTGCAAATCTTCAATTTCAGGAATTTTTTACTTTCATCATAATGACGGGAAAGAAAGTCAACAGTATATATAAATCTTTCTGGAACATGGATCAAAATTTAATTAAACTTAATTTTAAGCATTGCAATCTAGCTGAAGGTATTTTAAAAAAAATTTTTCTTCATGATTTTCACAAGGGGTTTATGATCACTTTTTACTAAGATCTGTATACAATAATAATGAAACTTACGACATGCAAAAACAACTGCAAGTAACTCCTTTTCTATTTGTACATAATTAATTTCAGCCTGAGTGAGACTTCTCGAAGAAAATGCTACGGGTTTTCCTTTTCGCAACAAGTAACAGCCAATACCAAACTTGGACTCATCAGTTTCAATAGTAATTTCTAAATTTTCATCAAAGTTTTGCAATGTAGGCGCGTTTGCAATTAATTGTTGTATTTCATTCAAGCAATTCTCACGAACTTTTTGCCCATTATAAATTACTCCATTTTCTTAATTGGTGCAATTTTTCTGCAAGATTTTGTATCCTTGGTCTGCGAAATCTTTAATATTGCCGTAACACGATCGGGGTCACCTTTTGAAATTTTTCTGTCTAAATACTTAACTTCAGTCGCTTTGTATTGTATTTCATCCTTGTTAAGTTTTATTTTTGCTCTGTCAACAACTTGTTGCGACAGCCTCATGTTCTTCGATATTATTATGTTAATATGTCATCATCACTATAGAATAATAATAGATTCAAATGCCGGCATTGTGTGATTTTTCTGTAAAATATAGGAATGTACATCCCAAGTATCAATACAAATTCTTTATTTGCCAATTTTTAACTATTACCATATTCGAGGCACTTTTAACCGGGCCATCAATCTACTAGATAATATTTCTTTTTACCATCTTTCGTAGTTCTTCTTTTACCCGACTTGTAAATGTTAAAGTGATATGTCGTGCAGAATTTACTGTCGGCTTAGAATCTTTATGCAGTTTTATTTCTAAATTTTCTACAAAACAATCCTATCCATTTATTTTTCCTTCACAATCTTGCATACTGTGTATTAGTGTTTTTTTAACGAAAATTAATTCCGACCAGCATGACATACATATATAAAACTATTGCGGTCGCAAAGGGCTAATTTTCTATAGCCTATTTTGAAATACGACAACGATTCAATTTTAAAGAACAGTACTCCACAATTTCCAGAATTGTAAGTAAATTACAATATAAAAGCTTCTGAAGTTAGAATTAATCTATATTATTATATTATTTTTTTGACCATGCATTAGTTTGCCTAGATTTGAAAAGGAAAAGATAGAATAAGTAACCAAAATAGTTTAAGATTATTGTAAGAAAACATAGAAATAAAATTAGAAATAATAATAAAAACTTTGCCATAGAATAAAGCCTTCTAAAATTCTGAGGCTTTTCAAAGAAACTAGAATTCTATAGGGCATAGACTCGTAGTAAAAACAATATTTACATTACAATTATTTCTTAAGTATTTATTTATTTATAATTAAAATCTATTATATTAGAAATATTGTTTAACATTTTATCAATACCGATTATATCAGAAATGTATATCGGTGGAGGTTTAGGTGTTGTTGTTTGTGTGTCATCATCTGCGTCATCATTTTGAGGAATAGAAAACTTGCTGCTGGTTGAGGGGTATATCATCATTGTTAAACATTAGTCTTTTGCTCTTGTAAAATTTTGGCGATTCGTTTAAATTTATTTTTCTATTTCTTGCCACTTTTTACCAATGTAAATGACTGTTATCACTAGATTCACTACTTTCTTCAGCTTCATCAGCATCCATGTTGTTACTTTAAAAGCAGCAACAAAAATTGTTTTTCAACTTTTTTTATTTTTGATTTTGCAATTGATACCAAGTGTTGTTTGACATGTAACACCAACTAGTTAACACAATATGTTGTTTTAATGTTTATTCTTTTTTGTTTTTTTCACCCTATTGTTTGTGATTTTAAAATAATTTTGAATTTTACTTTCGTAAAGAGCTAAACTATTCACTATGAAAGTAGATTACACTGTCATATGCAAAAATATTAACATCGATTTTTATAAATTCTTTAGAAGTTATAAAGGACAATTCGACAAGCTTAGTAATGATTTTTGTGTCTTGCAGTCTAAACTAGCAATCATTGGTGAATTATTAAATAAATTTTCGAGTTTGGAAAAAGTTATAAATGATGACCATAACTGCTCCCCTAAAACGATAGAAAAATCAAGCAAAAATAAAATTCCGCTAACGTCACAGATCCTAATTCTACGCCATCTACGTGTTCAACATGTTCTCGGCCTTTGAGCATTCCATCAATCGATATTGGCAGTGGATCGGATAATCAGCCTTATCATGAGTATCGTTGTCGTATCAATTTTGTGTCGAAAATTAGTCGTTTTGTTCAAATGGTACCATACTTGCCGCAAAACGACAAAATATAAAATTTTTACAATTCTATTACAATTTTCGGTGCCAATAAATGTCAAATACGTCAATAAATGTCAAATACTACAAACTTCCTCGTTAAAGTTTTTGTTAACGACAAATAAAAAAATTAGTTCTTGAAATAACAAAAAAAAAGTGGATTTAACCAAAAAGTAGGTTTCTGTTAATTAAAAAATATAATCATAACAAATATTTTTACTTTTTAACACTTTTTATCAAACACAGATCAAAAATAACAGCCACTTAACAGTTCACAAGGATGGTAGAACTGTTAGAAATTTTAAAAAAGTTGTTTTTCTACAATTTGTTTTTTATAAACAAAAAGAAACAAAAGAGAAATAATGACATAAAATAACTACTTTGTGTCATCATATGGATTCGCCTTTCATTTGACATAACCAGTCACACAAAAGCAACAGAAAATACATGTTGTTTTTGTTAAAAAAACACTGCGAATTGAGTTGTTGTACAAATGCTATTACCTAGTTGAATATATCTTGACACGACACAAAGTCGTGTGAATTGCGCAATAACATCTATGCACTTATGAAACACTGCTTACAGACGATTGGCGTATACTGATGTTGCAGTCATTGCAAGCACCCTTTTGGTAACTTCCTTCAGCTAGAATTCGCATTGTTGCAGCTAGCTTCAAAATATTTGGCAAAAATGTTGACCTTATAGGTTTTCCTAATTTAGGAGTAATAAGGATATACTTAAAAGCATCCCCATTGAGTCTAAACTATCTAACAAATCTTCAAAAAAACTCATTGTTAACAATAATATCTTTATTTTAATTTTTACTTACTTGGAGTCAGGCATGGCAAATATGTTTCACTATTGTCCTAACATCCTACGCATACTGTCTAACTCAACAGTAGTATATTCTTCCTCATCTTCAGAACAAGAAAATGTAGCAACACTTAACTTTTCATTTTAAATCGTGTTAGTGACCATTAATTTGGAAGAAATCATAAATCATTTCAGTGGCATTAGATCGGATATAGCAAACTACAGAGGTATTGCCAAAATGAATCTTATTCCTAAACTACTTGAGAAAATGATAACAGATCTCCAATACTATCAAATTTCGCCTCTTCTATCGCCATGTCAAATCGGCTTACGTAAATCTCAATTATCAATAACTAACATTTTAGAACTCACCACAGTTGTCAACGAAGGATTTTCAAATAAAATGCAGACTGATGTGATATACACCAATTTTAGTAAGCATTTGATAAAGTGAATCATAAACTTTTATTGCACAAATTACCACTTATGGGCTTTAGTGTTTCTGCTGTAGAATAGTTAAATTCATATCTCTCACAAAGAACTCAATCAAATTTAGAAATGTCACATCTAAATTTATTAAAGTACAATCAGGTGTATCTCAGGGCAGTAATTTGTGCCCAATGTTATTCACTTCGTTTTTTAATGACCTTCCCTCAGTAGTTTTGCGTTCTAAAGTACCGGTATACTGATGACGTTAAAATATTTAACACTTTTAAGAATGTTAATGGATTCGATCTACTTCGTGCGGACTTCTGCAGTTTTTATAAGTGTTGCAAAGTGAATTTGTTGGAATTAAATATTAAAAAGTGTAAACACGAAATTTTTTAGACACTCAAAAATTCATATCTTCTATTGCATTGAGAATGCCGTTTTAGATAAAGTTAAAACTATTTTAGATCTTGGTATTCTATTGAATCACATACTCAACTTTCGGGATAACATATTATTATGTTTTTATCTTTTTAAAAATGTTTAAATATGAGTTCATTGATTTCAAACCAAGTAATAACAGATATGTGTTTAGTTTTAACTAATCTCTTTATAGTCTGCACTATCTTATGTGCTACTGTTCGAACTTACACCACGTATACAACAATAAGTATAACAATATGTGCTTGTTGGTTATTCTTTTCTGCTCACAACCTTTTTGTAGGCACAACACTTCTGCTCGCATAAGCACGAACAACTGTTTTCTTCACACGCAACTTCAATTCATCGTCTGCTTTGTCTTGCCCAAGGTAGATTTATATAACAGGTAGTCGTAACTCTACAGCTGACAAGGTTTAAAATGTCAAAATGTTGTTGTTTTTTTAGTGTTTTGTTTTGGTAATAAATTTCTTATTATCTTATTCTGTGCTTTATTTGCCATAAATATGTTTTTTTTCTTTCTATTGTTATTCGTCAGTCAGTGATGAATAGTGTATTCAGCTGACATTCCGCGTACTCTTTAACAAAAACAAAATCCCTGTTGTTTTTGCATTGTTGTAGAGGTTACCTGTTATATAAATCTACCTTGGTCTTGGCCTTTTATAGTCCAACACGAACAACACATCGAACGTTCTTGAAGAAGAAGGTGCGTGTACTCGCCTTCTCGGGAACTCTATAGCGACTGCATTGTTGTGTACTTTGTTCTCTCTTTCGCTTACTTGCCTATCCCTTTTTCTCTCATACTTGTAGTTGGTTTACTTGCAATAAGTTTGATGTATATGTTAGTATAGCTGGTAGCTTTTGTTTATTGTTTTTATGTGAAACGATATTAGGTCGTTTCGATGCGCATAACACTCCCGCTCACTTAAGCCTGTTCGTCCCTAATAGGCTCATTATCTCTACTCCCATATTTCACCAGTTGCTCTTTGCGCACGACATCGTTTAACCGTTTAATTATTTTATACGGTCCATCCCAGCTAATTTGTAGTTTGAGGAATGATCACTTCTTCCGGGTTGGGTTGTAGAGAAGTACCAGTTGTCCTTCACGGAAACCCTTCTTGTTTGCTGCACGATCATACCTGGCTTTCATTTCATCGCTGACCAACGCTATCTTCTCCAAAGGTGCGTCCGAGTTAGATTGTTGCAGATGACTTCGACCTCTTCTTACGAGTCCTTTATCAGCAATACACTGGGTACAGTTTGTTATCCAATCCGCCACTGCTTGATGACATCCAACCCAATAAAAACGTCGTTTTAGCCTTCCCAGCGTCTTTGTCGCTCCGCTAGCTCCATTATGGTACTCTTTTAACACTTCTTTTGTCTTGGAGGAAGGCACTACCAATAGGTTGGATAAGATCTTGCCATCAGCGTTTTCCAAACGTCGATATAAGCATCCTTTTATCAATCGTAAACTGTCCCATATTGCCCAATATGCTTTTGTAAGAGGACCTTCTCCGGATATCTCATTTCTTGTATGTCGTTTCTCCTCTTCCTTAGCTGCTATTGTCTTCGCCAGTATTGGGAAACTCCTTTGTGCTTCCGAACTGTCTTGTTTGCACTCGATCTGCATTCGCCGGACATCAATGATGGATTCCTTCTTCTCAGCCTTTACATAATGATTACGCTCCAAATTAAAAATCGAATTGAGAGAGCATTAGCCTTTCCATGTTTTATTACTCTTCGTTTTGTTAATGGCAATAGTTCGGAATCAGCTCTGATTTTCTTGCATCCTCTTCTAACTTTTATATCTTCAGTCTTTTCTGTCCGTGGACTTTTCGATTTGCATATTAGACTCTATTTTCGGTACTTTCGACTTAAAATGATCCTCGCTATTCTCAGGCTTTCCGCGAATTCTCTTGAAACTACTCGTTTCAACGTAGTGTACACCAGAATGTGTTAGGTGTTGCAACGGCACGTCGTCTTGTTGGTGAGATTGGTCTCGATCTTTTCCGTGGCGCTTTACAGTTTCTATGGAAATGACCACCCTTTATACAATTGAAGCATTTGTCCGTTTTCTCCCAAAGTTTTCTTCGCCATATCCTTAACTTTAGAATACTCTTAAAACGCATTCATCTTCCTCCACTAATTTCGCGTTTTGCTAACTGATGGTCTTGAAATTGTGCGAGTGGTCTCTTGGGCTAGTGTAAAGGCCACAGTCCCTGCAAAGGTTGTCTTCTGCATAGAACATACTGCTAGTTTAGTATCATTCGCGTATACCATTGACAAACGCCTCGTTCTTAATGGTATCTATCAACGGGTGGTTTTCTCCTGGGTGTGTAAGCTGCACAAACCTCTCAACGTCCATTGCAAAGGTTTGTAATGACTCGTTTGCCTTTTGCGTCCACCATCTCAACTCCATGCGGTATAATTCATCGCCGTTTATGTTCATCGGCGAACTTACGATGTAACGTCTCGATTAAGTCGTTGTAGTTGTTTTTATGGCTGGCTGACATGGGCTCTATTATCTCGACAGCGACACCTTTTAACGCCAAAATTAGTTGACAGTATTGGAAATGAGTTAATTAGGACCAAGAGCTCGGTAAGATACCTGGGAATAAGGCTGGATCCCAGACTGACATTTTCGTGCTAACTCCACGAGTGGAGATCTGAAAACAAAACATAAGTACTTAGTTAAATAAATACTTCGTTTTTCTGATGTATGGTAAATATTCCGCAGAAAATTGAAGATAAAACCGATCCTATTTATTGTTACGTTTTTACCCTTTTAAAAGCGTTTAAATATGAGTTCGTTGATTGCACACAAACTAAAAACAAATATGTGTTTAGTTTCAAGTAAACTCTTTATTGTTCGCACCATCTTAGGTGCCACTGTTCGAACTTATACTACGTATACAACGATAAATATAAAAATATGAGCTGTTTATTCCTTATTCCTTTTTGTTAGTAACAATACTTGTGCGCTAGATCTGTATAGCGAAAATCTTCGAACCACAACTGGACTTTCGGCTTTACTACTGACCCGTTGCATGCTTTGTCTTGCCTTTTTATATGGGAACATTTTCTGGGTTTCAGTCTGATGAATGTTCTTGAAGTGGAACGTACGGGTTTCGCCTTCTCAAGAATTCTATAGCGACTTCATTGTTTGTTGTTACAGTCTCGCTTACTTGTCTATCCCCTTCTCTTTCGTACCGTATTGATGTTGTTTTACTTATAACTAGTACGATGTACATAAGAGTCGTTTATTTTGAAAGTGGTTTAAGTCCATTTCAAAAAAAAATTAGTTAATGAAAGCAATAATCACAATCCTATGTAATCTTTTTTTGTAAATAATTTAAGTCTAGTATCATAAAAATCGCATTGATTTGGGGCACTTGAAAAGTAGCTAGCCAAATACAAAAAAATTTATTTTGAAACTGGTTTAAGTCCATTAAAAGAAATAATTTTGATATGGAATTTGTTATGTTTCAAAAAAATGCATTATTGCACAGTACAGTAAAAAAATTCACTACGTAGCAGTAAAATTTATAAGGAAAAAAATATAAGTTAGCGTTTCTTCGGTAATATGAAAGTGTTTTTAGTAAGTAAATTTCTAGTATTCTTTGATTTAAATGAATTCTTTATCAGTGCAAAAGAAATAGTTGTGTTCATTAATTATAATTTGAATAACTTCTTCAGTTATAATTATAAACCTTAATATATCTGACAAAGATTACACTGCAATTACCTTAGATGCGATTTATAAGAATTTGTTGGAATTGATGGATTTAAAATGCAACAATGCAACTCACGTGTTGACATCACTTTTTTTTTACTAAGCTTGAATTCTCTTTTATGTTTATATTCTTAATTCTTTTTTCATTCTTAATAAAACAATTGGCGAGAGTGCACATATTAATAAGAAGTGTCTTTTTCATTTTCGAGAAAACTCCAATAGGTTATGGGCCCAAATACCCAAACCTAAAGCGCGTTAGTAAAAAAAGAAAGAACAAATGAAGAACATTAAATAGAAGATGAGTTCTTCTATATATATTATTGAAAAGCTGAATGAAACAAATTATGACTCATGGAGCCTTCAAATGAGAAGCGTTCTTGTGCACCAAGACCTTTGGGAAGTCATCTCAGACGAGCAAGTAAAGCCTGAGGCAGACAATGAAGCCGCACAATGGGAAGCATCACGGTGGGTAAAAAAAGATGACAAAGCTATGGTAACAATAATTTTGTGCGTAACACCTTTGCAAATAGCACATATAAAAACAGCAAAACTTCAAAAGCATGGACTACATTAAAAGAGATCCATCAGCCAAAAGGCCCTATGCGCAAAATTGAGCTATTTAAGCGGCTATTGTCCATGAAGGTGAATGTTAACGAAGGTGTCCAGCAGTATATTTGTAAGTTCGCATCAATAGTTGAAAAACTAGCAGAAATTGGAATTACACTTCAGGAGGAGCAATTTGTGGTAATGTTATTGGCAAGTCTGCCCAAGGGCTACGAAAACTTTGTGATTGCTCTAGAAACACGTGACGATCTTCCTAACCTAAGTACACTGAAGGTGAACGTCGTAAAACAAACAGCAATGAAATTGGTAATGCTGACAGTAGCGTAGAAGCGTTTATGATTCGAACGAACAACGGTAAACTGCAAAATTTTGTCAAAAGGCGTAACAACGACGAGAACAAAAACTACGAGAACAAAATCAACGAGAACAAAGGCAACAAAACAGCTATGCGCAAACCTTCTAGTTTCAGTTGCTATAATTGTGTTCGAAAAGGTCATTACGCAGCGCAGTGTAAAGAAAAGGAGAAGAAAAGAGAGCAAATACATGGTACGTCGATAGCGGCGTTTCGTCACATTTATGCAGCAGCCGAGAAATGTTTATATCATTTAAAGAATACGACGAAAATATTTATATGGCGGATAGGAAATGTGTAAGAGCAGAAGACATTGTCGGCTAGTACTGACATCGAGCTAAATGACGTTCTATATGTCCCACAATTACGGTGCAATTTTATATCAGTTGGTAAAGCAATTGCAAATAATTACTCTTTACATCAAAATCGGCTAGGATTATTAAACGTAGTGGTGAGATTATTCTTAAGGCAAATAAGGTCGGAGACCTTTTTATTTTTAATGTAACTTCTATGCTGTGACATAATCGCTATATGAACTGTGCTAGTTTAAATAAGCTGGTCGAGAAAAACATGGTGCGGGGTCTTAACGTTAAGTTTCCTGATGCCATCAATTGCCAAATTTTTATGAAAAGCAAATGCACAGTCAAACCATTTTCACATTCTGAGAATCGAGCTAAGGATGTACTTGAAATAGTGCATACCGATGTAGGTGGACCCATAAATAAGGCATCGAACAGCGGCAACCTCTATTTTTTGACATTCATCGACGATAAATCTCGTTATGCATTTGTGTACTTTATTAAAACGAAAACCGAGGTTTTTAATAAATTTTGTGAATTTAAGGCAGAGCGCCAAACTGATAAAAAAATCAAGGTTTTGCGAAGTAACAACGGCACTCAATTTGTAAATCAAACATTTGATAAGTTTTTAAAGCTAATAGGCATTAAAAGGCAGCTAACTGTACCACATACTCCTCAACAAAATGGAGTAGCCGAACCTTATAATAGAACTTTAGTGGAGATGGCAAAAAGCATGATCGTTGCAGCTGGCGTAGATGAAGCTTGTGGGCGGAAGCCATAAATACAGCAGCATATTTGAAAAATAGAGCACCAACAAAGGCCTTGTGTGAAAAAACACCATATGAAGTTTGGTTCAACCGAAAGCCCAATATAGTGCATTTAAAAACGTTTGGCTGTGTAGCTATTGCACTAAATAAGAAACACTATGGAAAATTTAGGCCAAAGGGCAAAGAATATCTAATGGTCGGTTATTCTGATGAGTCAACGGCATTTTGCTTGATGGATAAAGCCACGCGGAAAATTATTGTGAGTCGTGACGTTTACTTTATAGAAACACCCGCAAAAAATGAAAGTCTCGAAGTCGTCATCGAAAATGAGAATGAAAATTGCATGGAGCTGATGAATGAAACCGAAGAAGTTGTTGATACATGGGCCGATCTAGAAAATCAAAGGATGAAAAATGAAGTTATAATCAAAATTGGACTAGGTAGACCACGGAAATTACTAACAGGCCTTCTAGGTAGACCCTGTAAGCAATATAGTATAATAAATTTTACGCGCGCTGGCGGTATTAAAATTCCTGAAACTGTTGACGAGGCACTAAATAGCGAGTATGCAGATAACTGGTGGCAGGCGATGCAAAGTGAGTATGAAGCAATACTTGGGAGCTAACTGAGTTGCCACAAGGACAAAAGATAGTAGGGTCGAAATGGGTATTCTCGCTAAAAACAGACAAAAATGGCAGCGTTGAGAGATTTAAAGCCAGACTGGTGGCAAAGGGCTGTTCACACATGTATGGTGTGAATTACACAGAAATTTTTTCGCCTGTGGTACAATACGAAACAATACGTATGGTTTTTGCTCTCGCTGCAGAAATTCAATTGCATTTGCATCAAATGGATGTATCAACTGCTTATTTAAATACCGAACTTAACGATATCGTTTTTATGGCGCAGCCCGAAAGATTTGTTGATAAAAATTCCCCACATTCCGTCTTAAAGTTAAAAAAAAGCTATCTATGGTCAAAAGATAAATTTAATCCTAAAAGATATTAGTTTTTCCCAATGCGAAAGTGAACCATGTCTGTACGTAATGCGGAAAAATGGTAACTTCAGTTTGATAGCACTATATGTTGACGATTTACTAATCGCTAGTACCAATATAGATGAGCTTAACCAGATTAGCTACTTTATCAGCATGGAAGTTGAAAGGGATGATTCAAATGGTGCAATACGAATTAGTCAACATGCTCAGATAAAACAACTTTTACAACAATATAAAATGGAAAATTGTCGACCAGTGGCTACACCGTTAGAGCTAAAATACCAAATTAGGTGCGATAATAGCAATTGTGAACGAATTGATCCAGTTGAATCAGATATATTACACTCTGTGTGTAAGTTATCAGAAATGAACACAGATCCCCATCGAGAACATATGCTTGCTGCGAAACGCGTACTTAAATATTTGGGCCATACAATGAATATATAGTTGGAATACCGCAAAACCGGTCATCCATTTCACGGTTATGTGGATGATGATTGGGGTGGTGATACCACCGATCGTAAATCCTTCACAGGTTATACTTTTACGCTTGCTGATGGAGCAGTCTCATGGCAGTGCAAGAAACAATCGACTGTGGCACTAAGCAGTACATGGCCTTATCATCTGCGGCTAAGGAGGCCATTTTTCTGATGAAATTACTCAGTGAAATTAAACGTTTTGGTGATGATCCAATCAATATATTGCGACAACTTGAGCGCAATACATTTGGTTAAAAACCCAGTTTACCATAGCAGAAGTAAACACATTGATATCCGGTATCACCATATTAGAGATGTCTACAAAAATGGCGAGATACAACTGGAGTATTGCAATACTGGCGATATGATTGCAGATATTTTTACGAAAAATCTTTCAAAAATGCTACATTTTAAACTAATGAATAAATTGAATTTGACTGTATAGATACATATGTATATGTTTATAGTTCTATTTTTTTGCTTATTTTTATGTCATAATGTGAACACGTGAATTGAGGAGGAGTGTTGGAGTTGATGGATTTAAAATGCAACTCACGTGTTGACATCACTGTTTTTTACTAAGCTTGAATTCTCTTTTATGTTTAAATTCTTAATTCTTTTTTCATTCTTAATAAAACTGTTGGCGAGAGTGCACATATCACAGGTATACAGATACGTCACGGGGCTTTTGACGTTTAACCCTCCACTTAGAAAGAGACAGCAGATATAATCAAAAAGTATTTCTGTCCTTCTCTGGCTGCCTGTCTGTTTTGTTTATGTTTTTTAGATTTCGGGGTGGATTTTTATTATTCTATTTTGGTAGAAATTTATGATATTTTTGTAGAATATTAGAATAATTTTGGAAGGAGATGAACCGTTTTATTAGGAAAACGTAATTCGGAATTAATGTATTTTTTATGACACCTTTCATCGGTCGTCACTAATTTTACGATAATTTACCTCTCCTTTGAATTTTTTCTACTTTAAATTAAAAATGTATATAGATAGTCATATTTTAGTATCTTTTTAATAGAAATGAACTGAGCTAGTCTTAAGTTTCTGTTCAATATAATTAGTATAGAAAATTAACTCAAATTTATTTTTTAAATTAAAACTGATTATAAGAAAATGAGCTAAGTCCACAATAAAACGAATAAGTTTACAAATTAAAAAGTACGAATTTCCCTCTCAAGATTTAGTGGATATGGATTTTTGATCTATGTCATTTATTTTCATTTAGAGAGCACTATTATGTAAAAATAATTGCGTTTAAAAAGTTTACAAAAACTGAAAAAGCTACAATGTTTTTGTAGATCTAATAAAATTTGAAAAAAGAGACTAACGATATATAATTAGTCATTACAACCCTTCAGTCAGGATTACAAACAAGCTGTTCACATCACTTACGATGTGTGTGTTAATTTTACATGACCGGAGGGACCTACAGTTTAAAGTCGACTCCATACGACAGATCTTTGAGAATCTTCACGGTAATTTTATTTAATCTCTGAATTTGTGCCGGAAATCTGCTGAGAGGGAGTCGCGGAAGAAATATTTTTTCATATTTCGTTTTGTTGGAGATGTCTGACCTGGGCGTTGAACCGTGACCTCACGTCTAATAAGCCAGCACACTACCTACTAGATTACGGTGACTTGTAATTATACCTAAATACAAATTCGGAGACCTATTTTTAATAAATAAAAATACAAACAAAAATCAATTTTTTATTTATTTATTTATTTATTTTTCTTTTCAGTCCTTTTTTTTTGGAACATTAGTTTAATACAAACAAATAATTAATCGAATAAGACATTAATGAATGATAAAGGATCATTATGAATTGTGTGCAAGTTAAACCCTAAATTATTACAAACATTCATAGTACTATTTTCTCTCTTGAAAACTATATAAAATGTGTATAATAAGAAAAGATTTGTAAAATTATTAATTCTGGCTTGTGTACTGCAAAAGTATAATTTAAATGTTGTTAAGTTGTTGTTTATATATATATATAAACTAGAAGAAAATTGTTTGTTTCTAAGGCATTTTTTAAAAAGAAACCTGCCTGTGTTTGAATTTGAAACCGATGATAAAAGGGATGGTAAGAAAAAATTTGTAATACATTTTTTAGAATTCTTGATACTATTACAAATTTCGTCCACAATTATTGAGCACTTATCAAAATAAATACTGTTTGCAGATTCACAGAATACTTGACCCAAAATATGAAAATCGACATTAATTATAATATTTTCAATTGCAAGTTCTATTTCTGAACATGGCAGGATAAAAATTCGTTCAATTATCATATACATTTTTTTTCTGTTTACGTTGCAGGAAAAATCGCATCGTGGTAATGTTCCAAAGTTTTCTTCAGTCGGTTTATTTTTTAAAGCTTTTAAAACGTTATCAAAAATAACAGTGCTTTTTATAATACCTTGTGATCGGAATATTTTATCTGCCAAAAATGCAAAACTGCTATATGTTACCGCTTCATGAAAATATTTCTTTATTTGAGTCCCAGGCAAAAAAGTATTGTTATTTTTAAAATTCTTCTTTACAAAATTTTCTTCACGTATCCGTAAACTTTCGTTAAAAACAACAGCCATTTTTATTAACAATTCAAAGACATTCGAATCAAATTTTAATTCATAGTTTGTTGAAAGGAAATGAAGGATTTTGCTATTTATTTTAAACGCTTCATCAATAGATGTAACAACATCAACACGTCTATCTTTCATGTTTGATACCAGAATCTAAAAGAGATTAATTAAATTTATTAATTATTTTATATAAATTCGAGGACTACAAAAATTAAATATTAATGGATAGTATTCTGCAAAAACTAATTTCTTTTTCGTCTACAAATAACACACTGCAAAAGTTATTCATGATCGCTAAATACTTGATTGCTATAAATATTAAATATTTGAACGAATGTATTTAAATATTCTTAATTCTGTTGGACAGGCGAACCTTTATACCATTTAGGGCCATTATTATAACTTACCTTTAACAAAAGGGAGGATTTTAACGGAGAGATAAATTGTTTTTCATTATTACGAGTACCCAATAAGATAGAAGTGACCGATAAGCTAAAGGGAAGATCATCCTACCTTTGACATTTAAAGGTCACTTTCTGTTTGAACTTACTATATCATATACTATGTTCGATGTGGCAATTTCAAATTTAAACAAAATTACAACAACCAAAACGAAGTTTTCCTTTTGCACTGCGTTAAAAAAACTTGTTTAATTAAGCAGTTTTATCGACTTTGCTCCAGCACTGCCATATTTTTGAAAAAGTTAATTTTGTTTTATCGGTAAGTTGTAATAACCAAAATAAGTTATAGGTACCTTTGCCGTTCACTTTTGCTAAAGGTACCTTTAACTATCGACAACTTTAAAGGTAAGTTGTAATAATGGCCCTTAATGCTATATACTTTTAACCCCTTGTCTTACGATTTAATACTAAAGAAACAATTTAATGTAAGTGCAACTCTGTACGGGCGCTTATAAAAATAAATAAAATATTTTACTTTTCATGATTTTAATTATATATACTCTAAAGTCATGAAAGACCAAATGCGTAGTATCATTATGTTAGTACCATTATGCGTAGTACCATCTGTTTAAGTGTATTTGTTAGTGTTTTCGGCACAAACACACTTTCGTCTGAAATAGGTTGTCCTATACCATAAGGATTGTTTTTAAGTTGAACAAATTTGCTACTACCACTTTTGAATCATTTAAATATGCGACGAACATAGGCCGTCAATATCGAATTTAGAACAGAGACGTAATCAACAGCAAATTTAAAAATATGTAAACAAAAAATCGAGTTGAAGTAAAATTATGCAGGTCTTTTTTGATATATTTTGATAAATAATGGACATTATTTTCCGAGTTATCACTTCCTAAATTATTTGAGACAAACTTACAAAAACGCTAATTGACATTTGCGCAGTCTAAAATGGTGTCTTCTCAAGTATCATCGCAGTCCTAAATGCTCTAAAAATGTTTATTAATTAGATTTAAATTATCGCCCATGTTCTGGAAAACACAATGTAACCAGTGACGTCAATTATGACGTTTGAAAACCGCTAAAATCAGCAGTTTTAACCCTCCCCGTAGGGGGAGAAAAAAGATGTTAAAAGTTTTAGCGAAACAAATGTGTTAGAAGCAACAAATATACAGAGTGAAAACTGGCGGATAAAGTGAAAAATTTAAATGTAAACAAACATATAAAAAAGGGCAAATTTGGAGTATTTTGTAATTTCTTTAATGCAAATGTTAAAAATATGTAAATAGTTAATTATTAATCGATTTGTATGTTGCTTTTGGTCACAATGGATATAGTTTCTTGTGCAAAAGGAAAGTAAGAAGCTAAATATATCAAGATCAAATAAGACATACTGCTTATAAAAATTTTTTCTTGTAGAACTTTATGTATAATACCAGTATTTATTAATTTCTTGAATGAAAAAGTTAAAATTCCGTAATTTTTTCATTATTAATCGAACTCTTAGCAATTTCCCTTCACATTGAGAAAAGTTCCGTGTGCAGAAAGTTTGTAAAAATAAAATTATAACAAAATATATACTCATAACTTTTTGTGTTAAGAATTTATGAATATACCTCTAAATTGGTTAAATACTAAGTTAGTGACGACCGATGAAAGGTGTCATAAAAAATACATTAATTCCGAATTACGTTTTCCTAATAAAACGGTTCATCTCCTTCCAAAATTATTCTAATATTCTACAAAAATATCATAAATTTCTACCAAAATAGAATAATAAAAATCCACCCCGAAATCTAAAAAACATAAACAAAACAGACAGGCAGCCAGAGAAGGACAGAAATACTTTTTGATTATATCTGCTGTCTCTTTCTAAGTGGAGGGTTAAACGTCAAAAGCCCCGTGACGTATCTGTATACCTGTGCTGGAAAACGTAGTGTTTTCAAACCGCTTACTATTTGAAAAACGCAAAAGTCAAAAGAAATGTTAGAAAAAAATCACTTAGAGACATTTTCAATTCATTGGACATTCCAGATCATGCGTAATTTATATATAATTTTTGTATTATATTTGTGAGTTGTCAGAAAAATTCAGGCAAAAGCTTCTTTTCAGTTAGAGATGTTACTTATAAGCACTTACTAATAATTGGTCATTTTTAACACGGGTAGCCAGTTTAAAATAAAATCTTATATGATTTGTTTGCTCTTATAAAAGTTTTAAATCACTTTATACAGGTTTTAAATTATTTTTTAACTTTTATTAAGGGTTGATTTTTACGATTTAATATAGATACGTTAATTTAATAAATTGCAAATATTAATATCAGAAGTTTAAAAAGAAATAACCAAATAATTAGTTGTAAAATTAACACCACTAGCATTAAATTTTTTTCGAAAATCAATCTGATCGGGTGTTTGCATAAATCGGGAGTTGATAAGTAAACAAGTGATACAGACAATACACAAACTCAAGGGAAATTTTTCTATTCTATATTTTTAATTAAAATCGTAAAAGTTTAAATGTAAAAGTTTACATTCAAATAAAAAGCAAAAGAAGAAATTAAGTGTCCATAATATTATTGTTAATTTAAGGTACAGTTTAAATAAAAAAAACCAGATCACTTCAGTATACACCAGCGGTTTGAAAACGCCAAATTTCTAGCGATTTCGTTTGTCAGGACACCTATTTGGCGTTTTCAAATCGATAACGATAACATTAAGCGATATCCGTAATATACACGATATACGTTATACCAATAAAATGTTATTTAGGTTAGGTTAGAGGACGTGCACCTGTCCGTTAAGACAAGCAGAGTACCCGGAGGTCGAAATTGACCCATTGTACATTGTCCTTAGGGGAGGAAGGAAATAAAGGATATAGGAATGTAACCTCTTTTGAATTGGTTTTAAGTAGGTTTTAAAAAATACAACCTTGTTTTCGATGTACTTAATCAGAGCTACCAACAATGAAATGATAAAAACAGCTGGAAAAAACAAAACAAATACAAAAATTCAAAAAAGTAAAATTTTAATAGAACAATCTTTAATTTATTGATCATTTCTTAATTTTTCTGAAACAAAAACAGCTGTTGCGCAGTCGTAAATATCATGAACGTTAAAACCAGATCTAAGAAAACTTATAGCGTGAATGCAAAATCAGTTGATTATGGCTTTAATGTTAAAAGTTAATGTTAACTTTATGTGTGAAAACATTATAAAATGCTTGTCTCTTCATCTCATTGCACATTTTCTTATTCTTTCAATAGCGCAATAAATTGTACCGTACATTTTTATTTCCTTTACAATTAAATCATAATAACCTTTACAATAGCATCAATAATGGTTTTAATTTCGATTTCCTTTTGTTTCGATTTTGCTAGTAATTCGCCTTTATGGTCTCATAACTGTTCCTTGTGTTTCCTCTCACTTTCTTAAATATCTCTATTTGCCATAACCGCCTTTATATTAAAGATATTAGTCGAATGAATTTTTCTCCGAGATTATTGATCAATTCTTGAATAATTTTTGCAGAATAACAGATTTTCTTACATATTCCTACACACATTATTCCACATTTATCACGACTTTTAATTTTACACTGATTGTATTCCGCCATATCTGCACTTTTAAATTTCTACGTATATGTAATTTTTTCCCTTTAGTTCCAGTTCTTCAATAAACTTTACTTTTTCATAGATAAACATATTTTTATGATCAGATCACGTGAAGTTTTCTTTATGATTTTATTATATTCCTGTCTACGCTAGTCTACATCAAATTATTAAATTTTTAAATATTCTAACATTTAAATATTTTATGTCTGTATGTACCGTATCTGACCAGTAAATCCGCACTACAGTTACTTCTCCTGGTATACACAAAGATATGCACATCATATCGTTTCACTACCTCGTTTCCTTTGATTTCCGCATGACTATCAGAAAGTGCGATAATTTCACATCCAATAATCTTCGCCGCGGTCTGTTTTGTCAATAGCTCCGCCTGAAATATTTAACAGTCTTATGTACTGGACTATTTCAATCTAACCCACAGTTTCATCCATTTAAAGCCACCAGTTTATATTTGTACATAGTCCCTCGCAGGTTTTTTTGAACTCATCACCCAAATCGCGTTCAGGCACGCACTCGCTTACTTTCCTCAGATCCTAGCTCTAAGAAGTCCATTAAACTGACCCTAATTGGAAGAACCACGTCAAACACAGCTCGTTCATCACAAGATTCCATAGGAGAGGAGTTCACCTCCTTGTCTTTCTGCCTATGTGTGAAATTCATAAGGAAATAGTATTGATATCCGGATTTACTTGGAAGTAATACAAATTTTAAACAACCTTCAATATTTAAATATTTTGTTTTCTTGTTTGGAACATAATTTAATACACACATACATAATTGGTTATTACAACCCTTCAATTAGTCTTACGCCCTAGCTCCTCTCTCCACTTATGTTGCGTACGTTCATTTTATACAGTTCAAAATGGTCTCCAAACGACAGATTTAATGGCAATTTTATTTACTCCCAGAGCTTTCCCCAGCAATCTGCTGAGAGGAAGTCGCAGAAGAAAAATTTTTTCATATTTCGTTTTGAAGGAGATGTCTGAACTGGGGAGATGTTAGAACTCACGTCTAATATGTTCTTTAGATATATATTTGAACGATCTAACCGTAGCTTAATCGCGGTCGCAATAATTAAGTGGGTTATGAAAATTGTGGGCTATGAAAATTGTGATGAAAAAGGGTTTGAATTTTATTGCAAATATTATTTTTGTTAATCAACAACCAGAAAAATGTTCAGACTTTTAATCATTTTTAAAATAACATATTGTTATAGTTACCACCAAAAAAAATTTACAAATGCAACATCTTAAACTGTTGCAACCCAAATATTGAGTTATTGGTAACTTGAAATTACTAAAATCGATTTCAAAAAAAACTTATACCCTTTTTTATAATTTAAAGAAACTTAAGTCTTTAAAAGTCAACTTTCAACGTTGAAAAGTACAAAAGGTAGATATTTAACAACTGTGTTCAAATGTGCAGTAAAACGCAGCTATGCCTTCTAATTATTAAAACATGTATCTTCCATTCAAAGGTTTATTCTCGAATATTTCAACACTCTTCGCATATGCTAATGTAAATATTCCAATACAACACAAAATATAAATCGACATTACATAATTAAACCCAAAAATGTTGAATAACGATCACGGTTAACCTTCTACAGTTTCTTGGTCAATATATTAGCAACCATATCTTTAGTATTGCAGTATTAAAAATTTATCAACTTTTTCTCATACAAATCTCCGATAAGATGGTACTTTATGTCATTATATTTAGTGTATGGTATACGGGATTTTTCACCAGTTGTTAAGCTCCAATATTATCGCTTCGGATCTCAAAGATTGTCTTGCAATCTAATCTCTCGCAGTAATTTACTGATGTATATTGCTTCTTTCGCTATGGAAGATAGTGCAGTATATACTGGACCAGTAATCGATAAGATCACTGATTGTTGTTTTCGGCTTTTCCATGAAAAAGCTGCCTTTACCAGAAGAAAATTCTATCCTATATAAGACTTTCGATCAATATCAGCTCCACCCAATTTCCGTCAACGTAACATTTGATCGGTATTTCAGTTTTACAATAATCCAATTTCATCTGCCTTATTCTGGACATATATTTCAGCACTCTTTACCATGCGGTAAGATGTTCTAAAGTTTATGGTATTAGGTTTGGTGGACGGACCAATATAAAGGAGAGATCCAACTACGGACCGATAATCAGTAAGGTTAACAATTCTACATTTTTCATGATCGTATGTAATTTAAAAAGTCGCTGAAGTCGCCGTGGTCTAGTGGGTAGTGTGTTGGCTTATTAGACAAAAGGCCCGGGTTCGAATCCTAGGTCAGACATCAAAACGAAAAAAATTTCTTCGGCGACTTCCTCTCAGCAGATTTCTGACAAAGACTCTGAGAGTAAAAATTGCCATGAAAAGCTTCTCAAAAATCTGTCGTTCGGAGTCGACTTTAAACTGTAGGTCCCGCCAGTCATGTATAAAAAATTAACGCACACAACATAAGTGGTGTGAGAAGATAGGTCGTAATCCTGACTGAAGGGTTGTAATGGCCAATTATGTATGTATGTATGTAATTTAAAAATTCGGCTCTAATTACTCTTTACGTAATTCATGTAGTCCATATAAGAACAAGCAATCAATATGTAATACACATACACAGCGATTATGTTATATTAAACCTTCCACAATATAATTTAAAATCCAATTAAAGCAAAGTATGTAAAACCTGGACATATCATTGATAAAATATTTACAGTTATATTTCCCAATAAAAGCAAAAACAAACACTTACATTGATTCAAATTAAGTCAGACTGAAAGAGACGGTAAACAAAATGAAAAATGTATTGACGTCTATACACGTCGTTAAAATCTCATGCATTCTTATAGCAACAAAATCATGAATCTAAAAACAAATGAAGAAATATAAGTATTATATTTGCCTTTTAGAATATTATTGAGTGAATTGGTAGAAATCTAACCCAAACTGAATTACAACAAAATTTTTGTTTTATAACTCTAAATTTTTTCGACGGTTATAGACGTCGTTTGCATTTCGTGCACTCATACATAACGTCTATAGACGTCATTTACGTCAACGCGTTAATATTGACGCTACAATTTGGTGATAATGGCTTTTAGATTTATATTTGAAGTGAACAATACGGCTGATGCCTTCTCTACTACTAATCACATGATTCAAGCGAATTTTTAATTTCGCAACGTTACACAAGATGAGGTTGTTGAGAGCATTCTAAGCGTTAAGACTAACACCGTCGGTAGTGATGAAATTAATCCCAAATTTATAAAATTAATCTTCTCATATGTTCTTCCGGACATAACCCGTTTACTAAATACAGTTAGAGGTCGATTATCCGCGATTGTCGGGACCAGAAGCATTACAGATAATCGATTGTCACGGTTAATTCAATAACAATTTTGATTTTTTTAAATATTGTTACGTTTTTACCTTTTTAAAAACGTATAAATACGAGTTCGTTGATTACACACAAAGTAAAAACAAATATGTGTTTTATTTCAATTAAACTATCTTTATTGTTCACACTACTTTTGTGCCACTGTTCACACTTATAATGATAAAACAATAATTGCTTGTTCGCTGTTCTCTGCTTACACTTCTGGCCGCGTAAACACTAAAAACTCAAAGGTAATCTTTACAATAGCGATCTTCAAACCTCAACGCACGCAACTTGTTCGCACACAAGACTCACTCGTCGTCTGCTTTGTTTTGCCCTTTTTTATACACAAGAGATTAGCCAGATGATGGTTCTCGAAGTGGAACGTCCGGGGTTTCGCATTCTCGAGAATTCTTTTGCGACTACATTGTTTGTTGTTGCGTTTGTTGCTTTTGTTTATCGCTAATGTTAAACGATATTAGGTCGTTTCGATTTGCGTAACAATATTTTTTTTATTTTAAAAATATTAATTCAAGTTTATGCACAAAACATGAGGATTAGAATAAAACTTCTTAAAAAAATCGTGTACTGTTGTTTGTCTAATATTTGTCTAGGATGCGATATACTTGAATTTTATTCTGCTCTGCAATCCCGGAGTAATCAGGGCTATTCAGAAAATTCAGCATTGGCTACATGCCTCTGCCGCTTCCATTAAAGTGGTTTCTGAAATAACTACATCATTGTCTTCCAATCCATTGTCTCGTTCAGATTCATCTAAGTATAACTCTCGGATTACCTCCGTCGTTACCCATCTAATGTCAGTGACATTGGCGGACTGTGGGCCAACATTTCTCACTCCTTGCGCACTACTGCGGAAACAGTCCGTGCTTTCGAGCACCCACCCCAACGAAATCAATGGTACAATGAGACATGCCGCAAGGCAGCTGCAGCGAAAAACGTCGCATACAAGAACACGTGGCAGTCAGCAATTACACGAGCCATTGTCGAGACTGAGAAGGGATGAAAGACGCCTTCTCAGGCGCAAGAAGAGGGAGCAGGAAAGTCGTGTGCATGTTGGAATGACGCTCGAAAATTCTATCAAAAGGTTAACCGTCTAACTAAAGGTTTTAAGCCCGCAGAGTCTTCCAGCAAAGATGAGGATTGAAACTTGGTAACAGATCCGCAGGGGGTGCTGAGGTTGTGCAAGAAACATTTCTACTCTGCCAAAAGGCGTTGACGACATCAATACCGTCTATAGAGATTATGTACCGAAACCGATGATGACATGGTGATAACGACATGGAGATTCCGCCGCCAAGCCATGAACAGGTCAAAGTCTTTTCATGACCTCTCCGTTGGATTGTTTAAGACTGGACGTAATGAATTGATAGGGCGCATGCACCAGCTTATTTATATACTTGAGAAACCTCAGTGTCCTCTCTCCTGAAAAAGGGAGGACTCGAATAAAACCATTCGTCAAAACTATAATTGGACCTCATCAGTGCGGCTTCAGAGCTGGCAAGTCCACCATCCAACAGATATTCACATTACATCGAATCCTGGAAAAGACCCACGAAAATCAAGTCGACATACACCATATTTTTGTCGATTATAAGGCAGCCTTCGATAGTCCCATAATGGTTCGTGTTTTTACCGCAATATCTGAGCGCGGTGGACCTGCGAAGATGATAAACCTATGCAGAATGACGGTGAGCAATTCCTGGAGCTTCGTCAAAGAAGGAACCTCTCCGAACCTTTTAATACGGTGAGAGATTTCAGACAAGGCGATCCCTCATCATTACGATGACCATCCGTCCACTGTTATAGCGCTATTTTTTTTTTTGCGTCCGCTATTTCTATTTAGTTTCCAAAATTTTAGCATTTTTCCACTTTTTTCACTAATTTCACAATATTGTTGAATTCTTTAAATGATACTTTTGCTATGTCTTGGTTATTACTTATACACAGTCAAAGTAGTGTCTTCCATAAATATATACTGCGTTTAGGAAGTCAACATATTTCAATGCCTGAAACGGCTATAATATTAAAAGAATTTAAATCAAAGTTAATAGGACGTCACAATGAAGTATTTTTACCACTTAACATACAAAATTGTTTAAGGAAAAAGTTAAAAACTTTTACATAATCTGTATTAGTTACCTGAACCAATGGGATGAATCTTTTGAAGAAATTGAGTGACTTGCTTGGATATTGTTAATTGCAATTCCATTTTGGTCTTCAGTTCAAAAGTCGTTAATAAAAATAACAGCAACAACGAAATTTTTGATGCAATCTCTTATGAAAATAATTATGTAAATGCTGAACAAATAGAAGTAGCATTAAATCCCGATAAAAAAAGGATTTCAATTTTAAAATTTTTCGAAACAAAAAATTTTCTTTATTAAAACACACCAACATAAAGTATGTTTTCTATATCTAACAATATTTGGTCTTTCGAAAAATTCCAAATGGGACTAGAAACTTCAGAATTTCTTTTGAGCATAAAATGCAATTTTGAAATGGACTGTTCGGAATTTAAAACATTTTTTTCTAATAGACCCTTTTTATTGTTTGATGTTGCGCTGGTTCGTTTTTTGTTCTATTAATTTGTTTTATAAAAAAAAGAAATGCTTCTGATTTTGTTAGTTTTGTAATTTTATTTTTTTGTCATTTATTAAATTCAATGTATAGTTTTATGTATATTTTTTATATTGTTTTGTCTTATTTTTGATTATGTTTAATTTCAATTGGTATTTATCTTTAGTTTATGTCTGTTCACAATTGTTTAATGTTTTATTTATTTTTAAAAAAGAGTCACAGTTTTTGTTTGTATGGTTTAATTCAAAACTCAAAATTTATGTTTTACTCAAAAAAAGGGTCACTATTTAATGTTGTTTAATTGATTGCCGAAAGAGTGTGATTTTATATTCAAAGAAATCCTAATGCTAAGTAGTAATGAACAAGAAATGTAGAAACACTGCAAAAAGACAGCATAAATATATAAAAAAGAACCGCTACTATTTTACAGGGTGTTCCCTGAAATGATGTTTAATTATTAAACATTCCGGCCCCCATTACTTGTTGAAGTTTACTACAGGTTTTAAATATGTCCTGTTCGTAGGTTGTGGGTCGGCAAGTTGCAAAGCATCATGAATTGGTGTAGTGTGAGGTTGTTGACAGATATGGCACCATGATGTAAGTAAATGTATACCGCAAGAAAATTGCCAATGTTTGGGGCGTTGAGATTGTTGACGTTGGGATGCCATACCTGTAAGTATAAAGTTAAAACAATATTATTATTATTTTTGTAATTGGCCTGGTGATGACCCCAATTTTTTCTACAACTTTACAGTTTCGATCATGTCCAAGATATATCTTGAAGATGCGACCTATTTGCTATTCATTGGGTGTTAAGTTGTTGTTTTTGATGGCTACCACATCGTTGATTTTTTCGTTGTTCCTCTGAATCTTCCATTTATATCTGGTATAGTGGTAGATGACCTTCAGCCGTTTCCAGTGGTTGATGTGAATCAGATTTTCACTGCTTACATCTGGTTCAGCTATGGTCAATAATGCACTACCAATAAGGAAGTGTCCAGGGGTCAATGGATTAGGATCATTTGAGTCATCGCTAGCAGGACTTAAGGATCTAGAATTTACTCACGATTCTATACGAATAAGAATTGTAGAGGGCTTTTCAAATGTAAATTTCAAGTTCGGATCATCTTTTTGAGGTGTGTTTTTAATGATTTTACACAGGCTTCCCAAAGGTCGCCCATGTGTGGGGCTCCTGGAGGAATAAACTTCCAATTAAGATTTTGATGACTAAAATGATGGGTCACTTGATTTCGAAGAGTTTTTATGAATTCTAGACGTTCTTTTCTGAGTAGTCCTACTGCTCAGACGAAATTTTTCCCACTATCTGAATAAATGAGTGCGGGACATGCACGTCTTCCTATGAAGCGGGAAAATGCTGCTAAGAACGATTGGGTCGATAAATCACTAGCTGCTTCAAGATGTACAGCTTTTGTGGCAAAGCATACAAATATGCAAATATACGCTTTTGTGAAATTTTTGATGTCAAAAGGTCCTGCGTAGTCTAATCCAGTTGTAGCAAAAGGTCTTGATCATGTTGTACGTTCTGGTGGTAACGAAGCCATAATTTGATTTTGCGTCTGTTTTTTGTACAAAACACACGTTTTACAATTGTGAATTACGCTTTTGACCAAGGGTTTTAATCTGAATATCCAATTTTCTGTGCGTAGGACTCGTATCATTAGTTGGTTTCTCCATGAAGGGTAATTTTATGTGTAAATTCCACTAAGAGCCGAGATAGCTTCGAGTTAGGAGGTAGCAATATTGGGTAACGCTCATTGTAAGTTAATAGCTCTAATAATGCCGTGGCGATTCATGAAGGGACTTAAGGTCAAAAGACTACTGGTTGGGGATATTTTCTGCTTAAATTTCAAATGTTTGTATTCATCTGGAAAATGATTTTGTTAAGTCCATATTATGAGTCGATGGTTGACGAAATCTATTTCTACTCGTGTAATTTCTGCTGAAGATGGGATCTGTTGCTTCCAGTATTTATCCATAATCGTATGACATAAGCAAGCGCTCGAAAAGAGCATGATAGGTCTGCAAATCGATTTAATAGGTCTTAGCGTGTTATGGTTGTAAATGCTTTTACAATTTTAGCATCTAAGTAGGTAATTTTAACTAGGAGGGTCCAAACCACCATAGGTTGTAATTTTCCAGTTCTTGTGGAGAACATCCTCGGCTGGCTACATCTGCTGGGCTATCCTTTGAATCGATGTGTTGCCAATTTTGATTTCCAACTTTATTTAGAATTTCAGAAACACGATTTCCAACGAAAGTGTTCCATGAGCAAGGGGCTTTCTTTAACGAGGACAACACGATTGTTGAGACGGTCCAATAATGTGCCTTGATATTTTGAATTTGACGATTTGGAATTATTCCACATGCAAGGTTTGCCAATAATACGGATCCCCACAGTTCTAGGTGGGGTAAATCTATTTGCTTCATGGGAGCTACACGGGTCTTTGAACCCAGAATAAATGTAAATACTGAGTTTCCAGATTGTATTCGAACATAAAGGGCCGCTGAATAGGCTTTTTCTGAAGCGTCACTGAAACCGTGAATTTTCACATTGCAATTCGGGCTAAATTGGATTCAACGGGGAATTTTCAGTATTTTTATTGCTGGGGAGTTATTT
This sequence comes from Sarcophaga peregrina, assembly GCA_014635995.1. Lineage (NCBI taxonomy): Eukaryota > Metazoa > Arthropoda > Insecta > Diptera > Sarcophagidae > Sarcophaga > Sarcophaga peregrina. The sequence continues at coordinate 75,841,208 of CM025790.1, read as the reverse complement.
ATGAAATTTTGCCACTGTAGACAAATCAAGGGTTTTAGTATGTCATCCCAGTCGACTTTATCCAACCAAATCTGTTGCACAATCGATTTTGCTTCAACTATTATTGGGGCTATCCATCCACAAAGGTCAAAGAATTTGGCAATTGCAGATAAAACTTCTCTTTTGATGTAGTTTTCTTTTAATTTGATATCTGGTCCTGTAAATGAGTCTGACGAAATATTCCATTTGTTTCCAAGAGTTTTAGTTCCAGTGTTTTCTGACAAGTTTAACCAATCGAAAGCATTAGGGTCTCATTTGGTAGGTCTTGTATGACTTGTGGGTCATTTGTTGTCCATTTCATCAGTTCAAATCCAGCGGATTTTAAAACTGTTGTAAGTTCTTTTCTTGATTGGATGGCGTCGATTAATGTGTGACCACCAGCTAAATCATCATCCACATACATGTGTTGTAGAATTTTTGATGCGAGAGGGTGAGTTGATTTTACATCTTCTGCGAGTTGAAGTAGGGTTCTAATGGCCAGAAACGGGGCACAGTTGACACCAAAAGTTACTGTCAAGAGTTCGTAATCCTCAATAGGATCCTTTTCTGTTTGCCGAAATAATATCCTTTGATATTTGGTTTGAGACGGATCAAAACAAAATAATCTCAACTTCAGTATCAGATGTACTAAGTCCTATTGAAGTATTGGTCCTGGATATAATATATCGTTCAAACTCTTCTTGTTTGAAGACGGGCTCGAAGCGTTGAAAACTACTCTAAGTTTCGTTGTCAACCGTTCGGGTTTTATTACTGCATGATGCGGCGCGGCAATAATTTGGGTTTATGTTGATTTCCAGGTGAGAAATTTTCCTCAAATATCCTAACTCGATTACTCAACAATTACTTGGTCGTATTGTTTTTTGACTTCGAGTTTCTGGCTAAGCCTGCGTTCCATTCTTAAGACCTGTGCCATCGCTATATTCCTCTAAGTTCCTATTTATTTGCTATTTCTGAAGGGTAGGGTAACTAAATACACTAGAGCCCCGACTTGCGTCGTTAATGGTGTCCGGAGAAACGCGACGCAAATCGAATCACTTGTTTCTATATAAATGCACTAAAATTTAATTTATTGGGGAAAATATTCAAAACAAAGCAAAAAATTTTCTATTTTTAATAAAAACATATTTATTTTTAATAAATTTCATTTACTTCAACGAATGTTTATATTTAATTATTATAAAGAGATAACAAAACAATAAATTAAGAGAAAACGTAAAAATTTTATTCATTTACATGTGTATGAATATTCAAAAAAGTAGGTGCATTAAAACTTCTAATACATTTAGCTTACATTGAACTCTCTTCAGATGATAAATCTAAATCAGAAAGACTTATACTCTTATATCCATTTGATTAGATAGTTTTACTGTTTTTTCTTTTAACAAAACTGTCTAAATTTTGTTGAATTTTTAAAAAATTTTTTCTTGGTATATTTTTTGTAACAACTAATGGCTTGATCAACGCCGTACTTCGATTTTCGCCATGAACGTTTTCAAAAAATATATCCATTGCATGGAAAATTAATTGCAAAGCTTTGGAAATATTGGCGACTGTTAATTTATTTTCTTCTAATGCATCATCTCCTGTTATGACGTCTTTTTCTGAAACATGCTGAATATCAATGGCTAATAAATTTTCATTATCAAGTTCCTCGGCGCAACTCGAACCGACGCGAAAAAAACGACGAAAATCGAAACGACGCAAATCAGGACGACGCAAATCGGGGCTATATTGAAATTGTTTTCGCAAAATGTGTCCTCATCTGATCTCAAAACCCGTTTTGGGGTCTCCTCCACCTCCCAAAAGAGTGTGAGGATTCGGTCAAGCGACTAGTGTTGAGTAGTGACACTGTTGTACTAGGTTGTGTCGTTGTTGAAATGGGTCTCCCCTCAATCCAGCCAAATACTGTCTTTTGTGCCAAAAGGGATTCAATAGACCGCATCGGTGTGTCCATGCAATATATTGAGTGGCCTAAGTCGAGGCCTATAAGCAAGTCGATGGGTCTGCTTTGATTGAATTGAGGATCTGCAAGTTCTAGTTTAGCAGTCTCATTAAAATGTTGCAAATCTAAAGTCTGTGGTGGTAAATTAGATGGAAGCGTCTTCAGGACTGGTGTTCAGACTTCTAATTTAAATTGTAAATCCACCTTGGAGCAAAGATTGAATAAACATGCTTTGGTTGAAGTCACTGAAACTGTTTGACTCAACCCTCTAACATGAACTAAATTTCTCTTGGTGGGTAAATTTAGTCGATTTTTCAACTTTTCCGACATAAAATTTGGTTGTGAGCTAGGGTCGATGATTGCTCTTGCCTGGTACTTTTCGCTTCTAGTTTCAATCAGTACAATTGCAGTAAACAACAAGTACCCTTTCTCATTGGGAGATTGATTGAGATGTTTGCTCTCTTGCAGTGTCAAGGATGTAATATTTGGTATGGAAAAGCTTGATGCTGATGTGGACTGTATATTGTTATTTTGTGCCGCAATTCAGTCGTGTCACAATTCTGAACTAAGTTTTGGGTTTCCGATTCCTTATGTAACAAGGTGTTGGGTGTTTGCTTACATAATCTACAACTAAATTTGCTCTTACAGTCCTTAACTCTATGGTCAATAAAGAGGCAATTGTAACATGAATTTGTGACATTTACAATGTGAATTCTGTCGTTAACGTATTCTCTAAGAACTTGGGGCGAGACCACAATTGTTGAGACTCCTTACAATATTAGCATTTGTAATTTGAGTCAATTTTTTGTGCTCTATTTGTTTTCAAAAATTTCATATTTTTCGACCCAGTTTCATTTTAGGTCGTATTTATGTGAAAAGTGTGAACTCGTTTCGGCCTAGATTTTAAATTATCTTTTCTTGATTGTTCGGTTTTTGTATTTGACTGTATAATGGTCTCTATGGATTCTAGTTTTAGAATTGTGTGTCAAGAAGGTAGGAAGGTCCCCATGTTGGAACTTTTTTAATTTCCTTAAATGAATTTTCAAATTCCTTTAAAAGAGTCCGAGGGAGCTTTGTTGAGCAAAGGTATACTAGAAATGGTTCTCATGTGGCGGTTTCTACACCTAATCTATTTAACGCCTGAATACATAAAATTTGTTAAGTGCCACTGTTATGGGTTAAATTTCAATTCGATAAAATTAAGGATTAAATTAGACTCAAGTCCCTGCTAGCGATTTCACAACAAGAATTGTTAAAAATAAGAATTAATTTCAAGCATAATTTATATTATGGAGTTATTTTGTTTCCCCAGAAATTAATAAAAAGATGTATGGGTGGTAACCCTTTTTTGTTTTGTTCTTTTTATTTCTTATTTAACAGCGGCAAGAAAAGATTTTCTAAAAGAGAACTACTGCACTTACTTGATGCTGTTGTGTCTTCACTTGAACCGTTACTTTTTACTCTGGGTCTCTTCTTGTTGTTTGTGTCTGTTGTTGTGTTGTTGGGTCTTTTTTTTTTTTTTGTTCCCACTCTGTGTATTCTATTTTTTTTTTTTTTAATTGAACTGTTTTGAACCGTTATGTATTTCGGTTCTTTTAATATTTTAATATTTTTTAAGCAACTTTTTGTTATTGTATATTACACTGCACTATATACGGGTCGAAGTGACCAAAAAATGTTTATTGTTTGATGTTGCGCTGGTTCGTTTTTTATAAAAAAAGAAATGCTTTTGATTTTGTTAGTTTTGTAATTTTATTTTTGTGTCATTTATTAAATTCAATGCATAGTTTTATGTATATTATTTATGTTGTTTGATTTACAAAATTGTTTTGTCTTATTTTTGATTACATACAGTTTGTCAAAAAAAATCTTTCCACATAGAGAAAAATTAAGAAATCTTTGAAAAATTCATTGATTTCTAATATAAATAATCAAAATTTCAATTTTTTTCAAACACGATTTTATAAACATATGTTTTGTTAATATAATAAATAAAAAACTTTTATAACAATGACAATATTCTAATGTAAAATATTAAAAAACAAAAACAATCCAATTTTACTGCTGTCAAAAAAATGTTGCACACTTGATAAAATATTAAGCCATATGCAATTTTTTTTAATGTATAGTGCTAATATTTTGTGGGTTCACCTTGAGCTTCAACTAAAGTTTGCCGACGCCTTCCACTCTTTTTTTTCCCCTCTTCTTTGATGAACATTACCAAATCGTTTTTATTTGTGGGCGATTTTTTCCCTACCTTTTTCTTTAGATGAACAAACAAATTTTCGATAGGGTTAATATCAGGACTTTAGGCAAGAGTATCAATAACTTTGGTGCAGTTGTAAAGTAACCTGGAGTTACATAAATAAGATTTCTTTTAAGGATCATTATCTTGATTAACCGGGTCAATAAAACCAAATTTCTTAATGCTGATGTTCAGTTCATTTTTAAAATATCAAGATGTGCTTCTTTAGTCTTTATTTCATCCAAACTCCTGGTTATACCAACTCCCAACTTTACTGTAGGAATAAGATTTTTATCGTCTAGTGCATTCAGAAACTTACGCCAAACTTTTTGCGGTCCGTCATGATAATAAAGCATTATTTTCATCTCATTTGAGAAAATAACATCATTCCAGTACTCCGGAGGAAGTGAAATGTATTCGGTGGCAAATCTTAATTTCTTTTCGACATTTTGTGCTGACAGCAGGGGTTTTTTTCTAGTCATTCTTGAAGAATAGTTGTGTTTTTGAAGAACATTTCCAATAGTTTCTTAGAAAACACGTAACCCAAAGTATTTTTGCACTTGAAGAGCTAATCATCTCGCACTGGATTCCGGGCTATCATACATGGTTCTAATAATTTTCCTCTCAACTCGTGCGTCATCTTTTTTGGCCTGTCTGTAGATCCATTTAAGTCTAGTCCTCCTCCTTTTTCAGCACGGGATATAAAATTATATACAGTCCTGATATTTAGGGAGAACATATGGGCGATTTCCTTTGCAGATTTGCCTTTGTAATAGTTGAAATAGCCCAATTGTATAATATTTTTTGAAACCCGTTTTCCTGGTATTGATTGTATTCAGATATGAGGACACTCGTTACATAAAAAACGTTCCCTTCATTACTAAAACGTTATGTACCCCCTTCACATTCCATCTCATTTGTAAAAAACTCAAAATGCGCAACATTTTTGGGAAATAACGGCATATTTTTGTAATTTTTTTTATTATCTTCAACATATGTTTATAAAATCCTGTTTGAAAAAATTTAAAATTTTGATTATTTATATTAGAAATCAATGAATTTTTCAAATTTTTCTTAATTTTTCTCTATGTGCAAAGATTTTTTTGACAAACTGTATCTTTAGTTTATGTCTGTTCAGACTTTGTTTAATGTTTTATTTATTTATAAAAAAAGAGTCACAGTTTTTGTTTGCATAATTTAATTCAAAATTCACAATTTATGTTTAATTAAAAAAGGGTCACTATTTAATGTTGTTTAAATGATTGCTGAAACAAGAGTAATTTTATGTTCAAAGAAATCTTAATGCTAAGTAGTAATGAACAAAGAATATAGAAAAAATGCAAAAAGTAAAGAGAGCATAAATATATAAAAAAGAACTGCTACTATTAAATGATGTTTAATCATTAAACAGACGCAATACTTTAAAAAAATATATTCTGTGGAGAAATATCAAAAATAAATTTATACACATAAATATATCCATATGTATGTATATGTATAAATTTAACTTTGTATCAGAGATCAACAATGAATCGTTTTTCCGCTACTCATAAACACTCATGCAATTTTGAGTATGAGTGAATCAATAGAATTGAAATTCAAATACTCTAATTCATTCGTACTCGCTACAACATTAATTTATAAGTATAAGTAGAAATGAGTATGAGTACAACGTTGACATCAAACTCACAACATTCGAAATAGGATTGATTCATACGCCTACTCATTCTGATTCATAAATTTAGAAAAATACTTATAATACTTATAAGTGATTCGAATCATTCAACAAAATTTACAGCCTTTGTTGTTGTTGCATATACAAACAAAGAATTAAGGAAAGACAAAGACAACAAGCAAAGCATACACACAGTCTTCTTGTGAGTATATTATGTCCGTATGCGAATTATACTTATTTTGTGCTTCGTGTAAATGTTAAGTAGAGATGAGTCGAACTCAATTACATCATGCGCATTGTTAAGTATGAATACGACGAGTACTTCCAACTTTGAGTATGAGTATCATATTACAACAAGTGTGAATGCGAATAAGCATCAGAAATTATAAGTATGACTTGAATCTACTCATCGTTTTGAATACTCGTTACTGACATCTGGTTTGTGTATATTATTTGTAGGCATTTATGTATGTATTATTAAAATCTTTATATGAAACATTAATAATAGTAAATGAATTTTTTTTTTTGTTGTTCAATTTTATATATTTGTCCGCTTTTTTGACATGGAAAAATGGTCACCGTACTTATCATGCGACCTTGAACGAAAGTCTACTAAAATGGGTCAAAACGAAGTATATGTTATCAACAAGTAGGACGCGCCGTGTATTGGATCTTAGATTATGGCCGATAACTACACTTTCGATACGGTCGAAGAATTTATTTATCTTGGCTCCGCCGTTACCACCGAAAATGATATGCGCTATGGTCTCAATAGACAATTGACTAGCAGAGACCTTTCTCGTAAAACAGACCCTGATGCAACAGCCTCGAAGGCATTCGAGAGAAAAGTCTTACGTAAAATCTTCGGTCCAGTGCGAGTTGGCACTGATTTCCGCAAGCGATCCAACAGCAGTATGAGCTCTTCAATGATATCGAAATGGTGCAGTGTATTAAAATCCGGCGGCTGAGGTGGCTCGGCCATGTTGTTCGAATGGAGGAGGATGCTCCGACGAGGCGGGTATTTGATTCGGGGATCTGAGGAAGCCGAAGACCACAACTTTGTTTGGGTTAGAAAAACCAAATCGAGGAAGCCCTGTCATCGATTGGTGTGACCAACTGGCATAGGTGCGCAGGAAGCAGAGGTGACTGGAAGGATGTGTAACGGCGGGTCGAAATTCGTTAATCGGGTTATTAATGGGCAATTAAGTAAGTATTTTAAAAAATTATCTGATTAATTTTTAGTAATAATGTAGGCTAAATTGCAAATTGAAGTCGTCGTGGTCTAGTGGGTAGTGTGTTGGCTTATTACACAAAAGGCCCGGGTTCGTATCCCAGGTCAGACATCAAAACGAAAAATATTTCTTCGGCGACTTCCTCTCAGCAGATTTCTGGCAAAGACTCTGAGAGTAAAAATTGCCAAGAAAAAAGCTTCTCAAACATCTGTCGTACGGAGTCGACTTTAAACTGTAGGTCCCGCCACTCATGTATAAAATTAACGCACACAAAATAAGTAGTGTGAGAAACTAGGTCGTAATCCTGACTGAAGGGTTGTAATGGCATATTATGTATGTAAATTGCAATATAATTAGAAAAATTTTATAAAAAATAATTGTTTATTAAAACAGTTTTAAGATCGAAACGATATCAATTAATTTAAAACCAATCAGAAACGTGAACAAAGTCGCAAACATGAACACATTTTCTTATACGAGTTCACTTATATATAGTGGTCGACAAAACAATCGAAACTTTCATAAATTCATTTGTGTTCTAGTCGGACAAAAATTTAGAAATCTTCTTAAGAAATTGAAAAATATTGGTGTACTGTTATTAAAATTTATGTATTTTTAAAGTACGAAAAAACTATAACTCAGAATCTATCCGCTTTTTCGATGTTGACAAAACATTAGAAACTTTTATGATTCTGCATGAAATGGAACAAAGAAAAAACAACCAGATTAAAAATTAATAAAAGTTCATCATGCTTACCATTTTTTAATCTTTTCAAAATTTGTATCTGAATTTTTTTTCCATATTCAATGTTTTAAATATTTATCAAAAACGATTAAACTGAAGTCGCCGTAGTCTAGTAGTAGTGTGTTGGCTTATTAGACGTAAAGCCCGGGTTCGTATCCCAAGTCAGGCATCAAAACGAAATATGAAAAAAAATATTTCTTCGGTGATTTCCTCTGAACAGATTTCTGGCAAAAACTCGGAGAGTAAATAAGCCTGTCATGAAAAAGTTTCCCAAAAAATCTGTCGATCCGAGTCGACGTTAAACTGTAGGTCTCGCCACTCACGTATAAAATTAACGCACACAACATGAGTAAAGTGAGAAACTAGGCCGTAATTCTGAGTGAAGTGTTGTAATGGCCAATTATATATGTATGTCTGAAGTAAATAAAGGCTTACAAATTAGAATAATAAACGGGTTTAAGCAAAAAAAATAAAACGTGATAAATATACACTTAACAAACAAACAGGTTCAAAAATTATTAAATAATTTCGTGAGTCAAGTACTGTGAAAACTCATCATTAACCAAAAAAATATTTCTTTGCCAACTTCCTAGCAACAAATTTCAGGCAAAAAAACTCTGACAGTAGATGATATTGCCACGAAAAATTTCCCAAAAATCTGTTGTTCAGAGTCGACTTTAAACTGTAGGTCCCGTCACTCATGTATAAAATTAACGCACACCACATAAGTAGAGCGAGACGTTATGTCGTAATCTTTACAGAAGGGTTGTAGTAACCAATTATGCATGTGTGTGTGTAATCCCAACAATGTCAAATATGAAGATAACTTCAACCAAACCAACCTTTTTGAACTGAAAATAAAATACTAAAAAACAAAAAATTTTGACAAATTTGACTAGCCCTCATAAAGAAAACCTATAACAAACATGTTATCGATGGAGACTTTAGTTGCAGAAATAGATAATTTAGGTGCCAGGGAAGCAATTGTTGTAATAATGCTTTAATTACAAAATGATAAGCAAATTATTGTCCCACATGATTTCACACATATTCCTTTTTTATTTGAATTAAGCATTCATCTGTAGATTCCTATTTAACGAAAATTTTCATACATAGTTAGGGTAATTAATGAATCAGATTGTCTCAAATCAAAATCCTTATAAGTCTAGTGTGAACGTAACTTTTACCTAATTTTGAAAGGAACATTACCTTGCCTCCTTCTAAAGAAGTTTAAAGAGTTAAAAAAATTAGATTTCATAAAGTCGCTCAACAAAATCTCAACAATTTTAAAATTCCCAAATCCACGGGAATGGTCCTTCTTCATATTGAGCAGCGCTTGATTTGTTTGTCATAATGTTTGCAAATTAGAACTACCTAAAAAGGAACCGATCATTTTATGTAATATATGTAGGCACAGTTAACCATTGTTCCTGCTTTTTGTGTTCAAGAATCTTGCCAGACACAAGTTTTATACAAACTATTCCATGCGGAAATTCCCACAGATTGCATTATGTACTTCCATTTTGACAGATGACACTCTATTATTTATTCTAATACACTAACCACTAGTATTGCTTCTAAACTACAGTTAGCACTAACCGAACCACATAAATATTTAAAAAATGAAAAATTCTGGACAATCTTGACAAAATAATATACTTCAAAAGGAACGAAAGGCATGCATTATCCCATAAAATCATCGTGGTTTACTTATGTAGTATACTCTAATCCTGTTTTAGATTTTATTTTTTCATATACCCTTTATTTCAAAAGATTTTTGTTAATTTTTCTCCTTGCGTTATAGTAAAAAAATAAAAAGTGAATGTTAATGTATATATGTTAAGTAATATGTTAATGATAGAAAGTAGGGAAAAAATAGTTTCCATAGCTTTTAGTTCTTAACAGGAAAAATGTTAACAACGAATTAATATTAAAATAGTAAAAAATATAAAGTAAAGAAAAAACCCTGAATTTGTTCGTTTACCAAAATATATGACTTAAACAATAGAACTTTTTTGAACTAAAGTTTACCCCGACTCAACATTGCTAATTTAAAAACCCCAACCTTACTAATTGGAAACTAGATTTGCCCAAATTTACTAGCGAAAGCCTGGTTCTAACGTCTTCATACGGGCTCAAAAGGACCACCTAGCACATGTGAAAGAATTGTCCGTGTATTATTATAGATGGTCTGTCAATCAGTATTATTTTTCTAAAAATTAAGGCTACGTGCGACAGGTCAAGCTTTTATGTAGAAGAGAGTGGTGGATATTGTTTAAACTCAATATGAAAGCACACGAAAATTTTCAAAGCAAGTAAATTCAATTAGGTGTGTTTTCTGTTGATCAAAATTAAAAAAATTAATAAACAAAAGAATTTATATACAGTGAGCAAAGAAAATGTGTCCTTATTTTAAAAAACTAACAAATAAATTATTCCACAAGATTTTGTTCAATATGACTTTCTAGAGAATCTGGTCGCCGTAGTCAAACAATCACCTTTTGTGCCTAAAAATGTTGAATTTCATAGTTTCTATGGTTATTTTCTTCAGACGTAACCAATAGAGAAATGTTTATAATCAAAATATAGTTTTTAAGCTTTTATTTAATCTTAAGGACAATAAATTTAATTTTATAGTAATTCTTTGTTTAAAAATGTATTCGAGATAGTAAGTGAACAATTTTTTTTTTGTTCACTGTACGTATACAAAACATTTGATAATCCCGTATACGCAAAAAAGCAAACAGCTAAGCTAATAACACCACCTATTATGAAATGAGGAATAAGAATTTTTAATTTACTTAGCCTTAGTTTTTACCAACCGTGTAAACGCTTATGAAATAGTTGAAAAAATATGTTTCATATTTTTAAAATATGGTTGGAACTCTGTTGTAATATTTTCTTTATCAACCATACGGTTGCTATACCATGTTGTACATAGAAATGTAGGATATATGTATGTACATAATTTTCATTATTTCAACATACATAAGTAATGTTTTGAGAAAGATATTTTACCTTTGTGTTAAAAATGAAAACTAAATTGTTAAGTATATTGCATACTCCTTGTGTTATTAATACTTACAATTAATTGAAAAACAACTTTATTTCAATAATTTAACCAATATATAAAGTAAAAACGTTGTACTAAATCTCAATATTGTTTTAAAACTAACACATAAAATGACGACTGATTGAAAAGTATATGCATCAGATAGTATGAGTTGCCATTCAAATACAAGAATTCACAATCACGGGGCAATTTTAAATGTATCAAAAAAAAATTTCTCAGATATAAAAACTCTCATCATACTGTGGTATAACTTTCCATTCAAAGCAAAAGGAAATAATCAAAACAAAAGCAAATCGATGTGCAACAAGTTAAAAAAAATAATTTTTTTAGAATGTTACCAGATGAAAAAAAACTAATAAATTTATTTCTAAGGAATGGAACAGAACTGATGTTTGACGATTTTATACATACAAAATGGGATAAAAATCGTTGGTAAAAGCAGTCGTGGGATAGAATCTATTTTATTTTGAAAGCTTTTTTCTTAGGCATAAAACAGAATTAAGTCTTGACGATTTTTTCTTTACAAAATAACATAAAAGAATATATTTTTATTTATTTATATTTTGACAGCATTGTTTCTTACTCTCTTTATTGTGATCTTAAAATCTACTGCTGTTAAGTGCATATTTATCACAAATTGTTTTCTGCGTAAATCCAGCATTAAAATCCTTTATTATTCTAACTTTAATTAGTTTTGGTAATTCAATGTGCAAAAAAATTTAAAACAAATATTTAAAGAGTAAAAAATAAAAGTAATCTCGATGAAGTTTTCTTAGAGTTATTATATACATTGTACCTATATATATATTTTTTAGTCCCTTTTCGCAAAGAATTATTAAAGTCTCCATTGTTTTGGCGGCACCGACAAAGTGAATAGCTTTAATATGAATTATACTGGCTTTTTAAAATATATGTGCCACAAAAACAATGTTATTTTTATTTTAGTGTAATAATTTACATTTAATTTTATGGTGTGATTGGTATAGTACAATATAATTTAATTCAATATAGAATTTTTGATATAGTTTAATTAATTACAAAAGTTTTAATATAGTTTGACACATTAGTTTTAATTAATTTAATTTAATAATATATGTGGGAATAAAAAACAATGTTATTTTTATTTTAGTGTAATAATTTACATTTAATTTTATGGTGTGATTGGTATAGTACAACATAATTTAATTCAATATAGAATTTTTGATATAGTTTAATTAATTACAAAAGTTTTAATATAGTTTGACACATTAGTTTTAATTAATTTAATTGGACACAGTAGTTTTAATTAGTTTTAATTTGACACAGTAGTTTTAGTTAGTTTTAATTTGACACAGTAGTTTTAATTAGTTTTTATTTGACACAGTAGTTTTAATTAGTTTTTAATAATACAATTGTAGCTTTAAGTTCTTTTAAGGCTAAGTCTATTCGCTTAGTCTATTATATTCAAAAGGGTTATTTCGTTTACACCACACTTATTAATGTCTTCTCACAACACAACACTTGACAATGCGCTTTCACGTTCTTCTTCTTCGGCGTCTACTTCACAACTTAACTTAATCTTCCTATAACTTCTGTCCTTTACCTATCATCCGCTTTACAAATACCCACGCCACTCAAAATAAATACCGTTACTTGAGCACAATCTAAGTAGATCACGCCACCTTTAGTCCCGTTAGTCTCATGTCATGTCAGGTAGAGTAGCAGGCAAACGCGAAACAGAGGGTCATCCTACATTCGGTCCTCTTGACGGCAATACGGCCCGGATTGCTACACTTTCATAAACTCGGCCACGGTAGGGGTTCTATTAGGGCCCTCATGATAACCCACTTTCACGACCTCGTATCTTCCATGAGGCAACTTTTTCACTATTTTATATGGGCCAAGGTATTTACCTCTAAATTTAAGACCACTGCCAAACTGAGTGCGCTTGATGGCCACCAACTCGTCGACGGTATATTCTACCTCAGGCTTTCTCTTATCGTTATAAGTCTTGCAATTCTCTCTATGAATTCTTCCAATATTCTCTTTAGCTTCGGACCTTATATCGTTTCTTTCTTGATCAAATTCTCGGACGGCTTCATCTTCCAATATTTATCTAAGGTTGGGGTAGTTGGGCAATCTCATTTCTACGCCGGTTAGCAATTTGAACGGGAATACGCGGGTGCTTCTTGGAGTACTGGAATTAATAAACATTTGAACTTTTCTCACGTGTTTGTACCAGTTCTGTGGCGTCTCAGCACACAACTTTGCCAGCATTGGTATGACTATTTTATGAATTCGTTCAACCTGACCGTTGCCAAGTGGAACTCCCGTAGTTATTAATAGATGTTGGATATTCTCCTCAACGCAGTAATCCTTAAAGGCCTGGTAATTCTTAAAGGCCTTCCATTGGTCCAACGTGATCGACATGATAAGTAGCTAGGGGTCGATCATCTTTATCTATTGGGTTAAGATAGCCCTCTTTCCTGCCTGTTTTCGCCTCGGTGATAATGCGCTCGATGCAACTACGTACAATGTTCAGCACCTTTGCAGCCAACCTCGGTATGTAGTACTGCTTCTCGATCAATTCACGGGTTTTAGAAACGCTAAAGTGACCCTGGTTTTGTGCTAACTTGATTATCTCCTCTTCCAACTAGGACCGGTTTCACCATAAGGTCCTTCGCGGGATCCTTATACAATATTCTATTCTGCATGTAATAATCTTCATATGCACCATATTCCAACACTGCCCTAATGGCCTTGGTACAGTCATCAGCTTCCTGTGCGCACCTGATTCTGTGGGTGAGGCTGCTTTCAACGACTATGCACGCCATACGGCTCAAAGCATCAACGTGCCTCATTCTAGTCCCAGATCTGTGTTCAATCTCATAGGAGAATTCTTGCAGGAACATATCCCATCTTGATATTCTCGCAGGTACGTCATCTTTGTTCACTTGTCAGTTTAAACGCGTTGCAGTCAGTTACTATCTTAAATGGTATGCCAAGTAAACACACTCTCCATTTCCTCAACGACTCTACCACGGCTAACACCTCCAATTCATATGAGTGGTATTTCTCTTCGTATGGCTTTGTGCGTCTACTCATGTACTGCACTGGACGTAGATTCTGTTCGTCGAAACTTCTCTGTAAGAGCACTGCCCCGTAACCGTGCATGCTGACATCGGTATGTACCTCCGTGATTGCGTTAGTATCATATAATTTCAAAACTGGAGCACTGACAAGAGCCTCCTTGAACTGGTGACAGGCTAGCAAGACTTCGTCATTGACTGCAAATTGTACATTCTTCCGCAACATATCGGTTAAAGGCTTCGCCACTATCGCATAGTTCTCTATAAATTTTCTAAAATAAGAAGTTAGACCCAAAAATCTCTGCAGGGCTTTCCGGTTGGTGGGGAGCGGGAAGTTTTTCTTCGATTTGATCTTCTCCTTCGCTGGCTTTATTGAGCCCCTCTGAATTATATAACCAAGAAAATTAACTGTACTGCGTAGAATGTGACACTTTTCCCATTTAATGCGCAACCCGTTTGATGCAGCTATCTCCAACACCTTTACAAACCTTTCCTGGCCCTCGACCATATCCTTAGCGGGAATAATGATGTCGTCCATATACACTATCACCACACTTTCACGTATCAAATCTCTAAATACAGCTGTTATGAACCTGGTGAACACTGCAGGCGAGTTGCTTAAACCAAATGGAGCGAACAAAAACTCAAACTGCTCATTGTGCGTGACAAAAGCTGTATATTTTCTCGAAGATTCCTCCAACGGAACATGGAGAAACCCATTTCGTAGGTCCAATGTCGTGTACGGGTTAGCCGCCTGCAGTTTGTCCAACACTTCATCCATTAATGGCATGGGGAAATGGTCCCTCACAATTTTCTGGTTCAATTTCCTGTAGTCGCAGCATAATCTTTTAATACCGTCTTTCCTTGCAACCAAAACGATCGCGGATGCGTACTCCGAAGAACTAGGCTCCACAATTTTCTCCCGCAACCATTCTGCAATCTGATTTTCAACAATTACTTGATCAGCGATGGGTAAACGTCTGGGTCGATGATAAATTGGTATATCGTCCTTCAACACTATGTTCATCTTTACCGGGCTCTTCATATTTCGTCTGGGTTGATATGCGGTTATTGCCCTCTCTATCTGGCTCGCAATTGAAGCATTCAGGTGTTCCAGGTCGACTGGGATATCTGGGTTGTACTCGTCGATGTTGAAGCAATCTCCCAAAAATTCCTTCGGAACTGTATTCCCCTTTACCGGCATCCTGAATCGCGCTTCACCGTTCGATATGGTCACATCAGCTTTGCGTATAAAGCTATTTCCCAGCATAATTGAATGATTAACATCACGTTCCCCAACAACGTAAAAAGTGACCTCTATACCCAAACCATCGACGTGAACAATCTCATCAAACCGACCCATCGTGACTATAGTGCTATCACCAATACCAAATAATTTCACTCTCTCCGGTACAAAATTTATCTCACCCAATACGAACAACATGTCGAACCGTATTATGCACACATCACACCCTGTATCCACCAACGCTATCAAATCTTTACCACGTATCACTATATCCTTGAATATCAAATCCGGTCCCTTACGAACCATGCTCACCTGGCTACGTTCCGTTTTAACTTTATTCTCCACCGTGGAATTCGGGCATTCAAAGGACCGATGTCCAAAATTCCTGCAAACGAAGTATTCAGGTTGTCTCTCGGGGCAATTTCTAGCAATATGGGATCACTTATAACACCTGATATCAGCGTCACCTGCTTCTGCCTTCGATACACTGGACTTCTTTGGCAAAATCATCGGCTCTTTCCCCTTGTATAACGACTGGGGAACTGGCCGTGTCTTTTCGTACACTCTGATCATCTTTTTCAGCTCGCCGATGCTGCCGGCCTGATATAGTGATTCACAACACTCTCACAATACAAACAGCATAACAGCAACCGTCAGCATCTCACACACAGCACTCAACAACACACTTGATACAGCACTCTCTCTCACTCTCTTGAATTAACTTTGGTGGTGGGTTTTTTCTTCACATTTACTCTTGTTCTCGTAAGATTTCAACAAGAGATACACTCAGCATAGTCTTGATATTTTATTACAGTTCTCTCTTGAGTCAGTTTTCCAACCTTCTAGAATGTTCTTTTGGCTGTTCTATTTTCTCTCTGTCTTTTTTTCACGTTTTGGTCTAGATGTACAGTCGTAGTGTATAACAGATTCTTGTCGAAATTTCTTTATTCTAACGAACTGTACTTCTTCTCACTGTTATTACTATTATTTTTATCAGTCTTATTCTTCAACCACTTTAACACTTTTTCTTTCTTTTCAGTTCTTATTAAATGCTTTTTTCTTTCAGTTTTTTATATTGTTCACACCACTAGTACAATATAATTTAATTCAATATAGAATTTTTGATATAGTTTAATTAATTACAAAAGTTTTAATATAGTTTGACACATTAGTTTTAATTAATTTAATCGGACACAGTAGTTTTAATTAGTTTTAATTTGACACAGTAGTTTTAATTAGTTTTTATTTGACACAGTAGTTTTAATTAGTTTTTAATAATACAATTGTAGCTTTAAGTTCTTTTAAGGCTAAGTCTATTCGCTTAGTCTATTATATTCAAAAGGGTTATTTCGTTTACACCACACTTATTAATGTCTTCTCACAACACAACACTTGACAATGCGCTTTCACGTTCTTCTTCACAATTTAACGTAATCTTCCTACAACTTCTGTCCTTTACCTATCATCCGCTTTACAAATACCCACGCCACTCAAAATAAATACCGTTACTTGAGCACAATCTAAGTAGATCACGTCACCTTTAGTCCCGTTAGTCTCATGTCATGTCAGGTAGAGTAGCAGGCAAACGCGAAACAGAGGGTCATCCTACATATATATTAGCCGTAATAATTAATTCCACAAATATTCTGCCAATTCCTTAAGAATATTTTTAAATTGTCCAATTTCAACACATTATCCGATTATAAATAAATCATTTTTTGAAAATTGAAAAATTTCGTTTTTTTCAAAAATCTAACATACCCCCTTCATAATTCAGTTTTCTATGTTGACGAATAACAGATCTACAATAATTAAAAATCCAAACTGATTTAAAAATTGTTTTTTTTTTTAATAAAAAGCCCTCGTTCATCAAAACAAACAACTTTTTTTAATGTGTACTGATCGCTGATTATTTACATATGAATAGTTTTAGAAAAATAGTTAAAAAATTTATAGTTACAGTTCAATAATTTAGTTCAAAAAGACCTTATTTAATATTTTTAAACAAAATTGAGCAACTATTTCACATAATTTAATTAAATAGAGGAAAAAATAAGACTGAATTAAATTCATTTTCTGTTTTACTAAGAAGAAAAGCACTTCTTAGCTAAAAAATTGTATTATAATTTCAGATTTATTGAGCTTATTGCTTCTTTTGTATAGGTTTTGAAAGTTGAGAAAAACCTTTCTATCAGCCATGTCACAAATTCCGATCGGAATGGTTTTGATTCCGTATTTGTAATTCCGATCGATTTTGTTTTCGGTTCATCAAATTCCGAACGCTTTTGTTCATACCTAAAAATTATAAAATTGCTGCATTTCAAATAAAGTATGGCTACGTAATGCACGACAAAAGAGAATTGGTGAATAAAAAGCAGAACCAAAACAAAAGAAGTAAGAGGCGCTGATAAAAAATTTCAATTGAAGTCCAAAAAATAAAAAATTGTGTATGAAAAATGCCGAGGATTTCAATTATTCCTGTTATTGAAGCCAGGAGACGACAAATCGTTTTTGAAAATGCACGCCGAAATGCATTTTTGTAAAACTGAATTAAATGCAACGTATAAATATTTTTTGTATTTTCTTTTGTCCATCGTTTGTGTTGCCACCGCTTAATTTTTTTTTACTTAATAAATCTTTGTTCTCAAAAATAAGTGGTTTGCTCAAAAAAATAACGTGGCAATACTTCGATGAAAAAATGAATCACTTTGTTTTGTTTTCTCAGCAAATTTATAAAATTTAATTTCTTAAGCATAAATATTAAGTAAATACTTAGAAAACCAATGTAATAATAAAATATACCATTTCACCTTTTAACTAGGTTTTATTAATATTTGTCTTTAATAAACCATCAGAAATATCAAAAACCACTTTGAAAATTTGAAGTGGTATCATTCCGAAAAAATTTTTCGTTTTTCGTTTTCTAAAGACTCTACTTTCAGAATTGAAACCAGTTTCGAGTGGATTTGCGTTCTGTGACAAGTCCCATAAGCATGTTATGGGACTATATTACATATTATACATTTTTTAAACAAAAATAAGACAAAAAATTCGTTTGCCGTTGCTAAATTCTCATAATCATTTACAACGCAAATTCCAAAGAACTACTTATTTTTGGTCTTGCTATAAAATAATATTGTAAAAGCAATTAAAATTGATAGTGGTGCAAGAAAGAAGTTCGTAATAAACGTGGTGAAGTCATAGAAGAAAATATAAAATAGAATTATTTTTTTCATTTATTAAGAACTATATTTTATTCTTTGCATATGCTTTTATTAGATTTCTGTTTCTCATCTATTTCACTTAATATTTTGATTTTTTGAAGCACAGACAGTGATTTTTTCTTATTTTTATAAATTTTCAACCTCATCAGCTGTAGACTTACGGTTACCGTATATAAATCTACCTTGGTATAAGCGGTAACGAAAGCAATGACATTTGAAAAAGGCTTTTAATATAAATGCATAGGCCAAACTAGAGGGAGAAAAAATATGTTAAAAGTTTTTGCGAAGCAAGTGTGTTAGAAGCAACAGATATACATATATAGTGAAAACTGGCGGATAAAGTGGAAAAATTAAATGTAAATAAACCTTTATTTTGTGTTAAAAAAGGGAAAATTTAGAATATTTCTAATTTCTTCAATGAAAGTTTTAAAAATTCGTAAATATTAATGGAAATGTGACTGGTTTCTGGTCACAATGAATATAGTTTCTTGTGCAAAAGATTAGTAAGAAGCTAAATATATCAAGATCAAATAAGACATATTGCTCATAAAATTTTTTTCTTGCAGAACTTTGTGTGTATTCCAGTATTTATTAATTTCTTGAATGAAAAAGTTAAAATTCGGTAATTTTGTTATTATTAACCGAACTCTTAGCAATTTCTCTTTAATATGAAACAAGTACAGTGTGTAAAAGATAAATAAAAAGAAAAATATAACGAAATATATATAGTCATAACTTTTTTCAGGAGCTTGTGAATATAACTCTAAATTGGTTAAATACTAAGTTAGTGACAATTGATGAAAGGTGACACCAAATACGCTAGTTCCGTATTACGTTTCCCAATAAAACAGTTCATTTCCTTTAAAAACTATTCTATTATTCTACAAAAATATCATCAATTTCAACCAAAATAGAAAATAAAAACCCACCCTCAAAATTAACAAACATAAATAAACAAAACAGAGACAATTAGACAAAGACAGAAATCCTTTTTGGTAATATTCGTTGTTTGCCCTATGCTCCTGTCAAATTCGTTTCGTTACTGCTTATACTGTGTTATTTAGCAACTGACGTTTTAATTCTTTTTATCTATCAGCTCATTAAAGATGTTGCCATATTAAATAAAAGTCAAGACTATTGCCAAAGTTATTTCTGTGGGTTCGTTAAAAAAATTTTATTACTGGGACCATTTAATGTAGTTCCTTTTAACGGAAAATTTGTAATAATCGACGTTTTTGGTATGAAAATTATTATTAAAACGTTGGGACTTGAAAATATGTACGTAATAACCAAGAATTCATTGTAACCGAGTGCGTTATAAACGAGTTTGTCTGTAGATAGCTTCTTTGAAATTATTCGAATAAAGTTAAAAGAAACCGCCACAGTTTGAAAAAACTGTTTTTTACAAAAACCTGCTAGACTGCTTACACTTATAAAACTGATAAATTTGTCAACACTGTCTCACAATCTGTTAGTGGAGTTGCCTTACTTTCACTGAATTTTATGCATTTTCCAAGACGAATTCATAAAAAGCACAGATATAAAGTGAAAATTGAAAGGTCGTAAGCAAGTCTTGTCAAACTTTCGTTTTTTATGTACCAAGGCGAACTCAATAGGTGATGGCAATAGTACAAAAACTCAATTCGTAATGTTTTTAACAAAAACAACATGTATTTTCTGTTATTTTAGGGTACACAAAAATTTCAATTGAAACTCTGAAGACCTTCAGAGGAATACTGGAAAGCATAAACGGAGATTTTACATCAAAGTTGTGCCAGACATTCAGAATATTTAAATAAATTATAAGTTGTGTACAATAGAAATATACAGCCTTGTCACAGAACGCAGTTCCGATCGAAAGTGGTTTCAATTCTGAAAGTAGAGTTTTTAGAAAACGAAAAATTTCTTCGAAATGAAACCACTTCAAATTTTCAAAGTGGTTTTGATATTTTTTGCTGATTTATTAAAGACAAATATTAATAAAACTTAGTTAAACTGAAAGACAAAATGGTATATTTTATTACTACATAGGTTTTCTGAGTATTTATTTAATATTTATGCTTAAGAAATTAGATTTTGTTAACTTGCTGAGAACAAAACAGTGATATTTTTTTTTATCGAAGTATTGCCACGTTATTTTTTTGAGCAAACAAAAATTTTGTCAGTAGAACAAGCGATGGACAAAAGAAAATACAAAAAATATTTATACGTTGCATTTAATTCAGTTTTATAAAAATGCATTTCGGTGTACCTTTTCAATAACGATTTGTCGTCTCCTGGCTTCAACAACAGTAATAATTGAAATCCCCGGCATTTTTCATACACAATTTTTTTGGATTTCAATTGAAATTTTTGTATCAGCGCCTTTTTCTTCTTCTGTTTTGGTTCTGCTTTTTATTCACCAATTATGTTTTTTTCTCTTATCGTTCGGAATTTGAAGAACCGAAAACAAAATCGATTGGAATTGCAAATATGGAATCACAACAATTCCGATCGGAATTAGTGATATGCCTGATAGAAGGAAATAAAAAATAAATAAATAAAAGAATGTAATACAGTCAGCAAAAAAAATGTGTACTTATTGTGAAAAGATGATTTTCTAGAAAATTCGGTCGCACTAGTCAAAAAATCACCACTTTTTTGATTAAAAATGTGGGAATTTCTTAGTTTCGACAATTATTTTCTTGTTACGTAACCAATAGGGAAATGTTTATAATCCGAATATAGTTTTTTTAAGCTTTTTTTCGTCTTAAAGAAAATAAATTTCTTTTTATAGATAATTTTTTGTGCTAAAGTTATTTCGGGATAATAGTGTACAAGTTTTTTTGCTCACCGTATGCAGACAATATGTTTGACATTTACCTGGACTGAAAAAAGCAATCAGCTGGGCTGATAACACTACCTATTGAATTTGCTTTGTTATGTACAATTATATTTTGTATACATATACTATCTCATTTTAGTAATGTAGCTCTATTCAATCAATGTGTTATTAGAGCAAGACGTATGGTGTTTTCTTTTCTACCAAAAAATGTGCATTTCATTAAGGCAAAATGTAATTGTGCGTTTGTTTCTGAAAAATGTTTCGCCCTCTAAAAGGGTGGTGTGTTTTATTCCAAATAATTCACACTTGCCAATGGTGGCGGGCATTGCATTTTATGCCCTGTATAAATTGAGAGTGGTGATAATGCCCTGTAAAGAAGATGACTTTTGTTTATTCATAGGACTACCAGATGTCGCCTGCTATTGTTATCCAATTTGAAGTTAATTTTTTCATTGTTTTGTTAAGTAACCTTAAGGAAACATTACATTATTAAAACTACATGGTCCGTGATATAAGAAATTGCATTCAATCTTAGCGTTTACGTCCGGAGATATGACAATTCCATCCCCGGCTATGTAACTGATCAACTTCATGATGCCTAGTCACCAATAGAGGGCGTTATAGTACTAATATAAGCTTTTATCTAAAATTGTTAATGTTACTGTATGTAAAGCTATTAAACTTTAACATAATTCTGTGACCTATATATTTTAGACCTGTTGTTTGTTTATGTTGATCTTATGTATTCATTCTAATTTGTTAATCCAGAAGGATCACTTGTGCTATTCAAAGACGAATTAATTAAGTTAGCAGATTTTAGCTTCGTGTGTTACAAAAAAAATTTAACATTTAAAACTACAATTCAAATAAAAAGAACAATTAAAATATAAAGAACAATTAAAATATAAATAAAATTGAAGTAAATTATAAGAAATAAAATATTTGTGAAGTTAAACAAATTGCATTTTTTAAATAATTAAAACTGATTAAATTAAATAACTTAATAAAGTTTTACTTTACGAAAAAAAAAAAAAAATATCAAAACATCTTTTTTAGAACTACAAACAACATCAGTTAATTCAAGTACATAAAGTTAAAAAGGAACAAAAATAAAGAGAGGACATCCAACAGTGAGCAAAATAATTAAATATTTCATAAAGGAAAGTGTTGGTGATGTGTTAAGAAAAAATTTGGAACACTTCTAATCATAGTTCCTTTTCTTTCAGTGTTTTTCGATACTATATCTTCTTTATATCCTCTTTTTGTTTGTGAGCTCTCCTCCCCCAAATACAGTCCACGGAATTAACATTTGGTCCTTCGAGCCGGATATTTGAATTTTTTTTGTGCGATCAACGACGACCTTGGAACCACGACCTGGTGACCAAGAAACCTACCAAGTAACCTTCAAATATTTAAGGTAATGTTGTTTTTGTTTTCTTTTCTTTATATTTTGATTTTCGGTGGTAATTTTGTGTGCTTGTAAGTTTTGTTGTCTAGTCTAACAGAACTTTACTTGTATATAGGAGTTATAACAGTGTATATATATTCACAAGGTGGTGTGTTTTTTGAAGTTCGATAGCACGGACACCCTTTGTGAATTTATCGAGTATAAGAACCAAAGTGTTCTTTTATACACTGTTATACCAACTGTTATATTAAATTGTGGTGTGAATCAAGGAATCAAGATCAACTACACAATTTGATACCAGTTGTGAGTCAAGAGTTGTGTTATAATTGGGCATTATGCGTTTGCTAAATAGCGAAGCACATTACCTTTTATAACGAGTTTACAAATCCACCAGATACATGAAAAGGTACTCATAACTAAATGTTATTCATTTTTATTAGTTATAAATCTGCAGTATTTAACAGATAAAATTTACCTTAAAGTGAAGTGGAAGTAACATAATAGCATTTATTTATGGGTTTCTTTGTGAATTCTATTATTTCTTTTTTTTTATATTGGAATCATTTTATTTTAATAACATTTGATTACGTGAATTAATTGTAAATTCTTACTTACTTACTTAATTGGCCATAACAACCCGATTAACGGATTTCGGCCTGCCGCAACACATCCTTCCAGGCGCCTCTGCTTCTTGCGCGCCTACGCCAATTGGTCACACCAATCGATGACAGGGCTTCTTCGATTTGGTCCTTCCAACGAATACAAGGTCGTCCTCTCCGCCGACTTCCGCAGATCCCCGCATCAAACACTCGTCTCGCCGGAGCATCCTCCTCCATTCGAACGACATGGCCGAGCCAGCGCAGCCGCTGGATATTAATACGCTGTATAACGTCCATGTCGTCCACTCATACAGCTCACTGTTAAATCGGATGCGAAAATCATCGCCAACTCGCACTGGACCGAAGATCTTACGTAGGACTTTTCTCTCGAATACTCTTAAGGCAGCTGCATCAGTTCTTAATAGGGTATAAGTATAGTTAACGGCCGTAATTTGTGAATCAATACGCCGCACGGCTCTACTTGTCGATAACATATACTTTGTTTTGCCCTCATTTACTGCCAAACCCATCTTCTTAGACTCCCGTTCAATAGCACTAAAGGCAGCAGTGACATCTCGTTTGGTACGCCCTATGATGTCGATGTCGTCAGCGTACGCAAGCAACTGGACACTTTTTTGAAAAATAGTGCCATTACGATGCACGCAGAACACCTTTCGCAGAACACTCTCCATAACGAAGTTGAAGAGGTCGCATGATAAGGGATCGCCTTGTCTGAAACCTCGCACGGTATCGAAAGGTTCGGAGAGGTCCATTCCTACCTTGACGGAGCTGCAGGAATTGCTCAACGTCATTCTGCATAGCCTTATCAGCTTAGCAGGTATACCGAGCTCAGACATTGCGGCAAAAACACGATCCCTTATGGGGCTATCGAAAGCAGCCTTATAATCGACAAAAAGATGGTGTGTGTCGACTTGATTTTCGTGGGTCTTTTCCAGGATTTGGCGTAGTGTGAAGATCTGGTCGATGGTGGACTTGCCAGGTCTGAAGCCGCACTTATAAGGTCCAATCAGTGTTTTGACGGGTGGCTTCAGTCGTTCACACAATACGCCTGTAAGAACCTTATATGCGATAGGGAGAAGGCTTATACCCCTGTAGTTGGCGCATATCGTAGGGTCTCCCTTTTTCAGGACGGGACAGAGGACACTGAGGTTCCAGACGCTTAACCTTTTGATAGAATTTTCGAGCGCCATTCCTACATCTGTACATCTCGACTTCCTCACGCTCACGCCTTTCCTGCTCCCTCTTCTTGCGTCTGAAAAGGCGTCTCTCATCCCTTCTCCTCTCTCTGTAATTTTCGACAATGGTTCGCGTAGCGGCCGACTGCAACGTTTTTCTGTATGCGGCGTATTTCGCTGCAGCTGCCTCGCGACACTCCTCATCGTACCATTGGTTTCGTTGGGGTGGGCGCTCGAAACCAAGGACTGTTTCCGCAGTATTGCGCAAGGAGTGGGAGATGTTTGCCCACAATCCGCCAATGTCTCTGAGATTGGATGGGGAATGACGGAGCTTATCAGAGAGTTGAGCGGAGAACGCCTCAGCTGTCCTTTGTGATCGCAGCTTCTTAACGTCCAGCTTTCGCAGTGCACTAGAGCGCGCAGTCCTCGAGGCGCAAATGCGCACTCGGAACTTGGCTGCGACAAGGTGGTGGTAAGAGTCGATGTTTGGACCTCTAAATGTGCGCACATCTAGTACATTGGACACGTGCCTTCCGTCAATCACAATATGATTGATCTGATTGGATGTTGATCGATCGGGGGACATCCATGTGGCCTTGTGAATGTCGAGATGCTGAAACCTGGTACTACATACTACCATGCTACGCGCCGCGGCGAAATCGATCAGCCTCATACCATTGAAGGTAGTGTTTGCGTGGAGGCTGAACTGAGCCAAAGATACCTTCCCGCCCGACCTTCGCATTAAAATCCCCGAGGACGATTTTGGCGTCATGGGCCGGGCACTTATCGTATACGTCCTCGAGTTTAGCATAGAAGGCATCCTTAACCACATCGTCCTTTTCTTCCGTCGGGGCGTGAGCACAAATTAGGCTGATGTTGTAAAATTTTGCCCTGATGGGGATTGTGGCTATTCTATCGTTCACTGGCGTGAACCCAGAGACAAGGTGACGAAGTCTCTTATTAACCACAAATCGGCATCCGAATTTGTGCTTATCAACATGGCAGCTGTAATACACATTGCAAGATGCTAGCCTTTTGCATCCTTGTCCTATCCATCGCATTTCCTGTATGGCAGTGATGTCCATCCTACATTTCATGAGGGCATCCGCCAGTTGGGCGGAAGCGCCTGCCCTATAAAGGGTGCGGACGTTCCACGTGCCTGTTCTCAAATCGTTGTCCTTGAAACGTTTGCCGTGGTCGTCAACTTTAGAGGGGATCTTTCTAGAGGCTATTGTATTGGCTTTCATTGGATTAAATTTTTACGTGGTGGGTTCCAAGCCCTACGCACAACCCGAATTTAACGTCCAGGGGATTGGATCTCGCTGCACGCATTAGTTAACATCTAGCGGGTGCTAGAATGCCATCCAGGAGGGGCCACGAGGAGGCTGCGTGTCAACTTGAGTACAGCAAGACAAGGATCGCCCTGGTGGTCGCCATGTTGCATGCATTCCATCCCTCCCTAAATTGTAAATTCACCATTTTTTTATTTATTTAAATTTATTTATTTAAATTTATTTATTTAATTTTTATTATTTTCAAATCTCATATGGTGTGAGATTTAATATAAACTTAAGTGGCAAATTTATTTGCATTTTGACGAATACATACATTTTGATATTCCCTTTTTATTTGAGAACGATAAAAAGTACCGTGTTATTGGCCATTGGGAATTCGTCCTATTGGCGACCTAATACGACCTTCTCCATTGATATCCAAAGGGAGGAGTTCAAGTCACTATAGGCAAAGGTTAAGGACTCCCATGAAGCCTTTGCCACGGGTGACGAAGTGGATTCGGAAGGTGATCGGGAAGCTGCACGTGAACTTTTAGGTCATTGTAGGTTAGGGTACATAACTATTGCCTCACTAATGGGTGAACTTTCCCAGACTTTGGTCAGCCAGGCTAGGATATCGTCGACACAATGTCTCATTGGTCAGGGTAACGAGAACCGCATTCGGCACAATATGCAGCTGTCCCTTGTACCATGGAGGTGTTTCATTGGGACTACAAGTCTTGGCCGTTTTTCGCGATATGTTCAATGCTGTTTATGTGAACGGGGCTAACATTTCACCAGTAGAACAGCTCTTTTATTTGAGACAGTTCACACGTGGTGAAGCCTTGGAGATTGTAAAGAAATCTCCCCTGACGGTTAATGGATTCCAGGAGGCGTGGAATAACTTGAAGGACAGGTACGAGAATAAGAGGATTTTGGTGAATTCTCAACTGAAGGTTTTCTTTACCCTCGCACCGGTTAAATCCGAAGCAGCCCAGGACATCAAAAGGCTGCAGCGGGATATTAATAATTCGATATCCGCACTTCGGATGCACGATATTAATATCCGATCCGATTTTTGTTTATTTATTTCCACCAGGTTGCCAGTGTTGACTTTGTCGCTTTGGGAACATACAATTCAGAACAAGGTGGAGATTCCCAAATGGGAGGATTTGGATAATTTTTTGACGTCACGGCTTTCAATCTTTGGAAACTGTATCTGAAATTCGGAATTTTGAACCAGTTAGCAGTGGCTCTAGGCCTCCCCCCGATACTCTTCCTAGTCCGAAGAGGGGGGTGCGATCCTTTTCCACTGGGTGGAATGGAGGACTTTGTAAATTTTGTTCGGGAGACCATTTGTTGAATATTTGTCCGAAATTTTCAGATTTATCTCCTGAGGAACGGTTCGCGTTGGTGAAGAAGTATACGCTGTGTATCAATTGTCTCACAGGTGGTCATAGAGTTAACAAGTGTAGGAGTTCTTTTCGTAGTTCGGTGTGCAAGTTGAAGCTCCGCACTATACTGCATCGAGAGGTGTCTGGAACCTCTTCGAGCGCTTTGGAAGCGCCAAGTTCTAGCGGTGCAGTCAGGTCGAATGGTGAGGTCCAGAATTGTTTTGCTGCTACGTCGAGGCAGATACTTTTGGGGACCGCGGTATTTACCACCGAGGCGAGACGTTCAGGGCTAGGGCTCTAATAGATTCGGGATCTCAGGCAACCTTTATTTCGGAAGGTTTACAGAGGAGATTGGGACTGCCAACAGTGAACATGCATGCTAGAGTCTCCGGTTTGAATGGAGCATGTGCTGGTGCTGTTCAAAGACAATGTTCGCTTGTCTTGACTTCACTGTTGGATAATCAGTCTCGTGTGGAGGCAATTGGTTTGGTATTGCCAAGGTTAACAAGAATGTTACCCAGTTCAACGGTTTATCGATATGTCTTCAATGGGGACATTGAGAAGATGTATCGACAGATTCTTTTGGACCCTGATCAAGTGAAGTATCAGCGTCTAGTTTTTCGAAAGGAATCGGATAGGGAAGTATAGGATTTTGAATTGCAAACCGTCACGTTTGGGGTAAATTGTGCTCCTTTTTTGGCAATCAGAACGTTGCTGATGATGGTGAAGCCAAATGGCCTTTGACTTCTGAAATTCTGCTTGAAATGATGTATGTGGATGATGCGTTGGCTGGGGCTCATGATGTCTCTGGAGCGATCGAGACACGAGACCAATTAAGATTGGCATTGACTTCCGCGGGATTCTCAATGAGGAAATGGACCTCAAACGATAGGAGAATTCTTCAAGGGTTGCCTTCTGATCACTTGTTGAGGGAAGATTTTTTGGAGTTTGAGGAGGTTAGTTCTATCAAAACCCTTGGCGTGCGATGGAATGCCAAGTCGGACCAGTTCTTCTTTACGACAACGGCAATTGAGATGAAGGAGAATTTTACCAAAAGGGAAGTTTTGTCAATTATAGCTAGACTTTTCGATCCTGCTGGATGGTTAGGCCCAATTATTATCACCGCAAAGATGCTCATGCAGCAAATATGGAGCGAGAGGACTGATTGGGATGAATTTTTGACCCCAGAGAGCCAAGCGAAATGGAACCAGTTCATTAATGAATATAGTTTCATTAATAATATAAAAATACCTCGATGGGTAGGTTTTCGGCCTGATTGCCATGTGGAGATTCATGGGTTCTCTGATGCTTCGGAGAAAACATACGGGGCGTGTTTATACATCCGTATAGGGGATGATTTAGGTGTTATTCAGACCCATCTGTTATTGGCTAAGTCGAGGGTCGCTCCTTTGAAAACTGGAACTTTGCGGAGCTGTGTTATTGACTGAGCTGATGGAAACTGTGAAGGCAAATTTGAAATTTGATCCAACCAAAACAGAGTTCTATGGGTGGACTGATTCTACCATAGTTTTAGCTTGGCTTCAAAAACCACCTAGTTCGTGGAAAACCTTTGTTGCTAATCGAGTTGCAAGAGTGACAGAGCACATGGGCAAGGTCTGTTGGATGCATGTTCGGTCGGAGCAGAATCCGGCTGATTTGATAAGTCGAGGTGCTCGACCACAGGATTTGGCAACGAACAAGTTGTGGTGGCATGGTCCCCAACCCCTACCGACGAATGGGGTAACCCTATTCCAGAGGAATATGACACTAAGGAGGAGGAAAAGTATCACCTGGTTTTCTTCACTTATTTTAGGGAGTTTGATGATCTTTTGGATCGGTTTTCTTCCTACTGATGGCCTTAGTGTTTAGGTTTATTGATAAGGAACGTTTGGCTGGCAGTCCTTCGGAGATTACTGCAAACGAAATTCGGAGTGTGAGAGGGAAATTAATGAGGATAGCCCAAAGGGCTTGGTACCCTCAGGAATATCGGCGGTTGTCTGAAGGAGGAAAGATTGTGGAAGGGGAACTTTTGAATTTGAATCCCTTTTTGGATAAGGATGGTTTGATGAGAGTAGGTGGCAGGTTGGCTAAGGCGGTAAATCTCAGCTACAACGAATGGTTTCCAATTCTTTTGCCAACAGCAAGTCGATTTTCTTATCTGTTGGTCGATTTTATTCATAAGGTAACTTTGCATGGCGGAAACCAATTGATGCTGAGGATCTTGAGAACTGAGTTCTACATGCGCAGGTCGAAGAATTTGATAAAAACCATCGTAGGGCGTTGCAGGACTTGCACTATCTACAGGGGAATGACTCAGAGTCAAATAATGGCAGCTTTACCTACGTCTCATACCATCTTCACTCGTCCTTTCGCTAGCACTGGTGTAGATTTTGCTGGGCCCTTTGACATTCGGAATTATACTGGCAGAGCGTGTCTTATAACTAAGGGCTACGTTTGTCTTTTTATTTCCTTTGCTACGAAAGCCATTCATTTGGAAGCTGTTAGTAATCTATCTACGTCGGTATTCTTAGGTGCTTTGGCTAGATTTATATCTCGTCGTGGATACCCTGCGGATATGTATTCCGATAATGGGACCAATTTTGTAGGAGCGTCGAAAATCTTGAGAGGCGAATTTCGAAACTTTCTCAGGGAATCAGGTTCCCAGGTCAATGCTACGTATAGACCAAGGGGATTGACTTGGCATTTCAACCCTGCTGGTGCTCCTCATATGGGAGGTCTCTGGGAAGCAGGCGTTAAGAGTTTTAAACACCATTTCAAAAGGCTAGCAGGGGGTTTGAAATATTCCTTTGAGGTGTTCTCCACTCTCCTCACACGTGTCGAAGCGTGCCTGAATTCACGCCTATTATGCTCTTTGGCAGATAAAGTCGATTGCCAGGACGCTTTACGCCGGGTCATTTCTTGATCGGTGGTCCTTTACTGTCCCCACCGGAATTGAAGACTGAGGATCCTTTACCCTCAATAACAAACCGTTGGCAGAGAGTCAAGGGTTTGAACCAACGTTTGTATCTCCGTTGGAAAGAGGAATATTTGAAGGATCTACAGAAGAGAAATAAGTGGAAATGTTTGAGGAAGGATTTAGAGGTCGGTGGTATGGTGGTCGTCCGCGAGGACAACATGCCTACCAATGAATGACGCCTGGGTCGCGTATTGAATTTACATTAGGGTAGAGATAGTCATGTTAGAGTAGTGGACTTGAGGACTTCACGCGGGAGAATCACTCGACCAGTTGTGAAACTGGTACTTCTTCCTACATGTTGAACTCAAATATTTAATAATTGCAGCTAAGGGTATCATGGTTTCGGCGAAAAAATACCAGCAAGGCAGCAACAATAAGAAGATGGTGTGTCGTGTATGCTTAAAAAACCACCCATTGCGATTTTGCGAACGGTTCTCGAAGGCAGATTATGAAGAGAGAATGAAGTTGGTGACCATTTATAAATACTGTGCTGGATGTTTGAGTCACGATCATACCTGGCGGACGTGCGTTAGTACTGGCAAATGCAAGCGCTGCGGTGACATGCACCATACGCTTCTCCACAAGCCGGACACAGTCCTCGATCCTACTCGGAGCGTAACCTAGTTTCTGAGAAGGTGGTTCGTCGACTTGCCGCAAAGACAATCAAATGTGGACGCTCAGAGCGGGTTCTCTTGGTAGTTAGAGGTAACTACGGCAACAGCGACATGGTCGAAACCTATGCGGAGGTACGAAGACAGTTGGATGGACTCACCCCTTTCCGGTCAATAGACGGTAGGATAGCAGATGAGTTTCCGGGACTACAATTAGCAGATCCAACCTTTTTTGTAGCCGCCCCAGTGGGAATTAAGTTTGGGTGTGACGTATATAGCAAAGTAATTCGCAATGGTGTATTTGGTGGTACGTTGGGCAAACCTTTGGCCCAGTTTTCAATTTTTGGATATCTAATTTCTGGGTTGTGTTCTTTATAGTACACAGGTATGCAACCCATCGCTCTAAACCAAGATACGTATTAAATCTAATTTTTCATTTATAGTTATAATTTCATTTACTTCCCTTAATGCAGCTGACAGATACCAATTGGAGTCCGGATCGTGAGCTGATGTAGTTTTAGTTTCATTTCTTGAATTTTATTTTTCGGAACTTGGATAAATAAATTGGTTACCTTTTGAATTAATTTAATAGTTTTCCTTGTTCTTTGATTTCCTTTCCTATAGCATCAGGTTTGCTGCCAGTGTTTTTTCTTCCTTGATTGCAACTTCATGGTGCCTAGTCACCAACAGAGGGCGCTATAGTACTAATATAAGCTTTTATCTAAAATTGTTAATGTTACTGTATCTAAAGCTTTAACATAATTCTGTGACCTATATATTTTAGACCTGTTGTTTGTTTATGTTGATCTTATGTATTCATTCTAATTTGTTAATCCAGAAGGATCACTTGTGCTAATCAAAGACGAATTAATTAAGTTAGCAGATTTTAGCTTCGTGTGTTACAAAAAAAATTTAACATTCTAAAACTACAATTAAAATATAAAGAACAATTAAAATATAAATAAAATTGAAGTAAATTATAAGAAATAAAATATTTGTGAAGTTAAACAAATTGCATTTTTTAAATAATTAAAACTGATTAAATTAAATAACTTAATAAAGTTTTACTTTACGAAAAAAAAAAAAAATATCAAAACATCTTTTTTACAACTACAAACAACATCAGTTAATTCAAGTACATAAAGTTAAAAAGAAACAAAAAAAAAAAGAGAGGACATCCAACAGTGAGCAAAATAATTAAATATTTCATAAAGGAAAGTGTTGGTGATGTGTTAAGAAAAAATTTGGAACACTTCTAATCATAGTTCCTTTCCTTTCAGTGTTTTTCGATACTAAAACGATATCCTCTTTTTGTTTGTGAGCTCTCCTCCCCCAAATACAGTCCACGGAATTAAAATGTTTTATTTTTTGTTTTCAAAAAAAAGCTCTCAAAAAATAAAGTTGAGAAATTAGCGATCTGGCAACACCTTTGTTATATTAAGATTTATTATTGAAAACAATTCCAAAAATACAACATATTTTAAGATCTAAAACCTTTTTTATGAAAAAAAATATAAATATGGATATTGCTGCAGCTATTTTATTTGCAAGACTTTAAATAAATCAGTTATTAGAGCCATCTTCATCATTGATGAATAAGAATTACAGAATTTATTACATACATAATCAACAGCCGCCGCCACAGGGCATACCCTTTTCTAAATATTTGTGTTATGTTCTTCTCAAATAAAAAATGCCATTACAACAGGATTGGTCAAACATTTTTTAATGCACCTTGTAAGAGGGTGACATTTTCTTTGTAGAAAAGAAAACACCGTAATAATATTGTTGTTCTCCTCGTTTGTAAGAAAATCAATGTTAACAGAAAATGAAGAAGACTTAATAAAAAAACTTACTTACTTCATAAAAAATGGTGTTATATAGCCGAAAGTCCATACCATACGCTTCATGCGAGCTTGCGTTACATGCGATTGTGGCATTCTATACAATTTTTAACAGAAGTTACACACAATGCGTTTTATACGACTGTTTTTTTATTTTGATCAGCTGTTGTGGTAAACAACAAACTAGCAAACAAGAAAATTTTTGGGAAAAATAGAGAATCAAATTATGGTTTTAAAAGAATTTATGGCATTCATTACAAATTTATGAGTTTACATATATAATATTTCGCGCTATTAAGGGTAACGAAACTCCTCAACGAATGTTTTCAATTAATTTATCCTCCATTTTTCTAATTTTCAAATTTATAAATTCAAAATAGGTGGCACTGAGTACATACAAACAATCGACAACTAGTACACATATTTTGTTCATGAAAGAAGTGTGTTAAGAAATGTATTATAATGTATTTTCCTTTTAAATTAGTAATAAAATTTGTTATGAAATGCATAATATATTTTCATAATGCAAAAAGAAAAACATATCTATTTATAGAACCATTCACAATAGTATATAATTGGCTTGCCAAGTTTAAAAAAACTGCTGACTTTTTCCAGCAATGCATGAGTCGTATAGAAAAGAAGAAAGTAAACCTACTTGATGCATTCCGTGCGTTCTCTTCTGTAACATGTCCCAATGAACTATAATGATTCCAGCCCTACCAGAACATTACTAGTTACTAGACTGGTAAGTTTGACGTAAAAACCAGTCCCAAGTTCCATCAAGTTATTAAGTTATTGTGAAAACTTGACGTAAACATTCGTGTACATGTGATTTTGCTTCTCTTTCTAACATATGAATTATTTCGACTATAAAACATATATTTAATCTACTCACTCTTTCGCTGTTTTTAAGTTACAAATGACTACTTGACTAGTCACAGTAGACTAGTCAAATTTGAGGCATATACCAGTCAAAGTTTACTCATCAAAATTGTTGAATAATAGGTTGATGAGTAAATTGATATACCCTCTTATAAAAGAAAAATGTTTTTTTTCATATATTTTTATTATAAAAAAATATAATTTATCTTAAAATTAGTTATGATAGTAATACTACGGTCAAACTCGTTTATAAGAAACTCGGTTATAATGAATTCTTGGTTACTACGTACATATTTTCAAGTCCCAACGTTTTAATAACAATTTTCAAGAAAAAAACATCTTTTATTACGAACTCGTTTGTAACAAATTCTCGGTTAAAAGGAACTACTTTAAATGGTCCCAGTAATTAAATTTCATACAATTATGCCTTTTTATAACGAACTCTCAGAACTTACTTTAAAGTGTGTCAGTATACTTTACTTTTATTTAATATGGCGGCATTAAATTATAACTCAGCCTCTTTAATCGGCAGATAGATAAAAAGAATTAAAACCTATTTTTGGTCTATAATAAAAAAATATTTTTGTTTTTAATAAATGAATAAAATTATTTGTATGTTATATTTTCTCCTATGACTTCACCCCGTTTATTACGAACTTTGCCTATAACGAACTATTTTTTCTGGTCCCACGAAGTTCGTTATAACCGAGTTTGACCGTAATAATAACATACCCATCGCTGGAATGCTGTGATGATATATAACACAAGGAAGTAGAATAGCAGCAGCCTGAAATTAAACAAAAAAAAAAAATAATAATAATTCAATTGCAACTATTTAAATAAATAATAATTTTTGCTTGTTTTTTATTTAAATTCTATTTGCTTACTCGATGTAAAGTCATTATAATGGTAAACACTATTCCTCCAAATACCAAAATGGTATAGAAAATAAAAAAACTTATGGAAAGTAATAATATTTAAACTTTTGGTTTCCATTTCTTTTTTTTTAAGACAAAGAATATAAAATTTTCGGCATAAGACGCTGTAAATTTGTACAATGGGTCAATTTCGACTTCCGGGTACTGTGCTTGTCTTGACCGACAGGTGCACGTCCTCTAACCTAATGCTGTAAATTTTTGTTTTCAAAGCCTACTACGATTGAATCTAAGACATAAAAATTCAAATAAAAATTATATGTATAGTAGTAAGCAAGTCTAGTATGTATTACATACATACATAATTGGCCACTACAACCCTTCAGTCAGGATTACGACCTAGCTTCTCACACCACTTATGTTGTGTGCGTTAATTTTATACATGAGTGGCGGGACCTACAGTTTAAAGTCGACTCCGAACGACAGATTTTTGAGAAGGTTTTCATGGCAATTTTTACTCTCAGAGTCTTTGCCAGAAATCTGCTGAGAGGAAGACACCGAAGAAATATTTTTCGTTTCGCCTTTCGTCTAATAAGCCAACACACTACCCACTAGACCACGGCGACTTCAAGTATGTATTAGTTTCGGTTATTTATTTTTTGTGGGGTACTTTTTCGGTGTACGCATGTAACGCAAGGCCACATGAAACGGTATCGACTTTAGACTTAAGCCCATGTGAGTGCTTTCTTCAGCACACATGTATGTGAAATATTTTGTTTGCGTACCCCGAGCAAAAAAAAAAAAACGCGTGCTACCTCGAAATAACTTTTGAACAAAAAATTATATTTAAAAATAAATTTATTGTCCGTAAGACTAAAAAAGGCTTAAAAACTATATTCTGATTACAAACATCTCTCTGTTGTCGGAACTAAGAAATTCCAACAATTTTACTATGGCGACCGGATTTTCTGGAAAGTCATCTTAAACAAAATCCTGTATAATAATTTATTTGTTAGTTTTCTTTAATAAGTGTACACATTTTTTGTTTGTATTCTAGATATTTTTATAATTTATTTAAATATGTTTAATGTAATGGCATTAAAAAAATGTACTGGCACGAAGTCGCCGTAGTCTAGTAGGTAGTGTGTTGGTTTATTAGACTGAGGGAACTCGGGCCTGAGGTTAGACATAAAAAAAAAATAGCTGCATCAAGCGTTCGACAAGAGTCGACAGGCTGTTGAGTCGTACGCAGCGTCGTCCGGGGTGAAGTTCAGCTTCATACCACCACGGGCGACGCACTTCGGCGAACTATAGGAAGCTGCTGACAAACAAGCGAAGTTCCTACTTCTGCAAGCCGTGAGCAACCTGGCGCTCACGCAAGAGATGAGGCAGTGGTCAACAGTCGTCCAATCGCACCGCTGTCTCCAGACCCCAACGACGGACAAGCCTTGACACTAGCACAGTTACTTATAGGCAAGGGTCTGCGTTCGCTGCCGGCAGAATCCGCAGAAGGCGCCAAAGACAGAGAGATGAAGTTATGAAAGCGTTGGCGTCTGCTCTGCAACCTCAATCAGACATTCTGGCAGGCCTGGTCTCGGGACTACATCCTCGGGCTGCAGAGCAGAATCAAGTGGCACCAAGGAATGCCCAACCTCGAAGAGGGCCAAGTAGTAATTATCCACGGGCCAAGTAGACAATCGCACGCCACAGCAATGGTTGACCGGGAGAGTCGTGGCCGTAATCAAAGGCGACGACGGCAAGGTCCGAGTAGCAGAAGTACGAACTCGAAACAGCTTCTATAAACGCCCGGTCCATAAATTGGCACCTCTACCGTATGATTGAAGACGTTCAGTCCTTCAATGGGGCCAGAATGTTGGGGCACATCCACATCTAAATCACAAATAAACAATACTTAATATACATATATAACATAATAATAATAAAATGAATTCATAGTAATTAACAATACAAATTTCATAAATATGAACTACCTTAATAGAGTATAGAATATAAATAAGAATAATATAATAAATACATAGCGTTAAGGTTAATGAACAAATAATATAGTATATAAGTAGTTCAAGAACGGATAAAGCAACGGAGTTGCTGAATGTCCTTAAACCGTTAGTATTAAGATAGATGATGAAATAATAAAAAGAGTTAGTTGCTATACAAACTTTATCGACAACGGTCTGCTTTTTTAACTCGATTTTGGTCCTCTTTGCGCGAGTGTTCTTTAAATTCATAAAGTTCCCAAATTAACTTTTAATTATAAATTATTTAATTGAAATTATTTCTAAAAACGCTTAGGAATTATCTAAAAATCTTTATGTTTTAAAATTCATTATTTAACGTGGATTTTGACGTTTTTGTTAAAATAATGCTACCATATAAATTGTAAAGTTCCCACATTTTCTTTGAAGTCATATGAAAATAATAACTTCATTTCGAAAATTGTATATTATAGTATTTGTGTTTAAATTTATTGTCCGACGGAGGTTTACATAAGCCTATAGCGAATTTGTTAAAACTTTTGGAACATTTAAATTATAAATTACACATTTGTCATAAATAATTTATTGGGATATACAACAAAATTATAAATGTGACAACGCTACATATATAGTTCATGAGAAAATAAAACTTCAAAAAACCTCCCTACAAGTACCCTGTAGTAAATAAAATAGTCGGTTGATAAAAACGCAAATTACAAATTAACTATTTTGCTACTGACTACAAATTGGTTGAAATCTCATGCAGATGTTTGGTTATAATCATATTTTCAAATTTCATATTTTTACATATATGTTGCAAAATTGTTGATGGTTTTTTACATACTTCTTTAAAGTTTGAAGATAGTTTTCAAATGGATATCCTCAGAAGATTGTAAGTGGACCAAATTTATTAACACATTTACTCAAATGTAACAATTATTGTAAGACACGCTATTCAGACCGAAAATATTAGGAAAATATTCAAAAATTTCAAGCAGAATTTGGGCGTTCTGTGAATTTCTCTGGCAAGTTCTAGGACATGATAGAAATCTGCATACACAAGAAGTAGCAAAAATTCGTAGTACAAATCTTCATGCAATCTATCTTTAAGAATAACAATTCCTGTATTCAGTAAGAACTGCCTAAATTCAGATGCCTTCCAATGAAATATTTCATCTAATCCTCTGGGAATGCGAGAAAACTCCTCAGGAATATTTTGTTTAAGTTCAATCAAATGATCAGAAATGTTATATTTAGTGCCTTTATTTAATATTTTAAAAATACATTTATTTGTAATCGTCCTAATAAGAAATTTTCTCATCACTCCCAGGTCAACGAGATGCATCCCTAAATTAATTTTCTCAAATGGATTTTTTTCTCCATGAATTTTTTTTGGATGGTGTCCTAAATAATTTCGGACTACATAATCGCTGTCAGAGATAAGCACCCCCGATTTCGCAGAATAAGTTAAAACGGCATCAACATTTTCTGCAATTTGATTGCATTTTGTGTATCCATGGCGGGATACGATGACACAAATTGCCAAATGTCGGAAATTATTGCCCTAATTTTGAATGTAATAACCTGTTCCCCAAATTTTAGTCCATTTCTGAGCAAACTGTCCAGTTCCTGAATAAACTCATGGAAGAATTCTTCAATATTGTTAAGTTTACTTCGGCCTAAATAAACGCCTACTCGAAAAACAGATATGCTTGTAATATTGACGACCCTAAGCAAATTCGGCCACAATTGGATTTTTGAACAATGGAAAGCCGTCAATATTAAAGTCAACCAACATTTCGTCACAATCTTTCAGCAAATGTGATACCCTTTCTAATTGTTTGGAAATTCCAAAATGAGTATATAACCCTGGCAAGATTTGTGATACAATTAATCAATCACTTTTCTTGCAAAATGCATTAGCACTTAATGACACATCTATGCCTTCACTTTTTAAAATTGACAAGAGCATCGATAAATGGTTTTTAAAAAAGATTATGGTGAGAGCGGGTTGTAATGTTATAACATGCCATAAGAAATTTTACTTCTACATAATGCTTTATATCCATATTCTTTGGATATTATTACCAGGATATTTCAGTAAAAACGTGAACATGCGTCGCAGACACATTGTTACATCGTCAATATCCTTCACCTCCTTTCACTCGCGTCTCGATCTTTTCTGATAGTAAGGTCGCGATAACATCTCTATCGGGTTTCGTGATTAACTCTAGGATCGTTAGGGAATGTCGTCGATGTTTCGATCTTCTCTCGGGGCGCTTCATCAGTGTCTCTCTGGTGTGGGTCCCCGGGCACAGTAAAATTCCGGGTAACTGTAGGACTGACGAGCTTGCCAGAGCTGGTGCGCTCCTTCCGGAATCCTATTCTGTTGAGTTGGGTATGCCACTTGCCTCGGTCAAATTGAACATTGCGCGTAGGTTTTTTCGTTACGCCAACCTATCCTTGGTCAATGAGGAATCGTGCTCCACCGCTAGACTCACCTGGCCCAAGATGGATAGAAGGCGTACCAACCGATTACTTGGTCTTGGTCGTGATGTCATCTCGACTAATGTGACCGTGCTTAGAGGTCATTGCGATATGGGCAGATACGCGGAAAGAATGAGGCTTCCTTTTAACGTCTTCTGCCGTCGGTGCAGACCCTCTGAGGAAGAGGAGACTGTTGGTCACGTTTTTTGTCAGTGCCTGTCTCTTGCTAAGTGTAGATATAGATTATTTGGCTCCCCATCCCTTGTTTGCTTAACGGAGCTGTCACCTTTTGACATCAAGGATATAGCTTCGTTCATTAAACTTTCTGGCTGGTTTTCTAGTGCGGGGTAGTCGTGCTTTTGTTGCGCAGCCCTTGCGCTGATCAACTTCTTCCTTTTCCCTGATTGTGGTGGAACTTGGTTAGTACAGATGCTGCGTTCACTTTGTGATATCAAAGCTACCATTCCGACCTAACCTAAGCATCTAATAGCTTCATTTGCAATTTCTTGCCATGAACACCAATAATAACACTATCACGAAGCATTATTTCATGGAAGCCGCCAGAATTGCATTTAAACTTACAGGAAGGCAATTGCTTTCAAAGTTCGGTCTCAAACTCATTAATAGTTTGTTTTTCTTTTTGAGAAATCATGTTAAATTTAAAAGATTCCATTACAACGTTGTTTTGTGGTAGACGATAATCGTAAAATTTTTTATTAACTTCATCCAATGATCTTTGAATTGTTACACCTTCCGCAATACTCACTTCGCCAAGCATTGAGCTTTGTGAACCATCTTTTGGAAATAACGTATTATATATAACACCACCCTGTTCACCAATGAGCCTTATGAAAGTTGCAATTTTATTTTTTTCCAGCTTTACCATTTTTCCTGTTGCAATCATCCACACCATGAAATTTTGCTTCCTCTTAGGCCATTCTGTAGCAATAATAGAACAGTCCAAAACAAGTGGCGTAATTTAATTACTTTAATTTTAACTTATTATAATTTATAGCAATTAAAAGCACTTCTGACACCCTGTAACGTGACAACGTTTATTAAAATAAAATAAACCTATTATAATTTATTTTTAAGCTTAAATTTATTAATTCAAAATTACAATGTTCTTTGCTTAACAACTCAATTATCAATGAAGATTACATAAATTCTTTTAGTTAAGTTTCCTTATACTATTTCATGATTTTTCTTGCTCATGACATTCGTTACTACTAATAAACACATACAACTTCAGCCAAATTCTGACTGAATTCGGTTGCGCCCGAATATGAAATTGCTTATTTTCAAAAAAATATTTGCTTAATTTATTTAATACTAGCTAAAACCAGGTGTACTTCGCTACTCCTAGCGATATTTATTTTATTTATTTGTATTTGTATCCTTATAAGCAGAGTTAAGCTGTGGTCACACTGACAAAATATTTGCTTCAAATATGTTTACCCGTATTTGCTTTAAATTTTTCTGTATTTTGATCACATTGCCGGCAAATATTTGACAAAATTTATTTACCCAAATAACAACGAAACACCATCAAATACAGTTTGGAGCAAACATGTTTTCCCTGCGGTCAAACTGAAGTAAATATTTTTGTTTTCTCATAAACAAAATTTTGTTTCATCAGAAAAAGAGAAACAAACGAAAATGTACATATGATTAAACAAAACAGTAACATCTTAATTAATTGCGCCGACGCCATAGCTGTTCCACTATCATACTTATTCCACAAATCAGTTAAATGTGGTTATTTTCCTAACGTTTGGAAGGATTCATTCATTATTCCTTTGTTCAAGTCAGGAAATAAATCCGATGTTACAAATTATCGTGGTTTTGCAAAACTGAGTATAATTCCAAAACTATTTGAAAAAATTATTACTGATGATTTATGTTATCAGGTTTCTGACTTGATGTCGCCTTATCAGCACGGTTTCAGGAAGAAGTGTTCAACTACAACAAACCTGCTTCATCTTTCAACAGTTGTTTATCGTGGATTTTTTCATCAGCAACAAACAGACGTTATCTACACGGATTTCAGCAAGGCTTTTGATAAAGTTAATCATGTCCTTTTGAAGAGGAAACTTCATTTAATGGGATTTACTGATCTTAGTTTAAAATGGATTTACTCATATTTAACTAACAGAAAACAAACCGTACCTTTTAAAAACTGCTGCTCCAGAAGTATTGATGTCCTTTCTGGTGTACCTTAGGGTAGCCATCTTGGACCGCTACTGTTTTCATTGTTTCTTAGCGACTTACCTGATATGTACGCTGATGACGTGAAAATTTTCCTAAGTTATCGCCGAATTTCCGATCAGAACCTACTTCAAAAGGACCTAAATTCGTTTCAGTTATGGTGTAATTTAAATTTAATGCAGCTTAATCTAAAAAAATGTAAATACATGAGATTTGTAAGGAAGAATCCGATTCCTGCAAAATATGCTTTTGATGGATACGATCTTGAGCTTGTAGATAACTTCCTGGATCTAGGAGTTTTACTTCATCCGCACATAACTATGACAGTGAATAAAGCAAGAAGCGTACTTGGTTTTATAAAACGATGGACAAAAGAATTTAACGATCCTTATGTTGCTAAATCGCTCTACACATCTCTTGTGAGGCCTATACTAGAGTATGGATCCATAATATGGGATCCTCTATATAAAAAATATTCCGATGTCATCGAATCTGTACAAAAGCAATTTCTGATATTTTGTCTACGAGGATTGAATTTTAATCCCACTAGTTTACCACCTTATTTTGCCAGACTAGCATTAATCAAACTTCCCACACTTAAAAGCCAGCAGAACTATGTTAAATATCTTGTTTTTATACAATGTAATCACTAGTCATATTGGCTCCAGTTTTTTAATCCATGATATCACTTTTAATGTTCCTCAACGTCCGTCACGCCATTTTACCCCATTATCAATAAAGTTTTTTATTTTTAGCATAGTTGGCTGGTGCTGATCCAATAAGGAGAATATGCAGCGAATTTAATAAATTGTATAATCTGATTGATTTTTCTTTATCGATTAATGTCATAAAAAATAATATAATTAAGTATTTAAATTCTTAGCTTTTGTAAAATTTAATGTCATAGTTTGTAACATTAGCTTGCCTGTAGGAATATTTCATAGGCAAATAAAATAAATAAATAAATAAAAACAAAAAAAAAAAACAGAAACTTCACAAAACGAAAACAAACAAATTTTTTAATCAGAACAAAAGAAATAAACGAAAAAATATAACAAATAAATAAAAACTCGAAATAAAAGATGAGGAAACATTACCGTAACTTTTCATACTCTAAAAATATTTACATATTTATAAAAATATTATTTTTTCAAACAAAATTTTAAAATTACCGCCATATTCTTTGCCAAAAAATGAATTCGCATAGCTGTTTTATTGTTTACTTTTCTACATCAGTGTTGACAACTGAATTGCGTTTAAACGATAAAATATAAA
This sequence comes from Sarcophaga peregrina, assembly GCA_014635995.1. Classification (NCBI taxonomy): domain Eukaryota; kingdom Metazoa; phylum Arthropoda; class Insecta; order Diptera; family Sarcophagidae; genus Sarcophaga; species Sarcophaga peregrina. The sequence continues at coordinate 75,798,874 of CM025790.1, read as the reverse complement.
ACTTAATACCAAATTGTATATATACCAGAGATCAGCAATGAATCGATTTTTCGCTACTTATAAGTACTCATGCAATTTTGAGTACGAGTAACTTAACTGTATTCAAATTCAACTACTCTGATTCATTCATACTCGCTACAACATTGATTTATAAGTATAGGTTACAATGAGTATGAATACAACGTTGACATCAAACTCACAACATTCAAAATATATTTGATTCATAGGCGTACTTATTCAGATTCATAAATTTAGAAAAATACTTATAATACTTACGAATGAGGCGAGTCGAAATCAACAACAACATGCGTATTGTTAAGTATGAGTACGGTGAGTATTTCATACTTTGAATATGAGTAGTGTGAGTATTATAATAAAATAAGCTTAAATGCGTATAAGTATTCGAAATTATAAGTATGACTTGGATCTACTCATCGTTTTGAATACTCGTTGCTGATCTCCGATATATACATATATGGTACAAGTTTTCCGTTTTGGTGATTTTATGATAAAATTTTAATTATATTATTAAAAGTGGTCAACACTATTTGCAACAGCTGTTATTTGCCACTATTTGCTCCTACAAAATTTTTGCAAGATCAAATATTTATTTGCTCTAAAAAAGGAGAAAAAATTTGAGACGGATGGTCACACTACGGTTACATTAGAGACATCTCAAAATCTCAAAGAAAAAAATGATGTTTTACTTCAAATATTTACTCAGTCTGACCGTAGCTTTAGAATAAGTACTGGCGAAGATATCAATAAACATATCACATATGACATCAACACTACCGGATTCTTTATCACCAAATTTCATAAATTATGGAAAACCAGTGGATTTTCTCTTTGAATTTATAAACGTATAGAAAGATCAAGGATTCTTAATCAAATTATTTCTTATTTTATCCATATAGGTTTTATATAATAAGCGATTTAGAATGTTATATTCATACCGGCATATATGAACACGAGAAGTAGACTTTAGACGTATTTAATTTTACAACAACAGCAACAAATTCAATATTAGAAGTAGAGGTTGCACACTATTCTGATGGATACAATGAAGAGACAGCAACTAATACACCCCATCCTATGCGTGTATTACGATTGTATCTTTCAAAGGAAACATATTCCCGGACATATGTTTTTGCAGGACAAAAATTATAATCAAGTATTTTTTCAAAATATTCATCCGGAACTGTAGTTGCGAGTAAGCAAATTTATGAATTGATAATTAATCCCGTTACCTATTTTAGATCTTATATAAAATTCCATGCTCTTTATGGCAGTGTCGAAAGCTAAACGTGAGATTAAAATGTTTCTAGTAGGTATATATAAAAGGAATGTGTGTTTATTTGTTTATGGGTTTGATTGTTTGAAGTCTGTAGACGGTTGGACCGATTTTCTTGAAATTTTAGTAGTACCTTCGCCTGCTCTAGATGTTGATGATCGTAGTCGCTCTGCTTCTAGGCGTGCATCGCGTTGATCCGTCGTCTCATCAGTTATTGACCTTGATGATTGGGATCGTTTTCGTTTAAGACGTGCATCACGTTGATCAGGCGTCTCAGCACCTCTAGATGTAGATGCTCGTAGTCTCTCTCTCTTTCTACACTTAGATTTCGTTGATCTGTTGCTTCTGCTTCTGCAGCTACTTCTCTTTGCGATCTTATTATTTCCCTTTCTAAACGCTCATCACATTGAACTGGAGCCTCAGCAGCTCTAGATGTGGAGGCTCTAGACCTTTCAACGTTTAAATGAACATCAAGCTCTTCGGGAATTTCGTCAACCCCTTGTGATTGGAAATTAACTGGATTTTTGGTGCGTTTAGAAAGCAAACATTTTTTAGTTGACATTTTTTGTTTTTAATTTATCACAATATGATCACTCACAAAATAAATGTTTAACTCGTTTTTTATTAGGGTGATCATAAATGACCTGGCCATAAAGGTTTGGTCTGTATTATATAACCACAGGTAACAATTGGTTCTTTAAAAAATTATGTGTGCTGTAGGTAATTAATAAATTAAGACAGTATAGTACTATACACTTTACTACATGACACGCGTGTCATCGATAGTCTATGTCTGTGTCTACTATTAAGTTACACATCTCCCTCTATGCGTATTTTTATAAACATGTCTGTGGCACTAAATAATAATAGCTTAAGTCGAAATTTCGTGTTTAGCGATATTAAGGGATTTGTCTGAAATAAATGGAGTTTGCTAATGGTATTTGCAAAATTTAAATGCGTATAATTTTATTAATAATGACATTTTATAAACGGAATTTAGCTGAGTAATAGATCTTGAAGAAGAGAATAAGAATATGCAATAAAATGAGAAAACACTTATGTCGACTTAAGCCACTATTATTTATTGCCACAAATATAATAAAATAGGTATTGGAATGAACCTGCAATACACATGACTTTAGCTGCAATAGTTTATAAGATATATGATGTTTACTTTCTGCCTAAGAATTCATATAAAAATAGAATGCATTTACTACTCTAACCCGAAATGTTCATATGTGTGTCAAAGTGGTTCATGCTAGATTCTAGCTCTAATAGTTTTCCATGTACACGAACTTTTGTATCATATTCATATAGGAGGGTCTCGCTCTCATAGCTAGTCCGGCAGTTTTTTTGCCCGTGTACAATTTCGTGATTTAATAATGATTTCCCAGATATAAGAAGTTTTAAATTTAATTCATTTGGGAACCACCACGCCCCATTTCCTAGTCAGCCTATTTTTTGTCTAAAATACTCATATTGATACTAAAGTGAATTCAATGTTAGAATGTTAAGACTCTATCTGTTATATTTTCTGAGATATATTAATTTAATATTTTTATTTTTGTTCATATAGATGTCAAAGTTGTCCATAAACAATTTGAAGAATCTAGCTGTTGAAGTTTATCAGATATGCGACATTAAATACTTATTGGGTATGTGGGCGTGACGCCACGCCTACTTGAAATTTTAAAATAAAAAGTTGCCTATATTTTCTTCCAGACAGTATAGTTAATTTTAACAGTATAGTTAATGTTAAAATTTCAAGAAAATGGATCCGGCCGTTTTTAAATATATAGGTTCATATATTTATATGGGAGGTGCCACGCCCACTATTGTGAGTCAATCCATTTTTGTCTAAAATATTCATATTGATACTAAAGAAACTTCGAAAAAGGTTTAAGAGTCTAGCTGCTATATATATTCTCAGTTATACAAATTTAATATTTTTTATATGGGAAGTGCCACGCCCACTAAAGTCAATCCGCCCATTTTATTCATATAAACGACAAAGTCGTCCGTACAAAATTTAAGGACTCTAGCTGTTGCAATTTATTAGATATGCGTCATTAAATACTTATCGGGTATGTGAGCGTAGCATCTCGCCTACTTGAAATTTTAAAATAAAAAGTATCCTATGGTTCTTTTCAGACATACAGGAAGGTACTGTTAAAATTTAAAAAAATCGGTCCAGCCGTTTAGCCGTCTACAGACTTCAAACAAACAAACCAACAAACATATAAACACGCATTCATTTATATATATATAGATATATTTTTGCAATTTAAACACAAATTTACACAATAATACAAAAAAATAAACAAAATAATATTATTGAATTAACCAAGGCTCGCGATAAAAGCAACCTATGTATGTCGTTTTTAAAATATAAATATACAATAAATAAAAAAATATTTTGTTGTAATATTGCTGTCACCGTCTTATTAAAAACCGAATGAGACAATTGAAATTTTTATATTTCTGTTCTCTTTTGTCTAGCTATGAAACTAAAATGAAAGGAAATGAAATCTTAAAAAATATATACTACTAATTAGTTTTTCATTAATATTTCAACTCTTTTTTGATTGGTGTAGATACGCCACAAATCTAGCCAAAACTTTAACTACTATCTTTTTCACCCCTGTTATAAAAATTAAACGTGGATTTTTCATGATGTTTTAAATTATCGGATTTAAAAAAGCTACATTGGCAACTTCTGCCTGATGTTTACGTATTAGATCAGTTAATTATCGGTCACTGTGGAATTGTGTGGTTTATAGTAATAGAAAAGATGAATGGTGGATTTAAAACTCAGCCAAAAGGCTTTGCTACTAAAGCTATTCACGTTGGGCAAGAGCCGGAGCAGTGGAAAAGCATGTGCGTAATTCCTCCTATTTGTACCAGTACTACTTATAAACAAGATGGTCCTGGAGAACACAGGGTAATATATATGTAATCATTTATATACACACATATTCAAAATTCCATATCCTGTAATTTCTTTCCTCAAATTCGAACAAATAGTTCATAAGTCTGCAAAAGAGATTATTTTAAAGCATACATATAACTTACTCGGTTCTAACGTGGGTTGATAAAAAATTAAGCTATAAGAAAATTGTTTAAATAGGCAGGATGTTATTGTTAACCAATAATATAACTATAATAACTTTTTTTTTTTAATTTTTCTTGTTTAGAAGAAAGACCTCAGAAAATGTGTTTAAAAAGACCAAAATGTTAAGAAAGACATGTACATACGTCATGTTTGTATAATTCTTATATTTCATATTTCTTAGATTAAACACCACTTCTAAATTTTTTATACAAGTATATACATATGTATGTATGTATATATTTCATTCCATATAACAGAAAGGAAATGGAGATAAGACTTCTAAATGCACATCAAATCTAAAATTTAGTGTTAAGTGTATTTATAATTTATAGATGATTTTATTTCTATGATTTAAATTTTGTAGTTATTGTTCCGCACACATATGGCCATTAAAGTAGGGATGACCTTTACCTGTCACGAATTTCCTGTCTTTTTTTTTGTCAATCGCAAAATTTTTTAATAACGTTATGTTTTTTTAATTCTCAATACTGTTTTCTTTTCACATAACAAATTCTGAAAGGTTTTTTTTAACATACTAAGAAAAATTTCTGACCATTGAAATATTAACGCTTGGAGATTTTTGCAAATTTTGTCACAAAATTCACATTTTAAGGTTTTTTACCAAAAATAAATTTACTATTAACTAGACTTCCGTTTTATATTATTACTAGCTAAAACCCGCTGTGCTTCGCTACTCCAATCGGTATAAAATATCAATATTTAAAATAAGTCGTTCATCTTGCTCCTCAGATATCTCAACAACTTTTAAAGCAGATTGTAGTATTCTTTGACTATCAAGACGTTCGTTTCTTTCATTCAAAGTTTCGGTAGATACTAAGTTTATGGCTCTACGTCGCTGACTATGAATTCGTGTAATACGTTGAGCCAGTGTCTAAGCAGCTCTAGATATTGATGCTCGTATCCTCTCTCTTGCTACACGTAAATTACGTTGATCAGCAGTTCTAGATGTTGATGGTCGTAGTCTTTCTCCTCCTAGGCGTACATCGCGTTGATCAACTGTCTCATCAGCTCCTGACCTTGTTGATTGGGATCGTTTTCGTTTGAAACGTTCATCACCTTGATTAGGTGTCTCAGCGGCTCTTGAAGTTGATGCTTGTAGTCTCTCTTTTTCTACACGCACATCACGTTAACCTGGATTCTCAGCAGCTCTAGATTTGGAGGCTCTAGACGAACATCACGTTCTACGGGAGTTTTGTCAGCCCTTTGTGATTGTAAATTAACTGCATTTTTGGTGCGTTTAAATAGCGAAGATTTTCTAGGTGGCATTTTTTTGATTTTAATTTATCACAATATAATTACGCACAAAATATATTAGGGAAATAAACCATAACAGGTCAATTTTTTTATTTTCAAGATAAAAAATTTCGGGCAACAGAAAATATTTAATACTTTTCTATGCGTATTTTTACAAAAATCAAGTATTGAAATGAATGGGCGATACACATGACTTTAGCTGCAATAGTTTATCAGATATATGATGTTTAGTATTTACTGATTTATTTCCCTAACCCGAAAAGTGCATATCTGTGTCAAAGTGGTTTATGCTAGATTCTAGCTCTAATAGTTTTCCATGTACACGAACTTTTGTATCATATTTCTACGGAAGGGTCTCTTATTGCTAGTCGTGCAAATTTTTCACAAATTATTCATATGGATTTCAGTGTTGCCCGTGTACAATTTGATGACTTTATAATGATTTCCCAGATATAAGAAGTTTCATATTGATACTATAGAGGTTTCGATAAAATTTTAGGAGTCTAACTGTTATATACTCTTAGATATACTATTTTCACGTTCCGTCTACAGACTTCAAAGAAACGCATCAACAAATGAACACACATTCATTTTTATAGATATATATGGATAAGAATATACAAATTTTTGTAATTACTTCACATGAGAGGCACCACCTTACTATAGCTGGAATACAAAATTGGAGACTCTAGTTGTTACAGTTTTCTCGTTTATCTGGAGTTTACCACGCCCCTAATGATTGGGCGCCCAAATTTTCCAAAAAAAAAAATCATGAAAAACAGCTTATACAGTTCTTCAGATATACAGATTTTCGTATTTACTTTATATGGGAGGTGCCACACCCGCTATTTCTAGTTCGCCCATTTTTGTCCAAAATTTTAATATATAAACTCTAGTTACTTGTACAAAATTTGACGTATCTTGCTGTTATAGTTTTTCTAATAAACCTATTTTATTATCTTACAATATCATTTGAAATATCAAAATAAAAAGAAGCCTAGAACTCCTTCCAGACGTACAGGAAAATACTGTGAAAATTTCAAGAAAATCGGTTCAGTCGTTTAGTCGTCAATAACGTTCAAACATACAAGCAAACACACATTAATTTTTATATACACCCAACTCTTTACACGGTAGATACGTTCCTCAGAAATCCGTGTAAAAAAAGAGGCGTTTCCTATAGTAAAATGGGGGATATATGGAACGTATCATCTGAAAACCGTGTAAGATGAAATAAAGAACTATATTTACTTTGAAAGACTGTGTAAAAAATGTTGAAAACTATAAAATTTTAGAAATGCATAAAAATTTTATGTTCATATGGTATTTTATTGAGCATTAAAACTTAAAATACATAATTCATACAGGTAAAAAATCTGTTAAACCAGAATTAAGAACAGAAAAATTAGAATAGAAATAAAGAAAAAATATTTACGTAGCTATAAATTTACTCGTCGCTACTTGAACTGGACTAAAGTCGGTATCATAACTGGAGATATCCATCAAATTATACAATAGTGACTTTCGTCCGGTAATAGTTTTGAACTGTCGGATTACTTTCCGAAAGGTCTTGCGTCGTCGACTTTTTTATAAAAAAATCTTTTATAGAAAGTTGAACTTTTGGTTTTTGGGATCTCCCAGATACTACTATGTATCTTCATTTCAGCAATGGTGCCAAGTGTGGTAATAACAAATATAATTACAAGACAGTAATTTTGAAACCGTACTAGATTAAAAATTTTTTTTCAACCGTGTAACTTCAAATCCGTGTTAAAAGAAACCGTGAAAAAAAGATTTCGGTGTATATAGATTATCAATAGATCTAAAAAATTTGGTTTTTAATGCTCTTAAGCCTTAAAAAGGCTTGGAAAAACGTGGTGCAGTGAGGAAAACTAGCCTATTACGACGGTTACATCATTATGCTAGCTAAGAGGGATCCTGTTATGTATTCGAAAGCGATCGCCGTTGAAATAGATAATCAAATATCGACAAGAACTGTGTGGCGTCGTCTATGTGACATTAAACTTCGAGAAAGAATACTTCGCAAAGAAGCAAAACTAAATATTTTAATAAATTCTTCTGTTAATTTGCTTTCGTTAAAAGTTACACTAAATAAGGTATATTTTATACTACTGATTAAGTAGTATTTTCGTAAATGTTCTCCATACTTGTAAAATATTTTAGTTTTTAGCGAACCCAAGTTGGTGGTTTTTAGTGAAAACTCACTTATATAGCATTTCTCGTATACACATATGTGGATCGATTGAAATTTGTGGAACATACTGAGCAATCCGTTATAAAAGCAATTTTTTATATACTACCCTAACCACTATTAATTTGTACACCAGGTATTTTTGTTTAATATACCAATTTTTAAAGTTCAATATTTTGGTCAATAAGATTAACAACGCCTTGAGAGTTACATTTTCTGAAAGGTAATCTTTAATTTAATATAATGTAAGTTTGACATATTCTATAATTTTTCGACAACATAAACTAGACCAAAACTATCTAACCACATTAATATAGCAGCGTGTGCAAATTGCTAAAGCGGTTTGAAACATTAAATTAGAAATAAATAGAAACATACCGTAAAAATAAAATTATAAAAATATTAGAAAACAAATAAATTGTATTGCATACGTGACCACTATTCGTTAATACACGAAGCGCGTTTTCATGTATCAATACTCAAAATAACTTGTTTTAGAGAATAATAATGACTGCGCCTGTTACTGTTTCTGAAAGATAATTCTGTAATCTAGGCGGATTCGGTCTGGTCCAAAAGTCCTCAAACCAGGCAGGAAGATAACCTAAGGTACAATATAATCAGTGGCTTATTCAGAAAGCGCATATCTTCCGTCAGGAAAGACGACATTCAGAACTCTGGAGTGGAGGGCAACTCTTCCTCTTATCTAAGGCACTCCATCAAACAACGCAGCAATAAGGAATAACTGGTCTAACAATCGCCAGATATATCCCACGAATGGCCCTAGGCGGAAGATCCCAGCTCTTAGCAATGGAGTTCCTACACTGGTAGAAAGCATTCAGTTCCTTCTTCATTCTTTCCTCGGTTTTTTGTTTCCAGTTCAGCTTGCTGTCCAGAATAAATCCCAAGTACTTAACCTCAGAAGACAACGGAACCTCCCTACCCGAAAACCTCGACAATCTGATTGTTTCAATCTAATACCGACACGGGAACAAAACGAGGTCCGTCTTATTTGGATTTATATCCAGACCACATTTCGTAGCGTCGGCAAAAATGTTCTACCCACCAGAATTGCAACAACCCTACAACCCCTACTCTCCAGATGCCTCAGACCAACATTAGATACCTAGAGTCAAGCACGCTTGACGATAGAACATCCATCCAGATTCGATCAGATTAGTCAACATGTTTTTGATAAATCGCAACAGAAAATCTGGGGCATGTATATTCCTTAGGGAATCCTCAATAGAAGAAGTGGTAACGTTATTGAAGGCCCCCTCTATATCAAGGAAAGCCGACAGCTTTTACTCACCCCTAGCCAAACCTTCGCCTCAACAAAACCTGTCACATCATAAAAAGCGCTCTCCACGGACTTTCCCTTTAAATAAGCATATTGCGACCTACTCAACAAAGACCGGTCCATGTTTGACCTCAAATATAGATCGATAAGTCTCTCCAAAGCATTCAAAAGAAAGGAGAGCGATATCGCTCTATAATCCTCAGGGCCAATGTGACTAGGTTTACCAGCCTTTGGTATAAACGCCACAAGTACATCTTTCCATCAGGTATATCACACTACGGGAGACAGTCTCTATACAGATTCACCAACATGCTGGAAAATGGTTAGTCTTTTCTGTTTACAGATAGATCAAAAGATATGAACAAATCAACTTCATATGCCATAGTTGATTTTGATTAGAATATTAAGGGCGTGTTTTTGAATGCAAGTTTAAACTCATCTTTCTAATCTTTCGTTAACTAATTTTTCAGTTTTTGAATGGTAGTTCAATCTCTGAAGGGCCGCCATAATTATAAGCAAAACTTGCAAAGTGTTTCACAACAATTTGCTTTTGTATAGAAGAAAAACGAACAGACAAATACAAATAAAAACAAACAAAAGCTGAACTATTGATCTTGAAATAAAGAAAATAATTTTCGGAAAATAATAAATAAATTGAGACTGTCTATTGTCAATTTGTGTTTTATATAATTCATAATCACTTAAAAATGTATGAGAAATGTGAGAGAAATCTCACTTAAAGACTTTTTTTAATATAATTTGTCACCAACGTTGCTGGTTTAACGTTAAACTTAAGATTATTAAGATAAATTCAAACACTGAAAACGAAGGATAACTGGAGATTAACTTAATCTGGAGTCTAAACTTGCATTCAAAAACTCGCCCTAAGTGTCTATAAATTCTTGTTAATTACACTTCGGTATTTATCTCCTTCAAAACTAACACCAAAACAGTGACGGCACTGATAGTCTGATAATTAGTCCAACCTCTTTAAGGTGGAACATCATCAACCATATTCGAGATTTGCTAATTAAGCACGGGAAAAGATTAAATTCACTATGAATACCCGGTGAGAAGCAGATCCCCTATATATCCGTAAAAAACTGAGCTGTGCTTGGTTCCCATGATCCTATCTCATTAAATTAATTTCATTTAAAAACCAATAATTTACAAATTATCATACTAAAAAATTATAGGGATTCGAATATTCCCGAAGTGGAAATCCAACCCGTAATGTGTTAGAAGAGTGTTTAGCGTCATTAGATAATGCAAAATATGGTTTAACATTTTCGTCTGGATTGGGAGCATCAACAGCGATTCTAACAATGCTTTCTAATGGTGATCATATTGTTGTTGGCGATGATATTTATGGTGGAACAAATCGTTTAATTAGGTTAGTACAATTTGGTTATTCATTTATTTTTGGTATGTTTTAGTTTACGTTCCTTTTCAGGCAAGTCGCAACTAGATTAGGAATAGAAGCAACTTTTGCTGACCCGACGAACTTAGAAGAATTCAAAGCGTCTCTTAAACCAAATACGAAAGTAAGTACAAATATTTGTCTAAAAATATTTTAAATTGGTATAAATAAATCACTAAAAAATATTACAAAAAAATTTAGCTGGTTTGGGTTGAAACGCCGACAAATCCATTGATTAAAGTGGCGGATATTCAAGCACTGAGCAAAGTCATACATGATTCTGGTGAAATAATATTTGCAGTAGATAACACATTCCTAACATCATATTTCCAAAGACCTTTGGAGTTGGGGGCTGATTTGGTTTGTTATTCTTTAACAAAATATATGAATGGACACTCGGATGTTGTTATGGGAGGAGTCACTATGAACTCAGAAGAATTATACCATCGGTTAAAATTTCTTCAAAATGGTAAGGTTTTAACGACAAATGTTAATGAACGATTTGAAATAACCTCAAAAACCCTCAAACATTTTTGGGTTCCCATTTTTTGCAACATATATTTAGAATCGCAAAATTATAATACCTGACCTGAACTAGACCTTGTTTAATAAGGACCAAATGAAACTTTAGAATTATTCACGTATCAAATTGATGAAATATTCACTGGCAAGTTAGAAAGGCCGTTTTATAAATTTAATTAATTTAATTTGACTATCAAAAATAGAGTAAGATTTTTTAATAAAACACTACCGAAAATACTTTCATTTAGACGAACATAAGTCACCGATACCTGTGTTGTTCAAGAAACTAGGTTTAAACCGTATACAATCTAAGTCATAAGCTTCTAACTTTAAAATTTAAAAACTAGAATCTGAAAATCCGATGTAGACGATAACATTAGTACGAATATCATTGAAAGGTTAAGAGAGGTTGTTCCTAGGTACCAAAGATTTACAATCCTATCCTATTAGTACTTACTACAATAGACCAACCTTCTCCATAGTTGGAAAAATTTGATTAATGAATAAGAAATAAAAATTATAATATTTCTAAAACTAACTTTCGGCTGTCGAGTGTACAGTTGGGACAACTGTTTGTTCACATTATTTTGTTGTTGCGTTCACTTACTTGTCTATCCCCTTTTTGCTAATACTGATGTTGTTGGTTTACTGTAACAAGTTCGTTGTATTTGTTTGTGTAGCTTTTGTTTATCGTTTTAATGTTAAACGATGATACACCGTTTCCATTTTCGTAACAATATTATTTATTCTGCTCACAATCTAAAAATTCCTGCTGTATCAGAATCTCCAGAAAGTTCCAGCGTTCTTAAAATATAAAAGTGCTGTTTGAGGTTTTTACCAGTTCTTGATTGATGTGGGACTTAATAGTCTTGGAAGTCGCTAGTCGGATAAAAACTTGCACTTCCTAACTGTAGTGTTTTTAATATGCACCGAAAATTTCGATCTTCGTTTACACTTGCCATATACATACTACCAAGTAAATAGAGGCGACACGCAATTTGATACATTACCAATTTAATGTGTCCCACTCAGATTGTTTGTCCGATTTCTTTATTTATGTTACTTTAGTTTTCGGGGTATATTTTTTATGTCGATGCGAGTTAATTAAAAATGAAATTTTTGTGTGAAATTATTAATAAATAATAAAAAGAGCTAATAAAAATAAACTTTTTCGTTCAAAAATTACGTAATATTGGCAATATGCTAATTTTTCAGCAAGAAAAATTTTTTATGAACAAGGTGTCTTATTTTGATCTTATGACATTTAGCTTCTTACTTACCATTTACTCAAGAAACTATATTCATTCTCACCAAAAATTACACACTTTTGGATGATTAATTAAATATTTAAGAATTTTGAAGTCGCTGTTGTCTAGTAGGTAGTGTGTTGACTTATTAGACGTAAATCCAGAATACGAGCCCCAGGCCAGACATTGGAGAAAAATACAAAAACGATTTCCTCTCAGCAGATTTCTGGCAAAAACTCTGTAAGTAAAGGTGCGGTCACATCTAAAAAATATTTGCCAAAAAACATAAAATATTTGTTTGCCATAATGTGACCACAAAATAAATTTGCGTGGCAAACAGAAAAATCCGCCATTTTTTGGCAAATAAAATTGTTTGCCGGCAAACAAAAGTTTTTTTGATGTGACCACCCTGTGACAAATATTTTTATAAAATCGCAAAAAAATTAATGAATACAAATTTGAAGAAAATAAATAATTTATTTTATGGAAACCCTTTTATTTGTTGTAAATGTATTCATTATATAGATATAAATATTTGGGTGCCTGCATATACAGAGATACATTCACAGCCTGAAATATAAATCTACGGTAATGCATATATCAATTGTTGTACCTTTCTAGATAAAAGCTATTCAGGGGTTTTAATGATTTTTCAGTATAATGGTTATTTTTTAAATCTCATTAAAGAAAAAGATGCCTGAAACGACTTAACTCTTTAGTACATGTTTATGTTATAGAAAATTTTTCATTATTATTGTAATGATTTAAATTTTTTTTCACGACAAATTTTGTTCCTGAAAATAAACATGTTAAAATATTCAAAGAACAATGTAATGATTGGAACTCTTGAAGTGGACGGTACGAGTCATTGTAATGGAGAATTATAATTCAACGCAGTAACATAATTCCAATTTTTCTTTACACACATAGAGTACATTTTGGAATTAAATCATTCATTCAATCATTTTTGAGGATAAATTTTCAAAGAAAGTGACCTGAAAACGCTTCTCAAAAATATCGATAAATAATTTTCATTTAGATCTAAAAGAATTCCTTCAATTTATATATATTCGATTTCCAATTTTTAGATTTAACAGCTATTTTAAGTTATGTACATCATTACAGCGATTTTCAAATATGGTGATTGGCTGCACTGGAAAAATGTAAACATTTGTTTATGTTAATTTTATTGCGACTAAAAACATAATTTTTCAGTTTTTTTCTTATTTCATGCATGGAACCCATTTCCAAAGCCATAGTCGTCTTTCTTTTTTTTCCCTTTCCCAAAATAGCACAGAAGCTCCGCAACACAAAACGAAAAAATATTCACTTTCTATTATGTGTGAAAATGTGTATAAATATTTTTGTTTTCCAAAATTCTGGTCTAACATATGTTTTTTGGCAAATATTTTTTAAATGTGACCACGTCGCAAACATGTTTGCCAAACTTTAGTTTGCCGCTATTTTAAGAAACAAAAATGGGAAAATAAATGTGCGTAGTGTGACCACAAAACAAAATTTTAGTTGTTTCAGTCATATTTCTGGCAAACAAAGGTAAACAAAATTATGGCAAACATTTGCCATATCTGACCGCACCTTAATTAACATTGCCATGAAAAGTTTCTCAAAAAAATTTGTCGTTCGGAGTCGGCTTGAAACTGTAGGTCGCGTTGTATAAAATTAACACACACGACATAAGTGGTGTGAGAAACTAGGTCTATAATCCTGACTGAAGGGATGTAATGACTATTATGTATGTATTTAAGGACTTTTAAAATTCTCATTGAAGAACTTAAAAGAATTTCCAAATTTTCCCTTTTTGACGGAAAATAAATGTTTATTTACATTTTCTACTTTATCACCAATTTTCGTTCTGCACATCTGTTACTTCTGACAGATTTGCTTTTCAAAATATTATAACATTTTTTTCACCCCTAAATCTACTGTTATGCGTTTTTCAAACTTCGTAATTGTCAACTCTGCTTATTCGCTGATATATACTAGTAGCACAGACTAAAGCAACTTGCCGTTAACTAAGGCAGGATTTTAACGGGCAGATACCTTATTTTCATTATTATAAATCCAAAATAATACAAAAGTGACCATTAAGATAAAGGAAAGTTCACTTTATCTCTTGGAAAATAAACGTTAATATATTAATTATTCATCCATTATATTCGTATTCAATATGTAGGGGTGAGCGGGAAAATAAAATATTGCCGTGAATAAAAAAATACAAAATAAAATCGGTTAGATTATTTAATATTTATTTTAATTGCATACAAACGTACCTTACGATTTGGGAGTGGGTTTGACAATATCTCTTTTATTTTTATATTCATAACAATTCCGTCATATTATTAACTATTCACAATCATACAACCACACGAATATACTCGCTTTTGTTTTTTAAGTACTGTTAGTATAAATAAATAAAAAATTCTTAGTGTTGTTTGCTCGTTTGGTATAGGAATCAAATAACTCACAAAGGCATAAGAACTTTTGAGTTGACATTATAAAGCAATTTGAAAATGGTTTTAGAAAATTCAATATAGTGAATTGTGAATAATTAACAAATGTTGAATATGGAGTTTCTCATGTAAACAGAAAGAAATGGAAAATAAGTACGGCTTCCGAACGCGAATTTTTCGCCGCAGGAAAGCGTAACGGCATTAGTCTACAAACTGTAAATAACTTACTTGCATATGTAACTTCTTATTTTTTTAGAAATATAAGTAAGAAAATAAAAATTCAAATATATTTTGCATAAATTAATAATATTAATATTGCAGTAAATTTTAAAATAAAACTCCTTGGCTTACTTGAAAGTTACATAAAACAATATTTATAAGAAGAGTCTTTTAAAAAGTATTCAAAACTCTCTTACTGATTCGTTGCTTTTGTGAATAATATAAATAAACAGAGGTAGCAAGCAGTGGCAAGCAATTCTTAACAATAGGCTCGATAATATGAATCATGTATTAGAATATTAAATTTTTTTACCGTCAAGTGCTAGCTCAGTAATCATTATAGAAAATACAAAACTATGCCATTTGATTCGCAATCATGCAGATCTCTGATATATATGTTGTTAAACGTAAAAATCTACCAGGAGACAAAAATGGCAAATGTATCAAAAAGTATGGCAATATTTGTAGTTGCAAGTATTTTTATTTGCATTTTTTATATTATTATGAAAACTGAGAAAAAAAAGTGATAGATTTAGATTAAAAAATTGTTTAAAATAATTATTAATTAAAGAAGTCTTCATAAATATGAATAAGTAAAATTTATTTTTTAAGTTTACGTACATTTACAGTTGTCAAACTATCACAATCAGTGTTTCGTTCATTTTTTGGTAACTGCAATACGAACCATAAAAGTTTTATGCATTATTTTATCCAATAAGTGTATATTTTATGCAACAAAAGCTCTTATTGATGTTGCGTTTTGTTTTTGGAAAATGTGGAATAACTCAGGTGAACAAAATCATTTACGATAGAGGTTTTTGTAAAGCGTTAGGTTGTTCGCATGAAAGTTATTCCTGATAGCAATTTTAGGGTAAAAGAGAAATATTTCGGTGTGAAAGGAATTCACAGCAGGAGTAAATAAAACTAAAATAATCGCAAACGTTACTTGATTTAAGTTAAAATATTGTTCTTTTGTAATTTTAGCCGTTGGCATTGTCCCTTCGCCTTTCGATTGTTATCAAGTAAATCGATCACTTAAAACGCTTTCACTTCGTATGGAAAAGCATATGTCAAATGCAATTATTGTTGCAAAGTTTTTGGAAGGACATGATTTTGTGGAAAAGGTTTTACATCCCGCTCTTCCATCGCATCCTCAACATGAAATTGCGTTAAAACAAACATATGGGTACAGTGGTGTTTTTTCTTTTTACCTTAAAGGAAATTTGGCAAATTCCAATGCTTTCTTAAAGGCACTAAAAATGTTTACACTAGCTGAAAGTCTTGGAGGATTCGAAAGCTTAGCTGAATTGCCGTAAGTAATCTTAAGTTTTTGTTTCATGGTTTGTCCGTACATATATGTATCTAAAATTACACCTTTATTTGTATACGAATATATAATATTTCTTTACTTGTAATATATTTCATTGATTTTTTAGGTCTATTATGACTCATGCTTCTGTTCCTGCCGAGGACAGAAAGAGACTAGGTATAACTGATTCATTAATACGTTTATCTGTTGGACTTGAGGACGCTGAAGATTTGATTGCCGATCTTAAAAATGGATTGATAGTGGCTCGTAATATTTAACAATTAAGAAGCTTGTAATTACAACACAATAAAGTTTTCTTTTGGATACAGTAAAAATTTTACGACTTTTATTTATGGTATTTTTTGGCTGTGTTAGGTTAATTTGAATAACGCCTCTCCTGGCCAAGTTTATAACAAGTGTAAAATACGTTATTATTATTTTCTTCATTATTAGCATACACATGTCTTAATATTTGTTGCCATATTGTCATTATTATTTTTATTTAAACTGCGTACAAATACAAGAGAGTACATAAACAGAAAGAAGGAAAAGTGAAATAATGACACAAAATAACAACTTTATGTCATTATGTGAATTCGTCTTTGTCATTTCTGGCTTACGGCGAATATCATTTGACATTTGTGTGTACCCAAAAATAACAAAAACGCTGCGAATTGAGTTATCCGATTGCCATCACCTATTGAGTTAGCCCTGTACATGTTGTTTTTGTTAAAAAACACTGCGAATTGAGTTGTTGGCCGATTGCCATAACCTATTGAATTCGCCCTGATATTCGAAAAAAAGTCGTATGAGAATTCCAATTTTCGAATGAACATTTTTTAACTCAAGAGTTGTGAAACGTTTTCAAAATATGAGATTTTTTGTGAAACGAAATAAAGAAATATTCGAAGGAAAGCCTTCTAAACCTTTGAATAAGGAAATGTTCGTCGAAAATGTAACGTGAAGTTGCAATGCTGCGTGAAGTCATGTAATAATGATTATACTGGTCGCATAGAAAATCTCCACAATAAACCACACAAGGGATGCTGTGCTTTGCCGTCAGATGAGAGGAAGAGAATTAATTAAAAGCGATGAAGTCAACGAGTGTTCTTCGAGTTCTTTTAATCTTTGCAAAGTCGCTACTTCTTTGCAACATAGAACGATGCCTGTATTCTAATTAGAAGCAAGCGTTTTTGTTCCCAAAAGAAACGTAAGACAGTAGAATTGGACTCGATGTTAGCTCGTAGAATTTTTGCTAGTATTCCAACAGCGCATACTGTTCTCTTACTTCTTGTGACCAAGTAGTATTATTTTTTGCAGGACATGGAGGAAAAAATTTATTATGGAATTAAGAATTATACGTAAGCAAGTAGAAGTGTCTAGGTTAGCATAGTTGTTCAAAATTCCAATACAAACTGAAAACCGATCAATTTATGGGGCAATTTCCCCATTAGAGTCATTTCTATTTCAATTTATTTCTCCCAATCCATTCCATAAATTGCTAAGGATTTCATGTATCAATCAATCAATTACACTCTTAGCAAAGAAAGACAAATTATATCCTTTTAGTTTTTACTTTTTTTTTTTTTGAAATGAAGCCCTTTTTAAAAATTGAGGTCCAAACCTAAAATTCCATTTTTTTAGGGCATTCTGCTTCATTTTATTAACTTTTAATGATAGTACTCCTCATTTAAATTATAAAAAGAAATTTATTTTCTTTAAGACTAAAAAAGATTAAAAACCATTTTCGTATTATAAACATTTCCTTATTGGTTATGTAACAAGAAAATAATTGTCGAAACTAAGAAATTCCCACATTTTCCGAATTTTCTAGTAAAGGTGCGGTCAGATATGGCAAATGTTTGCCATAATTTTGTTTGCCCTTGTTTGCCAAAAATGTAACTCAAACAACTAAAATTTTGTTTTGTGGTCACACTACGCACATTTATTTTCCCATTTTTGTTTCTTAAAATAGCGGCAAACAAAAGTTGGGCAAATATTTTTGCGATGTGGTCGCACTTAAAAAATATTTGCCACAAAACATATGTTTTACCAGAATGTTGGAAAACAAAAATATATTGACCGCATTTTCACACATAATAGAAAGTAAATATTTTTAGTTTTGTGTTGCGGAGCTTCTGTGCTATTTTGGGAAGGGGAAAAAAAGAAAGACGACTATGGATTCTGAAATGGGTTCCATGCATAAAATGAGAAAAAAAACTGAAAAATTATGTTTTTAATCACAATAAAATTAACATAAACAAATGTTTACATTTTTCCAGTGCAGCCAATCACCAGTATTTAAAAATCGCTGAAATGATGTACATAACTTAAAATAGATGTTAAATCTAAAAATTGGAAATCGAATACATATAAATTGAAGGAAAATGGGAAATCGAATAATATATAAATTAAAGGAATTCTTTTAGGTCTAATTTGAAAATTATTTATAGATATTTTTGAGAAAGGTTTTCATGCCACTTTTTTTGAAAATTTATCCTCCAAAATGACTGAATGAATGATTGAATTCCAAAATATACTCTATTTGTGTAAAAGGAAAATTGGAATTATGTTGCTGCGTTGAATTACAATTCTCCGTTATAATGACTCGTACCGTCCACTTCATGAGTTCCATTCATAACATTGTACTTTGAATATTTTAACATGCTTATTTTCAGGAACTAAATTTGTCGTGATAATTTGGAGAAAAAATCATGATCATTGTAATAATAATGAAAAATTTTCTATAACAAAAATAAGAACATTTTATTTTTATATACTAAAGAGTTAAGTCATTTCAGAGATCTTTTTCTTTAATGAGATTTTAAAAATAACCATTTTACTGAAAAATCATTACAACCCCTGAATAGCTTCCATCTAGAAAGGTATAACCATTGATATATGCATTAAAGTGTATTTAAATTTCAAATTCTGAATGTATCTCTGTACATGCAGGCACCCAAATATTTATATGTATGTATATAATGAGTACATTTACAACAAACAAAAAGATTTCCATAAAATAAATTATTTATTTTCATCAAATTTGTATTCATTAATTTTTTTGCGAATTTGGTGATATTTTAGTTTTGCTAGTATGCAACACAGCCTTAAACAGCTGTTATTTGTCACTGTTTGTCCTTACGAAAAATATGTAAGAGCAAACAAATATTTGCAAAAAAATCATAAAAATATTTGTCACAGGGTGGTCACATTAAAAAAAATATTTGTTTGCCGGCAAACAATTTTATTTGTCAAAAATGGCGGATTTTTCTGTTTGCCACGCAAAATTATTTTGCGGTCACATTATCGCAAACAAATATTTTATGTTTTTTTGCAAATATTTTTTAGATGTGACCGTACCTTAAGTCGTCTTAAACAAAATCCTGTGGATTAATTTATTTATTAGTTTTTTACAATTAGTCTATATATTTTTTTCCTCACTGTATATACATTCTATTGTTTATTTATTTTTTATTTCCTTTTATATTTCTATTCTATACAATTTTTAATTTATTTAAATATTCTGGATGTTCTAGCACAACTTTTATTATAGAATCCCCTTTTATGCTTCTCAGTATGCCTCTGAAGGTCTTCATACCTTATTGGTAGCGGAAGTAATCCTGTATTTAAAAAAATTTTATTTAAAAATTTTATAAACAAAAAGAAGCAAAAAATAAATTTTTTATAAACAAAAAGAAGCAAAAGTGGAAAAGGATTCGTCTTTGTCATTTCTGGCTTACGGCGAATTTCATTTGACATTTGTGTCTACCCAAAAACAACAGAAAATACATATTGTTTTTGTTAAATAACACTGCGAATTGAGTTGTCCGATTACCATCACCTATTGAGTTTACCCTGCAGTTTTCTTTTACTTTTTGTTTTGCTAGTTAGTGGAATGTTGTTGGAAAAAGTAAATAAAAAAAGTTGAATAATTTATAAATATTCAATTATTTTTGGAGTTCTGCTAAAAATCGCAATGTTGCAGCCAGATGAATCACGCAGGTAACAAATGTTCTTTGACAATATCCAAACGAACGCTTCTTTGTTCGGACGGTATTGTCCAATGAATATGCAAACCATTTCCACTTCTCGGGCAAATCAAAATCTCTACTTACACAGATTCTGATTGATGTGATCTCGATTAAGTCGTTGTCAACTTTCTTCCTGCATCAATAACTTATTTTTAAAAAATTATAATTCGTCAACTTCAAAATGTAAACAAAACAAAACAGCTGATTCGAATAGGGGTTTTGTTTATTTTCGAAAGTATGCAAAATCAAGACGATATCATGACACCTATTTAAATCGGAATTGATTATAATTTCTGATAAATTACCAATTCTAGCATGGATTCCATAACAGCCGTGAATAATACAGCTGCCAGAATTAGATTACTGTTTTGTTTTATCCGCGCAGAGTAAATAAATTTAAATATATCGTGTCTTCCAAGAGATATTTTCAAAATTTCCCATTCGATTAAGGAGTCATAGTTTTTCAAAACTTGGCAATAATACAAAAACAATAAACATAAACATACTTAAATCTAAAATACATAAAAGGATCTACGCATGTTTAAGTTTTTACAGTTAGTTACGAGTCTACCTATAACCTCATCTGTTGAGTTCAACAATGGCTCAGAATCGATCTTCAAACATCAAAAATATATATATATAGTCAATATAGATATGTTGACAGAAGATATTCTTAATATATTAAAAAATGAATTTTAATCTTAGACTAAAGCTTAACAACTGCTATTGGCAACTCTAACCTTTTTGGACGTGTTTTTCTCGTACTCCCGCTGTGTGATATTTGTTTATTCAAAATATTCCTAATTTATCTGCCGGTTTTTGAAAGGCAATGTTTTGTTACAATATTTTGGCTGTTTCCAACCAAACAGTTAATAAGTGTCATTGTTTAACTTAAAACTAAGCTAAAAATAATAATTTAAAATTTCTATATTTCATTTTGCAATAACAATAATCACTTATTAATTTCATAAACTTTGCAACAACAGTAATAATCACTGTTTACTTTCTTAAACATAAAACAACGACTTATTTAACCACCATAAGTCAGCTGTTATAAACAGTTGCATTACAATATCACCAAATTAAGTAGGCTATCTATTGTATAGTAGGAAAATGAATTTATATCTATTGTGAATAATTTCTTAACACAACCCAATAACAATTAATATACGAATTCATTCTCTTCACATAAAGTTTCATTTAATATAATTTTATACCTTATTATCTAATTAAAATCAGTCCTTAATATGTCTTGTTTAAAAAAAGATGGACCTGATGACAGAATGATTGTCTGTTGACTTTGTTATGGGTCGCGTCATTTTAAATGTTGCGGTCTTTCCGGTCTGGCGGTTGAATCCGTTGCAAAGAAGAGTCTACATTGGTGTTGTAATGGATGCCAGAAACTTAGTGCTTAGAAATATTGCTCGTCTTCCTCACATTGCTGACACAAATCAATATCCATAATGATAGCTTACTAATAGTCTTCGTTAATAGTCATGATTTCATGTATGATGTAATTATCTTTACTGAAACTTGGCTTAATGATAGTGTTTTTAATGCGGAAATTCTTTGTAACAAATATCAAGTTTATAGATACAATCGCCATACACACAGAGGAGGTGATGCATTAATTGCTGTCTCTTCAGTATATCCATCAGAAAAGCTTGTAACCCATACTTCTATTAGTGAATTTGTTGCTGTTGCTATAAAATTAAAAACGTCTAAAATCTACTTCTCTTGTTCATATGTTCCTCCTGATTCTTTCTATGCTGTTTACTCTGATCATGTTGGAAGCAATAACATCTGTTGTCCAATCTGCTAAAAAGCTTTCAAAAGTTAGTAAAGTCTACTGTTTTAATTAAACCAGTTATAGTTAATTTAATGACATAATGAGAGATACTTGTTGGAATGAAACCTTATTTATTAATGTTAAAATTGATTCTGATATTTACTTGATGACTTCTAACTTTTATAAGAAAGTGCATTCAATAATTGAAATTTGTGTTCCCTTAAAACCTTCGTATACTCTGGCTGGTCCACCATGGAATTCTAAACAACTGTCGCGACTGAAAAATCAAAAGAACAAGTTTTACAAGAAATACCAAAGTTCTGGCTCCATTATAGATTATCTAAATCAACGTATTATATAAAACATATATGGATAAAATGAAAAATAACTTTATTAAGAATTCTAGATCTTTCTATACGTTTGTAAATTCCAAAAGAAAATCAACTGGTTTTCCATCCTTTATGAAATTTGATGATAAAGAATCCAATAGTGTTGATGTCATATGTGATATGTTTGCTGATTTCTTCGCCGGTACTTATTCTAACTCTGCTTACAAGTATACAAATACTTATCCTTACCCGCTGTCATCGGCTCAAGTAATATCTATTCCAACATTTAGTGACTGTGATATATGGTCTAAAGTCTAAAGATCTCTTTTCGTCCTGGTCCTGATGGGGTTCCAAGTTGTATTTTAAATCGATGCGCAGAGTCATTCATTACACCATTAGTCATATTGTTTAATACCTCGATTAATTATGGATATTTTCCTGTGTTTTGGAAGGAGTCGTATATTATACCGCTTCTTAAATCTGGTAATAAGTCTGATGTTACAAATTATAGGGGCATTGCAAAACTGAGTGCTATACCAAAAATGCTTCAGAAACTGATTGCCGACTTTTTGGTTCATCATATATACATACCGTATATGTGAACAATAGCTTATCTACAGTGTCGGTCAAAACATATTGGACAAAATTCAGGTTATAATATTTTGTACGATTTAAAAGAAATTAAACGTTTTTGAAACAACAAATGCACACTAAAATAAAAATGCATACCTAGTATAGTTAAAAATAAAATGTTATTTCAGTATTAATTATGATATTATTAAAAATAAAGCAAAAAGATAAATAAAGATAAAAAATTCATACGACAAAACATTGGATTATGCAGTATGGTCTAATAATTTGTTGCATAACCGCAATTTTTCAAAACTTCAGCTCATCTTTTCGGCATAGAACTAATAAGATTCTCTTGTGTATTCATTCGAATAGTTGACCATGCCTCATTTATAGCTTGATATAATTTATTTGGATCCCAAAGTGCCGATTCCCAATTTACCTTTCTATTTACTATTTCCCATAAATTTTCTATAGAGTTAAGGTCGGGTGACTGTGCAGGCTACTGCATGACATTAACGCCTTCTTGTTCCAAAAACCCTTTCACCAATTTGGATGTGTGTTTCTGGTCTTTGTTGTGTTGAAATATCCACAAGCGCGGCATTTTATCACGGGCCTGTGGCAACATCTTCTCCAGCAATATATTTTTATACATTTGTCCCTAATACCGTCGATTTTGTGTAAAGGTCCTAAGCTTTCTCCAGAAAAGTAACCCCACACCATAACATTGCTACCTCCATGCCTCACTGTTCCAGAACAGTATTTCAGATTTAGTCTGCTACTGACAGGTCTTCGAACTCTTCTGGGTTCTGATGGAATGAGACACCATAACATTGCCACCTCCATGCTTAATTGTTCCGGAACAGTATTTCAGAGTTAGTTTGCTACTGACAGGTCTTCGAACTATTTTCATTCCATCAGAATCCAGAAGAATTCGAAGATGGTACAAAATATTATAACCTGAATTTTGTCCAATATATTTTGACCGACACTGTAAGTATATTTATGTGCTATTTGGTGTTCCTTAGGACACCCATCTTGGTCCACTTCTTTTTTCGTTGTTTATAAACGTTCTTCCCAACATAATTAATTTTGTCAATATCTTTATGTATGGCGACGATGTAAAAGCTTTTATCTCCTTCAATAATATAATCGAGCATATATATCTTCAAAAGGATCTCAATAACTTCTTTATGTGGTGCGAGTACAACATGATGGAGCTGAATATTAAAAAATGCAAATGTATGTGTATTGCGGTTAATTACTTGCTTGGAGGTCATCAATTAGAGAATGTTGACTCTTTTATGGATCTTTGTATCCTATTAGACCCAAAATTAAACTTTGATGATCATATCACTTCGACTGTAAATAAGGCAAGCAGCACCTTTTGCTCCATAAAACGTTGGGCTAAAGAATTTTCTGATTCATATATTACGAAACAGCTATTTGTATCGCTTGTCATACCAATTTTGGAGTATGGGATCCTCACTATAATGTGTTCAGCGAATAGATTGAATCTGTGCATAAACAATTTCTACTCTTCTGTTTGCGTGGCATGGGATGGAATTATTTGGATTTGCCTTCATATACTAGCAGACTGGCATTAATAAAACTGCCTACATTTAAGAGTCGTCGAACAATGTTAAATGTATCCTTTGTGATTAATCTGATCAATAGTAATATTTGTTGTGAATTTCTGTTAAGATCTGTTAAATTCAGTATTCCTTGCCGTAACTTTCGCTGTTATAATCTTATTTATATTCAATTCTGCAGAACTAATTATGCTATTGCAGATCCGTTAAGTAGAATTTGCCGTCAATTTAATTATTTATCAGACTTTGTTGATTTTTCTGTAAATTCTTGTATAATAAAACGGGATATTATTGTTTTAATTAATTCGTAACTTTTTATATTTTTATTGTGACCAGCGTTGCCACGACCAAAAAAATTTTATAACCAAAATGAAAATAAAAAATAACCAAATACGCAAAATAATAACCAAATTTTTTTTATATAAATGCATATGTTTTTTTAACAAATTTAAGGTTTAATACAAAAATTTTATTTTTTTCTGTGTAGTTAAATTAAAAATCGGAGGCTTAATATTAAAAGGCCTAATTCATCACAATGAATTTTTGAAAGAAAAAGTCCCAACTAATTTTTTATTTCGTTCTAAAATTATAATCGCAACTGAAGTTGTGCGTTTATATTTCCCAAATATCAAATTCGCTTTATTGGAAAAAGTTACTTAACAAATTTTGGCGGCGGGTCGAGTTCTTAAAAGTTCGAGTTCTTGTTTTTGTCAAACAGGAAAAATTTTATACTAACAAAACCGTCCTTCCCAATTAATTCCGATCAGTTCACTTAGTTTTTTGTGAAAAATATTGTTTAAGAGGAAGAAAAAGTTTTAACATTAAAAAATTATGAATGCGACCGAAAATTCTAACTCTGATTCGGAGAATGCTGATGGTATCCACACAAGGAAAAATATTGCAAGAAAGTCCGAACGGACACATAACGTAAATAGAAAAAAAAGAATGGAAGGCCTTCAAATTTTGGCATATCAAGTAAGGAACGATCACTTAAGCCTCTTAGAAAACTATTAATTACTGTTAATATGTTATAAGCCCTGGTGTACGACTCATCAGGATCAATATATTGCAAAACAGGTATAACTGATGATTACGAATTTCTCTCACATAGATCAAAATCGGCGATTAAAGATATACCCTCTGATTCACTTTATAAGGAGAAAATACCAATCACGAAAAAGAAATGGGACCAACAGGTTTTTTTAAGATAATTTGTCTTATAAGAACTAATTTTTTACAATCAACTTTTGACTTAATCTTTTTAATTTTATGAATTATTATCGTTTATTATTTAAACCTGAATTATTATCATATATTTCACTTTCAACGCAGAGTAAAAAAGGCCTAACTTAATTTTTCTTTTGAAAAATATCAACGAAATAAAGGCCTATTTTCGAAAACTTCAGTAAAACAAAAATTAACAATTTTTTAAATGAGAAGTAAAATGTGTTGCTGTTTTTTTTTATTATTAAAAACCGTATTAAAATTTTTGTTGTATCTAAAATTTTACAGATTTTATTAAGTTTTTCGCTTCTCCTGTAAAGTAACAAAAAATCAAATTATGCCTTTTTTATATTAAGCCATCGAAATAATAAATTAAGGTTTTTATTTATTTGTATTAAAATTTTTCTTAAAATTTCAACTGAACATAGTAAAAACGCTTGAAGATATAAAACGCTTTGATAACGATTGCAAAGCTTGTAATGGAAATTTTCAAATAATATTAAAAAACTGATTGTTTTATTAACGATAATTAAAAAAATAACCAAAATGAAGAAAAAATACACATTTACACATTAGCAAAAAAATAACCAAATTTGGTTAAAAATAACCAAAACGGCAACGCTGATTGTGACAATTAATTGTATTTAAAAAAAAAAACTGTTTGTAATTGTATTTAATTTTTTTCCTGTAGCTATTTTTGTTATTAGTTAATAAAGAATTTGTGCACTGACTTAAATAAATAAAAAAAATAAATTTTTGTTTACATGTATATTAATAATTACAAATTAATTTGAGCGTTTTACTATATTTTCATGTCAATTAAATGACTGAGTTTTGCTGAGCGATGTGGTGATAAAAAACCTGGAATAAATAAAGAATATGTCAAGTTAGGGTAACTCCGGTACATCTTTGGTAATAAGGCAACTCTAATACAATTCTATTGATACGGTAACTTCGTTGTGCTTGACGTAAGGATCAACGGGATCTCTTTTTGAATTTGATTTGATAACGATCACGATCAGTGTTCCTTAAGCACAGAAGACGTACAGAATGGAAACGGAATTTTGACGTTTACATAATTTTGGTGAAAGGGACAGCAAATATTACCAAAAAGTATTTCTGTCCCTGTCTGATTATTTATGTTTTGTTTATTTATGTTAGTTAATTTTTAGGGTGGGTTTTTATTTTCTAATTTGGTAGAAATTTATGATATTTTTGTAAAATAATAGACTATTTGTGAAAGGAAATGAACTGTTATATTGAGGAAACGTAATACGGAACTAATGTATTTGGTGACACATTTCAGCGATTGTCACAAACTTAGTATTTAACCAATTGAGAGGTATATTCACAAACTCCTGAATCAAAAAGTTATGAGCATATATTTCGTTATATTTTTATTTCTACTTATCTTTTACGCACGGAACTTGTTCCATTGTTAAGAGAAGATGCTAAAAGTTCGATTAATAATAAAAAAATTACCGAATTTTAACTTTTTCATTCAAGAAATTAATAAATACTAGTAATATACACAAAGTTCAGCAAGAAAAAAGTTTTATGAGTAATAGGACTTATTTGATCTTGATTTATTTAGTTTCTTACATACCGTTTGCGCAAGAAATTATATTCATTACGACCAAAAACTGCATACATTTCGATTAATAATTAAATATTTAAGAATCTTTAAACTTTTCATTGAAGAAATTAAAAAATATTCAAAATTTTCCCTTTTTTAACTCAAAATCAATGTTTGTTTACATTTAATTTTTCAACTTTATCCACCAGTTTTCACTCTGTATATCTGTTGCTTCTAACACATTTGCTTTGCAAAACGTATAATACATTTTTTGTCTCCCTCTAAAAAATTATGTAAAATTATGCTAAGTGAGGTTGTCAAACGTCAAAGTTTTCCCTTCTGTGCATGTTCTGTGTCCTTAAGTGGGTATCACACGACATGTATTTTACGCACAATGTAACCAGTGACGTCAATTATGACGTTTGAAAAACGCTAAAATCGCAGTTTTAACCCTCCCCGTAGAGGGAGAAAAAAGATGTTAAAATTTTTAGCGAAATAAATGTGTTAGAAGCAACAGATATACAGAGTGAAACTGGCGGATAAAGTGGAAAAATTAAATGTAAACAAA
The DNA here is from genome assembly GCA_014635995.1 of Sarcophaga peregrina. Lineage (NCBI taxonomy): Eukaryota > Metazoa > Arthropoda > Insecta > Diptera > Sarcophagidae > Sarcophaga > Sarcophaga peregrina. Next base: position 75,770,814 of record CM025790.1, on the reverse strand, counting down.
CATTTATTTTGAGTTAAAAATGGGAAAATTTGGAGTATTTTTTAATTTCTTCAATGAAAATGTTAAAAATATGTAAATATTTAATTATTAATCGATTTATATGTTGTTTTTGGTCACAATGGATATAGTTTCTTGTGCAAAAGGAAAGTAAGAAGCTAAATATATCAAGATCAAATAAGACATACTGCTGATATTATTGCAATAATGCTGGACACTACAATTGTTTTATCAGCGGTTTTTACATCCATTTCATTTTTGAATTATTTTTTACAATTTATACACAATAAACAGTCGCGCTGTTGTTTACATTTTTAGGTTAAGTCATACGAAAAACATAGACAGGTGTGATAGCAAAAATTATAAAATGACAACTTTGACATACATACAGAATTACATATGAATAAAGAAAGTGACAGTACATGCGTAAAATACACAGGTATACAGATACGTTACGAGGCTTTTGACGTTTAACCCTCCACTTAGAAATAGACAGCAGATATAATTAAAAAGTATTTCTGTCCTTCTCTGGCTGCCTGACTGTTTTGTTTATCTTTTTTAGATTTCGGGGTAGATTTTTATTATTCTATTTTGGTAGAAATTTATGATATTTTTGTAGAATATTAGAATAATGTTGGAAGGAGATGAACCGTTTTATTAGGAAAACGTAATTCGGAATTAATGTATTTTTTATGACACCTTTCATTGGTCGTCACTAACTTAGTATTTAACCAATTTAGAGGTATATTCACAAATTCCTAACACAAAAAGTTATGAGTATATATTTTGTTATAATTTTATTTTACAAACTTTCTGCACACGGAACTTTTCTCAATGTGAAGGGAAATTGCTAAGAGTTCGATTAATAATGAAAAAATTACGGAATTTTAACTTTTTCATTCAAGAAATTAATAAATACTGGTAATATACATAAAGTTCTTACAAAAAAAAAATTTTATAAGCAGTAGTCTTATTTGATCTTGATATATTTAGCTTCTCTACTTCATTTTGGCACAAGAAACTATATCCATTGTGACCAAAACAACATACAAATCGATTAATAATTAATTATTTACATATCTTTAACATTTTCATTGTAAGAAATTGCAAAATACTCCAAATTTGCCCTTTTTAAGACTCAAAATAAAATGTTGTTTACATTAAAATTTTCACTTTAATCCGCCAGTTTTCACTCTGTATATCTGTTGCTTCTAACACATTTGTTTCGCTAAACTTTAACCAATCTTTTTTCTCCCTCTAACGGGGAGGGTTAAAACTGCTGATTTAGGGTTGTCAAACGTCAAAGTTTTCCCTTCTGTGCATGTTCTGTGTCCTTAAGTGGGTATCACACGACATGTATTTTACGCACAATGTAACCAGTGACGTCAATTATGACGTTTGAAAAACGCTAAAATCAGCAGTTTTAACCCTCCCCGTAGAGGGAGAAAAAAGATGTTAAAATTTTTTCGAACCAAATGTGTTAGAAGCAACAGGTATACAGTGTGGAAACTGGCGGATAAAGTGGAAAAATTAAATGTAAACAAACATTTATTTTGAGTTAAAAATGGGAAAATTTGGAGTATTTTTTAATTTCTTCAATGAAAATGTTAAAAATATGTAAATATTTAATTATTAATCGATTTATATGTTGTTTTTGGTCACAATGGATATAGTTTCTTGTGCAAAAGGAAAGTAAGAAGCTAAATATATCAAGATCAAATAAGACATACTGCTGATATTATTGCAATAATGCTGGACACTACAATTGTTTTATCAGTGGTTTTTACATCCATTTCATTTTTTGAATTATTTTTTACAATTTATACACAATAAACAGTCGCGCTGTTGTTTACATTTTTAGGTTAAGTCATACGAAAAACATAGACAGGTGTGATAGCAAAAATTATAAAATGACAACTTTGACATACATACAGAATTACATATGAATAAAGAAAGTGACAGTACATGCGTAAAATACACAGGTATACAGATACGTTACGAGGCTTTTGACGTTTAACCCTCCACTTAGAAATAGACAGCAGATATAATCAAAAAGTATTTCTGTCCTTCTCTGGCTGCCTGACTGTTTTGTTTATCTTTTTTAGATTTCGGGGTAGATTTTTATTATTCTATTTTGGTAGAAATTTATGATATTTTTGTAGAATATTAGAATAATGTTGGAAGGAGATGAACCGTTTTATTAGGAAAACGTAATTCGGAATTAATGTATTTTTTATGACACCTTTCATTGGTCGTCACTAACTTAGTATTTAACCAATTTAGAGGTATATTCACAAATTCCTAACACAAAAAGTTATGAGTATATATTTTGTTATAATTTTATTTTTACAAACTTTCTGCACACGGAACTTTTCTCAATGTGAAGGGAAATTGCTAAGAGTTCGATTAATAATGAAAAAATTACGGAATTTTAACTTTTTCATTCAAGAAATTAATAAATACTGATAATATACATAAAGTTCTACAAGAAAAAAATTTTATAAGCAGTATGTCTTATTTGATCTTGATATATTTAGCTTCTCACTTTCCTTTTGCACAAAAAACTATATCCATTGTGACCAAAAACAACATACAAATCGATTAATAATTAACTATTTACATATCTTTAACATTTTCATTGAAGAAATTACAAAATACTCCAAATTTGCCCTTTTTTAACTCAAAATAAATGTTTGTTTACATTTAAATTTTTCACTTTATCCGCCAGTTTTCACTCTGTATATCTGTTGCTTCTAACACATTTGTTTCGCTAAAACTTTTAACATCTTTTTTCTCCCTCTACGGGGAGGGTTAAAACTGCTGATTTTAGCGTTTTTCAAACGTCATAATTGACGTCACTGGTTACATTGTGGAAATTTAGTACTTATGAGATTTCGAGCCAAATCTAGTTGATTTTAACTAGATTTCCCATACAAAACTAAATCTACTTATTTAGTAGATTTCGGCAAAATCTACTCAAAATTTAGTAAAAATAGGTATGCAACTATGTATTTTGTCAGATAGTACTTAAAAATACAACGTTCCGCAGGAAAAAAATTACATTTCAATTCAAAAATAAATTAACCCTTGTCCTATATATTGGGTCAAAATTGCCCAAACAGTTTTTATTCCTCATTTATTCTTTAAATACTCAACTTTTGTACAATTATTATTTTAGTGAATGCTATTAAAATTTAAAACATAAATTTTGTAGGTCGTTTCACAATGCGTATGTAAAAAAAATTACGCGAATGGTACTTTTGGGTCAAAATTGCCCAATGGAACAAAATCAATTTTCCGCATATGTTACGAGCTTAGTAACAATTTTGTGCACCTTGACAACTTCATAACTAGCAACAAACCAAAAAAAGTAAGTAAAAGCGCAGCATTACAAACTGCAACAAACCCAAAAAAGAGACTTATTCTCTTCGTTTATGTGTTTTTGAAGTTGTTACTTTTGTCCAAATCGTTCTAACAGCACCAAATATGCAAATAAACGTACCGAATGTCAAAAATGTATTTTTGTTATTAAAATGAAATCTTGCTACTGTCAACTAAATCCAGTGTAAGCGATCTAGATTTTGAAGATTTGAAATCTAATCTACTAGATTTCGCTGTAGTGTAAATGGGCTATAAATAAGTAGATTTTGTTTTGTATGGGAAATCTAGTTGAAATCAACTAGATTTGGCTCGAAATCTCATAAGTACTAGATTTCGCTGTAGTGTAAATGGGCTATAAATAAGTATATTTTGATTTGTATGGGAAATCTAGTTAAAATCAACTAGATTTGGCTCGAAATCTCATAAGTACTAGATTTCGCTGCACAGAATATACATTTCGCTGTAGTGTAAATGGGCTATAGGAACTCATCAAAAAATTTTTAATTTACGCGGTAAAAATTTAAAATGAAACAAAATGAATATTAATGTTATAAAAAGAAATAAGAACATTTAAGTATAGAAAACAAATAAATGCTTGTATGTTTTAAGAATTATTCAAATAATAAATCTATATACATGAGATCATTATTAAGCGACACATACACGTTGCGATTTGTTGTACTAAAAAAAAATTTTATTTTCTGTTTATTCAACTTTATTTATAAATTTTTCTTGTGGCATCAACTTTCCAAATGAGTTCACAAGTTTTTGCATTAATGGTCTAACATTTTTATGAACTTGATATGGTTTGCTCCTTCAAGTACCAATTTGATCAATTGAAAAATTTAGGCTGACTAACCAGCCTAACTAACCTTGTAACGTTAGTCGCATAAGACTGTGCCCTGTGCATAACACTAGAGTCGTTGGTGAATTCAAAAACTGTGAGACAAAGTAGCAGGGCCTGTTCGTAAATGCATTACTGCGCTGCATATGATTTTTTTGCGCTCACATTGCTAATCACATGTTGCTGATTTAATTGTTTGTATTTATGAACGAACAAACACTGCAGAAATGGAAAAATGATTAATAAATTTGATTTTTGAACTGGACGATAAAACAAATGACAAAATATTATTAAATGCAGAAAAAAGAAGACATTTAAAGGAAGAAAAGAATAAACTTTAAAACTCCCTTTCTCCCATTTTTATGATTAATGTAAATTGAAGTCTGACTATAGACTGATTCTAGGCAGAAGAATTTATATGTTAGAGGGACTAAAATCATCATCTGATTGTCACAATTATTGTAGGGTGATTAAATAATTATTTGTTTTATTTTCTTTAAGTAAAAAAATAACATTGTTCGATTCGCTATTCTAAATTTATTCTAGCAGTTAGGTATGCTCCTTAAATTGGTATTATAAAAAATTTAAATATTTCCATTATATTCAGACATTTATTAGGCGCATTTTCAACTAAATTTCTATAAAACTATTTCAATGTTTAACTATATTCTATTTAACCGTAGTCTATTGCAAAGAAAACTTAGCTCGAAACATTACCTTTCTACTATCATGGTTTTATGCTATTTTTTGATGCCGCTGATTTTTAAAATGCTATAACGTTTTCGATACCTTCAACCTGTATCGGCCAGAGACATTTAAATAAACTAGCTTTTCTTTGCTTTTGTGGGTTGAGTTCTGTAAATTTAATTGATATTCAAGATTTTTAATTTTCGCTTTTTAGTGAACACCATAGATTTTTTGTGCGCAAAATGTGAACATATTTAAAATTTTTTTATTCCCGATATTAATCGCGGATAAACTGTTGTCTTTAGATATCACTTATTTTAACAAAAAAAATTCCAGGTCCCAGTAAATAATAATACAAATCTCTCTTAATTGGTCGATGTAGAACATTTTTCGTTGTAGCCAAAGCGATTTCCAGCAAAATTATTTTTGAATGTAGATTTTAATCCATATTATAAATATCGTCGCCGAAAGTCCAAAAGTAAGTAACATAAGTTTCTAATTTTACAGGAAAAGCAAAAAAAAGTTATAAAATGACAAGTACTTTATATGTAGAAACACTTTGAATCGATATAAAAACGTTATTTTTGGTCGTAAAAATTGGTACTTTTGGATTTTCGACGACGATATCGACTATAGTTGGGAATAATACTATATTTTTTTAAATGTAAGCTACAACTTTAAACAAAAATTAGACTAAAAAATTTTGAAGTCTACATTTCACATAAGAAACCTGTATACATGTATATTAAATGAAATAAACATATAAATTTGTTTACCAAAACTCCACTTATTTATTGCCATATACAAAGCTTATACATATATTTAGACTTTGACAGCATATTTTCTTTGTGGGTAGATTGACCTCTTGCGGATTTCTTTAAGAGTTTTCCTGTTGGCGTCTCTGGCAGATAGAGCTTTGCGAATAGCGCGAGTCTTCTTTTTTCTTAAATCCAAAGGCTTGTATTTTTTGTTTTTGTAGACCTTGCGCAAATTTTCCTTTTGCTTTTGATGCATTACAATGTAAACACGGGCAATAGCTTTGCGTACGACACGGCTAAATTCGTTAAAGATAACATATTAATTTAAAGGTCAACCTTCTGATATTAAACTTACATTTTTGACAGCTTAGAGGCAGCCCCGCCAGTAACTTTGGCGACACGCAAATTGAGCAATTCATTTTTAAGCTCATCAAGTTGCTTTGTGAGCTCCTTTTTGTCTTTAGTTCTCAAGTCTGAGCACTTTACTTTAACCTGCATAAGAAAAACTTTTATTAATACACATATATTCCATTTAAACTTTTCATTATATTATGAATTCCATAGCAAGACTTTTTTTATTAAGAATGATGGAATTGATTTTTACGGAATCCATTAAAAAAAATGCTACAAACCAACCATTTTGTCTGCCACTCACGCCGAAAAGAAAATTTCCATGTTATATTCCTACGTCAAAATTTGACAGCTAGAGTTTCAGAATTTTCAGCTTGTATATAGGAGTTAGAGTTATTTATGTTGGCAACGATGCAAGTATATATAATTTCAAAGCGGTGCTGCCACCCCAGCTGAGTGCTTTCTTAAGATGTGTATTAAATAACGATTATCAAAATCACTTTATTTTTGTTAATGTGTTGGTAAAATTGTATTAACACTTATAGATTGAGAAGAGTTTGAGGAATATCAAAATACTTATGATTTTCACTACCTGCGTTGTATAAATTATATATTCTTTTCTTCTTCACAACAGCAATATATTGCATTTTGAAGGTTAAATTTTGATGTGTTTCAGTCCTAAGCAAAACAAATATTACCCGCACATACGCAAATTTGATAAGCTAAATTTAATGCGTCGCCAAGCGCTATTATATGCGCATGGTTGTCAATTGTTTTGTTTATGAATAGTGTGAAAAAACATTGCACTCTTACTACTTCAAAAATTATCTATAAAAAAATTCATTATTCTTAATACTAAATAAAAGCTTATAATCTACGTTTTTATTATAAATTTAAACATTTCTCTATTAGTTATGTGTAAAGAAAAAATCGTTAAAACTAACGAATTCCAACATTTTTATGCGGCCCTTACTCTGTACGATTGGCTGTTTTTATTTTGTACAAACAATTATTATTGTAAGAAGATTTGTCTGAGGTATGCTAATTTCCCTACAGTACTCTTGATTTATTAGATAGCCTTAGGGTAGCAGTGGGGTCTATTTGATGGCAAAGTCAATTGCCGAAGTTTAGAGAACTAAAACACTTTGAGTTCTGAATTGATTCTGATTTTTATTTAAAATAACTGCGACTTACATACTAATCTTATTCTAGGCTTTCTTATAATAATCTTAGGGCCATTATTACAACATCCCGTTAATGTTGAGGTTAGTTAAAAGTACCTTTAGCTAAAGTGAACGGCATTTATTTCCGTTATTACAACTTCTATATAAAACAAAATTAACTTTTTCAAAAATATGGCAATACCGGTGTAATATCGATAACTTTTGCCACTTTAAAAAGTTCTTTAGAAACGCAGTGGCAACGACGTGCTTTCTTATTTGTTATGGTTATTATTGTTACTTTGTTTCAGTGTTGCCACCTTGTGTGTAATTTCTGATTGTATGTGTAGCATGTGTATAATTAGCTTCGTGTGTAATTTTACTTTTTGTTCTACCTTTTTCTTTAGTCGCTAATTTTTAACAGTCAATTTGTTAACACTGATTGCTCATCCTCAACCTACCAAGGGCTGGGCAGTTGGAGAGGAGATGTTCGATAGTCTCTAACTCTACTCATCGCAACATACCCTGCAATAGTCCGGCAGCGATCTAATCTCGCAGTGCCCAGTGATAAAACCGACAACCAACCTTAAGCTGGCCTTAACCAAGCCCAGCAGCCAATCTGTTCTCTTACTTTCCACAGCAGGCCATAGACGTCTAGTAACAGAACAACCCGATCCGTTCCCCCGACGCCTCTGCTGACCTATCCATCGATTAAGCCATAGAGGTGGCAGACGGATACGGTCTGGTCCAAAACTCCTCAACGACTCTTTGCACTCGCGAACGAGCCGTAATTTGCATCAAACTGACGCAATGGTTCTAAGGGTAGCCTGACAGTCAACGAAGGTCATGTAAGACTCCGAATCCGAAGATGGACCACCAGCTATGGCCTCAATAGTCTTCAGTATCGCGAAAATCTTCGCCTGAAAAGCGCTGCAGTCATTATTCAAGACCGAGTTCCCTTCAGAAAACCCCAGCACCTTTACATCCACTTAATTTAAACCCATCTGTGAAGATGAGTACACCACTCTCCCAACTTAGACCCATCTGTGAAGATGGGTATACCACTCTGCCCCTGGAGTACCCCACCATTCCATTGTGCCCTATCTGGTATGAGTATTCTCAAACCAGGTAGGAACATAGCCTCAGACACAATATAATCAGTAGCTTTTTCCGAAAGTCCGTACCTTCCGTCAGGAAAGACGGTATTAAGAACTCTGGAGTGACCTATCGAGTGCTGTTTCCAGCAACCCGATTCCCGCAGGCGTATGGCGCTACGCGCTGCAAAATGCTTGACATATAAGTCAAGCGGAGTCAGACAGACATTATATCAAGGCAACTCTTCCTCACTCCAGTGATACTTAAAGAGGCAATCCGGTGAACCTTATCCAAGATTTTCCGTTGAAAACTCTTATCGAAGGCACACCACCAGATAACACAGCCTTAAGTAATAACCGGTCTAATAATCGCCCGATATATCCAGCGAATGACCCTAGGCGTAAGACTCCAGTTCTTATCTATGGAGTTCCTATACTGGTAGAAAGCATTTAGTCCCTTCTTCACTCTTTCCTCGGTATTTCGTTTCCAGTTCAGCTTGCTGTCCAGGACAACACCCAAGTACTTGCCCTCAGAAGACAACGGCAGCTCCCTACCAGCTAATCTTGACAACCTGAAGGTTTCAATCTTGTACCTACGCGAGAACAAAACGAGGTCCGTCTTATTTGGATTTATCCCCAGAACACATTTTGTCGCCAAAGAGGATAAAATTCCAAGAGCAGCGTTGGCTAAAATTTACCACCCACAAGAATAGCCACATCGTCGGCATATGCCGCAACCCTAAAGCCCTTACTTTCCAGGAGCCTCAGATCAACATTGGCAACCAAGAGCCACAAAAGAGAGGATAGGACACCCCCCTGTGGTGTACCCTTGGTCGCACGCTTGACGATAGAACATCCACCCAGATTTGATCGGATTAGTCTGTTACCCAACATGTGGTAACCGGTTAATGTTTGACCTTAAATATAGATAGATAAGACTCTCCAAAGCTTTCAAGAGTAAGGATGATATCGGTCTTATAATCCTTAGGGCCGATGTGACTGGGTTTATCAGCTTTAGGTATAAACACCACGAGCACATCTTTCCAACCCTCAGGTTAGAAGACCGGAGACAGTCTCTATACACGTCCACCAGATATTCATATACCACCAGCATGCTGAAGCGGAGCCGGAAAGATACCATCCGGACCAGGCGACTAGAACGGCCAAAGCTACTAATAACCCATTTGACCTTATCCGTGGTAATGATATCCTCCAAAACTGGCATAATGCTAGCATCACAGCTACACCCAACGGATAGCTTCCTGGATCCACACAATCGGGAAAATGAGTACTCAATAGAACCTCTAGGGTTTCTTTTTTCAAAGATGTCTACATGCCATCGTTCTTTTGGACGAAGTCTAGGATTTTGGGGTCCTTCGACAGCATCTTACGGAAACGAGCCACATCAGCAACATCCTCGATACTAGTGCAGAAACTCATCCCGGTGGTTCTCTTTGAGCGCTTTATTGCCCCCTTATAGTCATTAAAACTGGATCTATATGCAGACCAGTCAACATCCCTGTCCGAGCTCTTAGCCTTATTAAAGAGTCTCCTAGTAGAACAGCGGAGTCTGGAGTTCCGCATTCCACCAGGCAGGACGGCTCATCTTACCCGGGTAAGTGAGAGGGCAAGCATCTCTATAACAAGACAACAAAATATCTGTCAAAGATCCAACTCGATCATTAATGCCAAAAGTGGAGCGTCCCCGAAGGGCTCTAAGCTCCCTCTTCACAGCTCTTTCTTACATGATCCAGTCGATTCTTCTTGGATTTCTAAAAGGCTTGTTAAGGCCCCTAGATAGATTAATACTGAAGGATATCAGTTGGTGATCACAAAAAGAACACTCATCTGAAACCCTCCAATTCTTAATCATAGACCGATCCATGTTAGTGAGCGTAACGTCAATTACCGTTTGCCTAACTCGGTTTCTAAACGTTAGCGTTTTACCAACCTTACAAATATTGAGCCTATTAAGAATAATAAAATTCAAAATAGACTCACCCCTAGTATTTATGTCAGCACTGCCCCATTGGGTATGATGAGCATTGGCATCACAACTCAAGACAAGGCGACATATTTTCCTCTTCGCATGCTCTACCAGTAGTTAAATTAAGTTATCAGGAGGGGATGCAGCATCATACGGCAGGTACACAGATGACAGCATCAAATCGATCCCACGGTCATCTCTGTAGGCCACAGTAGTTACGTTTTAACCACTTCCAGGAACAAGTAACCTATAGTCAGGATGGCTCAAACCTAGAATCCCATCCCTAAGGATCCAGAGTTTCTGGATAAGAGCGATGTCAGCTTCAAGGCGGCGCAGGGTGGTTAACAGGTTGTGTGAGGGGGCTTCGCAGTGATGCAGATTAATCTGCAACACTTTTAGCCTCCTCTGGGTTACCTGACACCGACTATGTACGGATGACGGAATTTTAGACATGCCCACCCACATAACACTTCACCACCCCTTGTCCTTAGCTACTGCAGGGAATCCTGATCAATAGCGATCCTAAGATCGCAGTCTTTCCTACCATTACCAGTCAGACAACTACTCACGAGCTGGTGTTCAATCTGTCATTCTGCTTTCCAATAAGTTTGGGTATGATATTCACCCGCCTAAAGGTGGGCGAAAGATCGAAAAATTATTCAGCGGACGAAGAGGTTTTGTTGGTTGATTGAAGTTGCCTTATCGAAAATAGTGTATGATATGGCAAGTTCAAACATAAAGGGATGATCTTCCCTTTAGCTTAACGATCACTTCTATCTTATTGGATATTCATAATAATAAAAACAATTTATCAATTTATCAAACATCCCTTCAACCTAAAGTCAATAGCACATCTACCTCAAAGCAAATTACATCAACTATCGCTAAAGAAACACCCCAAGCCAATTACATCAATAAGCTTGACATACTCAAACCATGAAAAACATTATTTCAAACGAGAACAACTACCAAAACCATAACACTTACGTCATGTCACCTATTTCAAACTTAACACAATCTCTTATAGCTAATAATAATTATTTTACCCGAAATCGGATGAAGAAGACTCAGACGAAATATGACTACATTTATCTTCATCTTAATTTTTCACATATCTCTTCCATCTTTATAAACGTCTCTTCCTTTGAACCTAATTCACACTAATATACATACATATGAACCTCGATTTATGCGGTAGATACGTTCCTAGCCAATTCGCGTAAATCGAAATTTACTGTTTTTTGTGGAAAAACCGCGTAAAGCGAATACCTACAGTAAAAAGCTTTTTCATTTAAAAAATATATAGTTTTATGCTGTTAATAATTTATTAAAGTATGGATTAACGTAAAAAAACAGAAACATTTATCCCATTTAAATGTATGTACCTCATTACACAAAACATAAAATTTTTAAACTAACTTAATCGCTATCATTTTCAAGTCTTTTTTAATGGATTTCTATAATTTCCGACTCATCTCATTACATTGTATAATCATTGAATTAGTTTCAGTTTTAGGAAATAATTCAGAGGTAACCTTTTGTTGTTGACGTCTTCATATTTTTTTAATAGCTCATTCGTTGAAACGTAAGACCACGATCTAAAATGACATATCCTCCTTGACAATGGTTTCCTAGTTTTCTTCCTAGTACAGATGTCTCGTGAATAAATTTAGGTGTGAAAATACATATTATCATTATTTTACAATGGAGAGAAATAGGCCTTTGTTTTATTTCGCTGCAAGAAACACATTGTCCCTATAACTTCAACCCCATTCCGCCAAAAAAATTACACCGGTTATTTTGTTAACTCTCCGGATGATAATACCTCAAAACCAGATCACAATAAGAATAAAGTCCAAGATTCCTCACACACTAATACCAGGTAACTCAACATACCAAATAATTGCCGCCCAAGTTAATTTAAATATTGAATTCACCATTTTATCTTTTTATATTCCATCGAATCAAGACATTTCCTTAAGGGATGTTAGTGATATTATATCGTCGTTTGATACACCTTTGCTTGTAATCGGAGACTTTAATGGCTCGAATAATCTGTGGAGTTCTGCAAGTAATAACAACGGAGGCAGTATACTTGAGAATATCGTACAACAAACTGCCCTTTGCATACTGAATGACGGTAGCCCATTTCCCCTCACACAATACCCTCACTAATTTAGATGTTTCTGCTCAACAAACCTTCTTCCGTTAACATCTTGGATTAGTCTTGCTGATTTGCATAATAGTAACCATTTCCTAATTAAAATTACTATAAAACTATCAGAGGAAATCTACAATCCAATTAAAACCTGTAAATTCACCAGGCGAACTGAGAAATATATGTAGCTAGAGCAGAATCCGAAATTTGTGCACGTATGTCTAGGTCACTAACTGCTTCCAGTAATAAAGATGCTGCCAGCATTACTAAGGCATTTCGAAATATAGCTAATATACAAATTCCTCGGTTAAAACTGAAAATTAAAAGGAGAAAACCTCTCGTTCCCAGGTGAAATCCTACGCTTGCCATCCTTCAAAATCTGAAAATGAAAAGTTGGCAACTCTTCAAAGCCAACCTCATATTGGACAATTTTTTAATTTACAAAAGATATAACTCAAAATTCCAAAAGAAATAAAAATTGCCAAGCATTTTACAAAACGATAAACGGAAATACCCCTATATCTATAATGTGCAACAAAATAAACAGAATCACCCGTAACGGCCCTACTTCCTTTATTAAAGCAATCGATAGCCCGAATGAGACTCTTATCAACCCATCAAAAACAGCTGATTACTTCGCCGAAGCTTGGGGTGAGTACGCTTCCGACTTCAATTTCTCCTTTTCATTTAAATCAGCAAAATCCATCTTTGCAGAAATCATAATTCTATAAAGGACTGAATTTGTACAATAAAATGCCAAATTATTTAAAGAATAAAAGAAATATCAATGTTTTTAGAAAAAATGTTGCAAACTTGGCTAAAAATAATAGTTGAACTCATGTAGTTATAATGTATATAAAATTTAATATTTGTAATATTTTATTGTTGAAAAAGTATTTCTAATACTACTGAATAAACATGAAATGAAAAATGTTCCAGAGTAAGGAATAGTGCAAGAAATGAAGAATCAAGGCATCACCAGTGTTTATAAATTTACAAAACCTAGTGAAGACGATAATTCACATATTCCTTCTGGTAAGATTATTATTTAAAGTGGATCACTATATCCCTAATCCAATGAAATGCAAGAATTGTCACAAATTGGATCACACAAAACATCGTTGCAATAGCAATACTGCATGCCCGAAATGCAGTTTCCCTCTCCATAATCCCAAAAAGTGCACACAAACGCTCTGCGGAATAGTTTTCGTCTGCCGATGACAACTGCCCACGTTACATTCAATTAAATTAAATATTGAAAATAAAAACAAAGAATTATTGTAGCCTAGGTGAAACCCGCCGGAAGTATAGAGAAAATACTCCCATTCAAACAACTCATAACAACACTTACGCATTAACAGTATCTGTCCCCTTGTCAGCAGCAACCTATCGATCATACAAATCCACCTTCAGTGTGAAACTATCCCACATCTACCTCAAAGCAAATTACACCAACTATCGCTAAAGAAACAGCCCAAACCAATTACATCAATAAACTTGGCAAACTCAAACCACGAAAAAACATTATTTCAATCGAGAACAACTACCAAAACCATAACACGGACGAATTCAAGTCACCTATTTCAAACTTAACACAATCTCTTATATCTAATAATAATTATTTTACCCGAAATCGGATGAAGAAGACTCAGACGAAATATGACTAGATTTATCTTCATCTTAATTTTTCCCATATCTCTTCCATCTCTTCATTTGAACCTAATTCACACTAATATACATACATATGAACCTCGATTTACGCGGTAGATACGTTCCTTGCCAATTCGCGTAAATCGAAATTTACTGTTTTTTGTGGAAAAACCGCGTAAAGCGAATACCTACAGTAAAAAGCTTTTTCATTTAAAAAATATATAGTTTTATGCTGTTAATAATTTATTAAAGTATGGATTAACGTAAAAAAACAGAAACATTTATCCCATTTAAATGTATGTACCTCATTACACAAAACATAAAATTTTTAAACTAACTTAATCGCTATCATTTTCAAGTCTTTTTTAATGGATTTCTATAATTTCCGACTCATCTCATTACATTGTATAATCATTGAATTAGTTTCAGTTTTGGGAAATTATTCAGAGGTAACCTTTTGTTGTTGACGTCTGCATATTGTTTTAATAGCTCATTTGTTGAAACGTAAGACCACGATCTAAAATTACATCTCCTCCTTGACAATGGTTACCTAGTTTTCTTCCTAGTACAGATCTCTCGTGAATGAATTTAGGTGTGAAAATTCATATTATCATTGTTTTATAATGGAATATTAATGGCTTTATCAGAATCTTCAACTACTCATGGGAGAAATAGGTCTTTGTTTTATTTCGCTGCAAGAAACACATTGTCCCTATAACTTCAACCCCATTCCGCCAAAAAAATTACACCGGTTATTTTGTTAACTCTCCGGATGATAATACCTCAAAACAAGATCAAAATAAGAATAAAGTTCAAGATTCCTCATATACTAATACCAGTTAGCTCACCATACCAAATAATTGCCGCCCAAATTAATTTAAATATTAAATTCACCATTTTATCTTTTTATATTCCACCGAATCAAGACCTTCCTTAAGGGACGTTAGTGATATTATATCGTCGTTTGATACACCTTTGCTAGTAATTGGAGACTTTAATGGCTCGAATAATCTGTAGAATTCTGCAAATAATAACAACGGAGGCAGTATACTTGAGAATATCGTACAACAAACTGCCCGTTTGCATACTGAATGACGGTAGCCCATTTCCCCTCACACAATACCCTCACTAATTTAGATGTTTCTGCTCAACAAACCTTCTTCCGTTAACATCTTGGATTAGTCTTGATGATTTGCATAATAGTAACCATTTCCCAATTAAAATTACTATAAAACTATCAGAGGAAATCTACAATCCAATTAAAACCTGTAAATTCACCAGGCGAACTGAGCTAGAGCAGAATCCGAAATTTGTACTCGTATGTCTAGGCCACTAACTGCTTCCAGTAACAAAGATGCTGCCAGCATTACTAAGGCACTTCGAAATACAGGTAATATACAAATTCCTCGGTCAAAACTGACCATTAAAATGAGAAAACCTCCTGTTCCCAGGTGAAATCCTACACTTGCCATCCTTCAAAATCTGAAAATGAAAAGTTGGCAACTCTCCAAAGCCAACCTCATATTGGACAATTTTTTAATTTACAAAAGATATAACTCAAAATTCCGAAAGAAATAAAAATTGCCAAGCATCTATAATGTGCAATAAAATAAACAGAATACCCGTAACGGCCCTTCTTCCTTAACTGAAGCAATCGATAGATCGAATGAGACTCTTATCAACCCATCAAAAATAGCTGATTACTTCGCCGAAGCTTGGGGTGAGTACGCTTCCGACTCCAATTTCTCCTTTTCATTCAAATCAGCAAAATCCATCTTTGATTCAACCGCCAACGCCACACACGACAAAAAAGGCCGCTTCTTAGAACACCCCACCACTAAAGCCGAACTGAACAAATGCCTGAGTAAAGTTAAAAGTAAAACACCATGACTGGACCGGAACTCCTAACCAATGGTTAAAGCGTTATCACAGGCAAGTAAGGCTAAACACTTCATCTATACAACACTATATTTCTGAGTGGTCACATCACGTGCCTATCACGAAAACCAAAAACACGTCTTCTATCGGTGCATACCGACCTATATACCGAGCATATCTACTAGACTTGCTTAGTTTTTAGAAAATAAAAACCTTATAACTAAGGAGCAAGTGGCTTTTAAAGCCAACAAAGGATGTTACACATGGATTATTATATAACAAAAGCTATAGGAAAATTTAAAGAAAAAAACACATAAAATTTAGAAAAATGTATGAAATCTTTATTTGAATCGATAGTACGATCCATATAATTTAATGTTTGAAGATTATTTCATGCAAATGTTGACCGCGATTGCGCCTCAAATGATCCATCCGCTTAGTCCAATTTTGGCATCCTCTTTCCAACATTTCGGCCGGTATCTCACGAATAAATGGTTCAATGTTGTCGTCCAATGCGTCAATTGTGCGAGCTTGTCTGTATAGACATAAGCTTTAACATGGCCCCACAAAAAATAGTCTAAAGGTGGTAAATCGTATGATCTAGGCGGTCCGAACGTTAAATAAAATGTTCACCGAACTCGCCTGTCAATAAGTACATTGTTACGCCCGCTGTGTGGCATGTGGCACCGTTTTGTTGAAACCACAAGTCATGCAAGAGAAGCTCTTGCAATTTTGGACAAAAAAAGTTGGATATCATCTCACGGTAGCGCTCACCAGTCACAATTATCGTTACGATTCGCAGCATCTTTGAAGAAGTACGGTCTAATGATGCCACCAGCCCATAAACCGCACCATGCTGTGACTTTTTCTAGATGCATTCGTAGCTTTTGCAATGCCTCTGGCTGATCTTCACTCCAAAATCGACAATTCTGCTTATTTACGTATCCATTGAGCCAAAATTGAGCTTCGTCGCTGAACACGATTTTTCGATAAAGAAGTGCATCTTCGGCTAACTTTCCAAGAGCCCATTCATCAAAAATTCTGCGTTGCGGTAGGTCGTTCGGCTTCAATTCTTGCACCAGCTATACTTTGAAACGCTTCACACCTAAATCCGTCAGCAAAATTTTCCACGTTGTTGAGTAGTAGAGGCCCAATTGCTGCGAACGACGACGAATCGATAATTGATGGCCATTATTAACACTGGCCTTTACTGCTGCGATATTTTCTTAAGTTTGCACTCTACGTAAGCGTGTTGGTGGTTTAATGTCCAAAAATGTAAATTTGGTGCGAAATTTTGTCATAATAGCCCGAATAGCCGCTTCAGTGGGTCGATTAAACTGACTATCAAAATGGAAGAAGCGCGCGATGAACTTTCTTAACAGAGCACGTATTTTGATAATAAAATTCAATGATTTGTTCGTTGTTCGTTTGTAAGATGATTCATAGTTAAATTATAGACCCGTTATATGTACAGCTGTGTTCAAAATGATAGGAGTGCTACCAAGTTAAAAATTTTTATTGTGCCAATTTGCAAAACATGATATATTCTAGTGGTTGTTACAACGATATGTAAGAAATTAAATACAAAAAAGAATCTCGTAATAATTTTAATATTGGCGATGAAATTGATTCATTTCTGCACTTGCCCTTGACTTCAGTTGATCAAAAAAAATAGGAGTGTGGGTGTTCTTTTAAAAATAAAAATATAACAGCATACAATTTTAAAAGAAAAGTGAATAGTAAGTACGGAAAAATGTAATTAAAAGTTTTTCTACAGTGATTCACATAAATTTTTGTAATAGTGGGACGACAAAAGCATTCTACTGAAGAAAAGTGAGAACTAATTAAAAATCTTCGGAAAAAAAGGCAAAACTTACAAAGAAATTAATGAAATCTTGAGTTACTCCGATCATCAACTATCGATGACCGCCGAATTGTGCGATACAGCAAAATAAATCCTTCGGCGTCCCTAAAAAAAATTCAAGAGGATCTGAATCTTGCCGTAAGTGGACCAACTATTCGTAGGCATCTGATGGACAACAATTTATTCGCAAGAAGTCCACCAAAGGTGCCATTGCTAACTAAAAAAACAGGTAGCAGCACGCTTAAAGTTTACCCAGAAACATATCAAATATCCGAAAGAAAAATGGAGAAACATACTGCGGACCGACGAAAGCAAAATTATTTTATTTGGTGGTACTGGGTCCTAGACAGTCTATTAGACGTCTACCCAATACCAAATATAAAGTTCAGGACGCACAAAAGACAGTTAAACATTGTGGTGCAAAACTAATGATATGGGAAGCTTTTCATATAACGGTGTAGGCCCAATACATCCAATTAGAGATAGAATGGATAGGAACGTCTATGTCGGTACTTTGAGAGAAGTGATGTTACCATATTCCACGCCTCTAAAATCGATATTCCAACAAAAACACACCAGTAAATTGGCAAATGAGTTGTTTCGGGGTAATGGGGTAAAGTTTATAGCGTGCCCAGCTCAGTCTCCTGACCTTAATCCCATAGAAAATATATGGGGAGATGTTAAAAAGTATGCTGCAGATGCTGCGCGGATGCATGGCATCAAATTCCTTTAAACAGATGCCAAGATCTTATTGATTCAATGCCTGAAGGATTTATTGAAGTCATTAAAAACAAAAGTTATTCAAACAAATACTAAAATAGCTTTCGTATTTTAAGATGATATCAAACTTTAGTGCCTTTTGTTTAAAAATTATTAGGTTGTGTGCTAACACTCCTATTATTTTAAAAAATTAATTTTGAAAGTAATCTTTATTTACATGAAAGAATTTTTGTTTTCGTAGTTTTAACTAAATAATTAAGTGTTAAAAAATTAGAAAATGAACTAGAAATAAATTTTAAGTCAAAAAAAATTGATATTTACTTTTTTATTTTTCTTAATTTTAAACTTTGCTTTTAAATGAAGGGCAGTCTTATTATTTTGAATACAACTGTATATTAACAAATAATAATTAAGGCCATTATTACAACTTGGCGTTAACTAAAGGGAGGATTTTAACGGGCAGATAAATTGTTTTTATTATTATGAGTATCCAATAAGATAGAAGTGATCATTAAGCTAAAGGGAAGATCATCCTACCTTTAACATTTAAAGGTCCCTTTATGTTTGAACTTGCCATATCATACACTATTTTCGATAAGGCAACTTCAATCAACCAACAATACCTCTTCGCCCGCTGAATAATTTTTCGATCTTTTGCGTCAAGGTAACAAAAACAGACTAAGTTCACGACACACACTTTGTAAACCACACACTTTGGTGTTACCACCAACAACTTTATGACTTACACACAATATCTTCCATCGGTTGGTCCAAAGGCATCAAGGTAGTGAACTGTGAAAACAGGGGAACTGTAAAGTTCCTTGTGGAATCAGTGAAGCGCCTTGGTGAACTCTGGCCTGGTGCTCGCTTGGAGGTGGACCCTCAATCCGATCTCCCTCTACGTCCAATAGCGACGCTATGGGTTCCGCCTACCTTTAGGCGGGTGAATATCATACCCAAACTTATTGGAAAGCAGAATGACGGATCGCGGGTAGTTGTCAACTCCCTGACTGGTAATGGTAGGAAATGCTGCGATCTTAGGGTCGCTATTGATCAGAATTCCCTTCAGTGGCTAAGGGCAAGGGGTGGTGAAGTCTTATGAGGGTTGGCACGTCTAATATTCCGTCATCCGGACATAGTCGCATCACTGCGAAGCCGCCTCACACAACCTGTTATGTATGAATATTTAGTACAGACACCTCTCTACCTATTTTATAATTAAGCTTTTGGAGCTTATTCCTTAGCTTTAAGCTGTACTTATGTTAAGTAATCATGTACTAATTATCTATTCATTCTTATTGAAATTTTAATAAAGTTAGTTGTTAAGTGAACTCCAATTGGACAGTTTCAATACATTACATTGGCGACGAGGTCAAACCGGTAGTGATTCGTATATACGATCAAGTGTAATTACACATTTAAAAAAAAAATAAAGAATTGAACTTTGGTGTATTATACCATAAAATTAAAAATAAAAAAAAAAATTTAATAAATAAAATAAGTTAAATAACTATAAAAATATTTAAAAGAAAAACAGATTTTACTAAAAACAAACATTTTAAATACAAATTTTTTTTCACATAAAGTTTTAAATAAAACGAAAAATATATAAAAGGCCAATTTGTATATACATAAAAAAAAGGCTACAACAAAAACTTGTCATAGAAAAAGAAAGAATTTAATATTTTACACAATAGAAATAATTTCTTTCAAATAAATTGAAATAAAAAAGAAAAAGAGAATTATAAAACTACAATTTTTTTTTATTTAACTAAAAGAAGTGATCATGCCAGACAACGTACAAAATGGTACCGTTATGATTTACCATCCAAACAATATTCCACAATTTTCCCCCCGAAATGATGCTTGGTTATTATTGAAAGAGAAATTGGATATTCATTTCACTGAAATAAACTGCACCGAAGAGAATGCAAAGAAGGCTACTCTTTTAAAATCAATTGGGCCTATTGCATATAAGACTTTGCATAATTTATGTAGTCCGGATGCACCAGTTTTGAAAACATTTAAAGAGCTTTGTAATTTATTAAAATCACACTACACTCCACCAGTGATTGTTTTTCGTGAGAGAAAAAGTTTTCATACATCAGTACAAAATGAAAATGAAACGGTAGCAGAATGGCATGCTAGAGTAAAAAAATTAGCACTATCTTACAAATTTGGAGACAATTTAAATGCTTTTGTTCTGGATCGTTTCATCATGGGGATAAACAACAAAATATTTGAGCGACTGTGTGAGGAAGAAGAGAAAATAACAATCGATGAAGCACTTAGAAAAGCCCTAATTATGGAGATGAAGTTGTTGGCTAAAGAAGATGATAGTCACAATATGCAAGTTGGACACATCAAGGGAGGTAAATACCGAAATAAAAACTACAACAACCAAAACAAAACCGCCAAATCAAATAATTGTGAAGGTCGATATGGGAAGACACAACCGAATATTCAAAAGAAGACAAACAGTGCCTGTTCTCATTGTGGCTGGCGAAACCATCATTCATATGAATGCAGATTTAAACAAAGTAAATGTAATTTTTGTAGGAAAATTGGTCATCTAGCTTCGGTTTGTAGATTTAAGGAAAAAACTGTGAATTATGTATCTGAATTAGATGTAGATAGTGAAGATTTTACTAAAAATAATTCTAATGATTTTTCTATTTACAGTATTAATAATGATAAAATTTGTGGCAATTCAACTGAGCTTTACAAAGTTTCGATTAAAATAGATGGAATTCCCATTGATGTGGTGTGTGATTCTGGAGCTCCCTGCAGTTTGGTATCAAAATCTTTTCTAAAAAAAATGAATAAAAAAGTAAGTCTCATGCCCTGTAAAGATCCATATGTTGATTATAATGGAAACAAAATAGAAGTATTGGGAGAATACATTCAGAATATTGAAGTTAAAGGTATTAACAGAAAAGTTAAACTTGTTGTAACGGTCCCTTATTTGGTAGAAATTTTTTGAGAAATTTTAATTTTGAACTTGTTCAAGTAAATTCTATTGACTCTGATCAATCTTCCATTATAACTCAAGAAATTAGAAATGAATTTCATGATGTTTTCAGTAGTGGTTTTGGAGCTTACAGATTTGGTAAAATTTCTTTGTCCATAGACACAAATGCGAAACCTATTTTCTGTAAACCACGTTCTGTTCCTTTAGCATGGAAAGATAAAATAGAAAAGAATTTAAGGGAGTTAATAGCAACTGATGTTTTAGAACCAGTTGATCATTCAGATTGGGGTACACCGCTTGTTCCAATTTTGAAACCAAATGGTGATATCCGCATTTGTGGTGACTATAAAGTTACTATTAACAAATACTTAACAGATTTTAAATACCCTCTCCCATTAATTGACGAAATTTTTGCTGCACTCCAAGGTGGTCAATTATTTTCAAAACTAGATTTATCTAGTGCTTATAATCAATTAATTCTTGATGAAAAATCACAGCTTTTATGTACTTGGTCAACACATATTGGCACTTTAAAAATGAAACGTTTACCTTTTGGTATCAAGACTGCAGCTGCCATATTTCAGAAGACAATGGAAAATCTTTTACAAGGTATACCATTCGTAGTTGTATATCAAGATGATATTACAGTGTCAGGTAAGAATATGACAGAACATATTCGAAATTTAAAATCAGTATTAAATAAGTTAATGCTGGCTGGACTGAAATTGAATTTGTCCAAATGCGAGTTTTTCAAAGGGGAAATTAATTATTTAGGTTTTACCATCGATAGATACGGTCTGAGGAAAAATAAGGAAAGAATAGTTTCCGTTTCTAATGCCCCTACCCCTAATAATGTTTCTGAGGTGAGAGCATTTTTAGGTATGGTAAATTATTATGCTAAGTTTGTCAACAATTTTGCAAAGATTATGACGCCTTTATATAAATTATTACAGAAAAATGTAAAATTCGTATGGTCTAGGGATTGTGAAGAGGCGTACCAAACCATAAAAAAAGAAATTACTTCCGACAAAGTTTTAATTCATTTCAATCCAAAATTACAAATTTACCTCACGACTGATACTTCAGATTTTGCCATAGCTGGCGTTCTTTCACACAAATTTGATAATGATTTAAAACATTTGATAATGATTTTAAGCATTTGTTTCAAGAGCTTTATCTAAAGCTAAACAAAAATACAGTACACATGAAAAAGAAGCCTTAGCTATTGTTTTTTGTGTTACAAAATTACATACATACATACATACATAATTGGCCATTACAACCCTTCAGTCAGGATTACGACCTAGCTTCTCACACCACTTATGTTGTGTGCGTTAATTTTATACATGAGTGGCGGGACCTACAGTTTAAAGTCGACTCCGAACGACAGATTTTTGAGAAGCTTTTCATGGCAATTTTTACTCTCAGAGTCTTTGCCAGAAATCTGCTGAGAGGAAGTCGCCGAAGAAATATTTTTCGTTTTGATGTCTGACCTGGGATTCGAACCCGGGCCTTTTGTCTAATAAGCCAACACACTACCCACTAGACCACGGCGACTTACAAAATTAAAACAATATTTAATTGGGAATACTTTTACATTAAGAACAGACCACAAACCATTAATTACCCTATTTGGAGAAAATAAAGGCTTACCAGTGATGGCTGCAGCGCGCATCAAAAGATGGGCTTTTATACTCTCAGGTTTCAATTATAAAATTGAATATGTCAAGGGTGTATTGAATGAAGCCGATAATTTATCGCGAATGCCTCAAAATTTAGGTAGTAACATTGATAATATCAATGATAGTGCAACATTTGTAAATTATATACAGAAGCAAAACTTTTTAAATCTTGATTTTAAGGACATATCTCGCGAAACTAGACGTGATGCTATACTTTCTAAGGTATGTGAATTTTTAAAAATGGGTAAACTCAAAGAACTCAAAGGTGAACAATTTAAAGTCTTTGTTTTCAAAGATTCTGAGTTAACTGTAGACCATGATTGTTTATTATGGGGTTATAGAGTAATAAAACCAACAAAATTGAGAGAGTCAGTACTCCAAATTTTACATGAATCTCATTTAGGCATCGTTAAAACCAAAGCACTAGCCAGATCCTTTGTTTGGTGGCCTAAACTCGATTCGGATATTGAATATTTAATCAAGTCATGTATTCCATGTCGAAAACTTATGGCTAATCCGGAAAAAAGTGTTCTTATACCATGGAGTCCTACAAACTCTGTATGGCAAAGAATACATATAGACTTTGCAGGTCCAATTAAAAATTATCATTTCCTTGTAGTCATAGACTCATTTTCCAAATGGGTAGAAGTTTTCAAAACCAAGGAAATCACTTCCAATTTCGTTGTTTCAAAATTAAGAGAAACTTTCTGTCGTTTCGGTATTCCTCATACTATTGTTAGCGACAACGGCAGACAATTTGTTTCTCAGGAATTTAAAATTTTTACTTTAAACAATAGAATAAAACACATACTAACAGCTCCTGGACATCCTGCCACTAATGGCCCGGCTGAAAATTTTGTGAATTTGCGAATTTGTCATCTCAAACAAATGAAAATATCGATATTATTTTAAATCGTTTTCTAATGGATTATCGTAATACTAAACATAGCTCAACTGATGAAAGTCCAGCAAAACTTTTTATTGGAAGATCGATTAGAACTAGATTTAGATCTAATGAAACCACCTCTTGTTAGAGACAAGATAATAGAACAACAAAATAAAAGTATTTCAAATTATAATGGTAAGAGATCGATTGTGTTCGAGAAAGGTCAAAATGTTTTCATACGAGATTATACAAATGTTAATTCAAAGTCTTGGGCCCCTGCCATCATAAAATTTAAGACAGGTCCACGTTCATATGAATGTATTCTTTCAACAGGTAGAATTATAAAAAGACATACTGATCAGATTAGAGCAGGAGTGAATGAGAATCGAAACATTGAAACCAATCACGAAAATCAAAATGATTCTTCAGATTCACCATCATGCTCAAATGGAAATTCCACCAATGAAGCTGTTGAAAAGCCACAAGATAATAATGAGAAAGGTATAGATGAATTAACTTCTAATTCAGAAAATAATAAAAACGTAGATATTGATAATAATAATAATAATTCAAATCAAAACAGAGGGAATGAAAATGTATCTTCAAGAGTGCTAAGACCTAGAGCACATAAGAGATATACTTAATTGTAATTAGCTACTTTTTTTTATAAATTTTTATATGAATTTTATGCTTTACTAAAAACTAAACTTTGATTTAAATAAATAACATATATATGTATAATGTATATTAAAATTATATATATATTTTTTTATATATGTACGAATTATTTATACCTTATTCATAATTATTGAATTCATAGTATTGTAAATATGATTAAAATCTACATTTTGGAAATTATTTAAAATCAAATTTAAGGGGAGGCGTGTTATGTATGAATATTTAGTACAGACACCTCTCTACCTATTTTATAATTAAGCTTTTGGAGCTTATTCCTTAGCTTTAAGCTGTACTTATGTTAAGTAATCATGTACTAATTATCTATTCATTCTTATTAAAATTTTAATAAAGTTAGTTGTTAAGTGAACTCCAATTGGACAGTTTCAATACATTACACTTACGTAGAGTGCAAACTGAAGAAAATATCGCAGCAGTAAAGGCCAGTGTTAATAATGACCATCAATTATCGATTCGTCGTCGTTCGCAGCAATTGGGCCTCTACTACTCAACAACGTGGAAAATTTTGCTGACGGATTTAGGTGTGAAGCGTTTCAAAGTATAGCTGGTGCAAGAATTGAAGCCGAACGACCTACCGCAACGCAGAATTTTTGATGAATGGGCTCTTGGAAAGTTAGCCGAAGATGCACTTCTTTATCGAAAAATCGTGTTCAGCGACGAAGCTCAATTTTGGCTCAATGGATACGTAAATAAGCAGAATTGTCGATTTTGGAGTGAAGATTAGCCAGAGGCATTGCAAAAGCTACGAATGCATCTAGAAAAAGTCACAGCATGGTGCGGTTTATGGGCTGGTGGCATCATTGGACCGTACTTCTTCAAAGATGCTGCGAATCGTAACGTAATTGTGACTGGTGAGCGCTACCGTGAGATGATATCCAACTTTTTTTGTCCAAAATTGCAAGAGCTTCTCTTGCATGACTTGTGGTTTCAACAAAACGGTGCCACATGCCACACAGCGGGCGTAACAATGTACTTATTGACAGGCGAGTTCGGTGAACATTTTATTTAACGTTCGGACTGCCTAGATCATACGATTTACCACCTTTAGACTATTTTTTGTGGGGCCATGTTAAAGCTTATGTCTATACAGACAAGCTCGCACAATTGACGCATTGGACGACAACATTGAACCATTTATTCGTGAGATACCGGCCGAAATGTTGGAAAGAGGATGCCAAAATTGGACTAAGCGGATGGATCATTTGAGGCGCAGTCGCGGTCAACATTTGCATGAAATAATCTTCAAACATTAAATTATATGGATCGTACTATCGATTCAAATAAAGATTTCATACATTTTTCTAAATTTTATGTGTTTTTTTCTTTAAATTTTCCTATAGCTTTTGTTATATAATAATCCATGTGTAACATCCTTTGTTGGCTTTAAAAGGCACTTGCTCCTTAGTTATAAGGTTTTTATTTTCTAAAAACTAAGCAAGTCTAGTATATATGCTCGGTATATAGGTCGGTATGCACCGATAGAAGACGTGTTTTTGGTTTTCGTGATAGGCACGTGATGTGACCACTCAGAAATATAGTGTTGTATAGATGAAGTGTTTAGCCTTACTTGCATGTGATAACGCTTTAACCATTGGTTAGGAGATCCGGTCCAGTCCTGGTGTTTTACTTTTAACTTTACTCAGGCATTTGTTCAGTTCGGCTTTAGTGGTGGGGTGTTCTAAGAAGCCGCCTTTTTTGTCGTGTGTGGCGTTGGCGGTTGAATCAAAGATGGATTTTGCTGATTTGAATGAAAAGGAGAAATTGGAGTCGGAAGCGTACTCACCCCAAGCTTCGGCGAAGTAATCAGCTATTTTTGATGGGTTGATAAGAGTCTCATTCGATTTATCGATTGCTTCAATTAAGGAAGAAGGGCCGTTACGGGTATTCTGTTTATTTTATTGCACATTATAGATATAGGAGTATTTCTGTTTATCGTTTTGTAAAATGCTTGGCAAATTTTATTTCTTTCGGAATTTTGAGTTATATCTTTTGTAAATTAAAAAATTGTCCAATATGAGGTTGGCTTTGGAGAGTTGCCAACTTTTCATTTTCAGATTTTGAAGGATGGCAAGTGTAGGATTTCACCTGGGAACAGGAGGTTTTCTCATTTTAATGGTCAGTTTTGACCGAGGAATTTGTATATTACCTGTATTTCGAAGTGCCTTAGTAATGCTGGCAGCATCTTTGTTACTGGAAGCAGTTAGTGGCCTAGACATACGAGTACAAATTTCGGATTCTGCTCTAGCTCAGTTCGCCTGGTGAATTTACAGGTTTTAATTGGATTGTAGATTTCCTCTGATAGTTTTATAGTAATTTTAATTGGGAAATGGTTACTATTATGCAAATCATCAAGACTAATCCAAGATGTTAACGGAAGAAGGTTTGTTGAGCAGAAACATCTAAATTAGTGAGGGTATTGTGTGAGGGGAAATGGGCTACCGTCATTCAGTATGCAAAGGGCAGTTTGTTGTACGATATTCTCAAGTATACTGCCTCCGTTGTTATTATTTGCAGAATTCTACAGATTATTCGAGCCATTAAAGTCTCCGATTACTAGCAAAGGTGTATCAAACTACGATATAATATCACTAACATCCCTTAAGGAAGGTCTTGATGCGGTGGAATATAAAAAGATAAAATGGTGAATTTAATATTTAAATTAACTTGGGCGGCAATTATTTGGTATAGTGAGTTAACTGGTATTAGTGCGTGAGGAATCTTGGACTTTTTTCTTATTGTGATCTTGTTTTGAGGTATCATCATCCGGAGAGTTAACAAAATAACCGGTGTAATTTTTTTGGCGGAATGGGGTTGAAGTTATAGGGACAATGTGTTTCTTGCAGCGAAATAAAACAAAGGCCTATTTCTCCCATGAGTAGTTGAAGATTCTGATAAAGCCATTATAAAACAATGATAATATGAATTTTCACACCTAAATTCATTCACGAGAGATCTGTACTAGGAAGAAAACTAGGTAACCATTGTCAAGGAGGAGATGTCATTTTAGATCGTGGTCTTACGTTTCAACGAATGAGCTATTAAAACAATATGCAGACGTCAACAACAAAAGCTTACCTCTGAATAATTTCCCAAAACTGAAATTAATTCAATGATTATACAATGTAATGAGATGAGTCGGAAATTATAGAAATCCATTAAAAAAGACTTGAAAATGATAGCGATTAAGTTTAAAAATTTTATGTTTTGTGTAATGAGGTACATACATTTAAATGGGATAAATGTTTCTGTTTTTTTACGTTAATCCATACTTTAATAAATTATTAACAGTATAAAACTATATATTTTTTAAATGAAAAAGCTTTTTACTGTAGGTATTCGCTTTACGCGGTTTTTCCACAAAAAACAGTAAATTTCGATTTACGCGAATTGGCTAGGAACGTATCTACCGCGTAAATCGAGATTCATATGTATGTATATTAGTGTGAATTAGGTTCAAAGGAAGAGACGTTTATAAGGATGGAAGAGATATGTGAAAAATTAAGATGAAGATAAATCTAGTCATATTTCGTCTGAGTCTTCTTCATCCGATTTCGGGTAAAATAATTATTATTAGCTATAAGAGATTGTGCTAAGTTTGAAATAGGTGACTTGAATTCGTCCGTGTTATGGTTTTGGTAGTTGTTCTCGGTTGAAATAATGTTTTTTCGTGGTTTGAGTTTGCCAAGTTTATTGATGTAATTGGTTTGGGGTGTTTCTTTAGCGATAGTTGGTGTAATTTGCTTTGAGGTAGATGTGGGATAGTTTCACACTGAAGGTGGATTTGTATGATCGATAGGTTGCTGCTGACAGGGGGACAGATACTGTTAATGCGTAAGAGTTGTTTGAATGGGAGTATTTTCTCTATAATTCCGGCGGGTTTCACCTAGGCTACAATAATTCTTTGTTTTTATTTTCAATATTTAATTTAATTGAATGTAACGGGGGCAGTTGTCATCGGCAAACGAAAACTATTCCGCAGAGCGTTTGGGTGCACTTTTTGGGATTATGGAGAGGGAAACTGCATTTCGGGCATGCAGTATTGCTATTGCAACGATGTTTTTTGTGATGCAATTTGTGACAATTCTTGCATTTCATTGAATTAGGGATATAGCGATCCACTTTAAATAATAATCTTACCAGAAGGAATATGTAAATTACCGTCTTCACTAGGTTTTGTAAATTTATAAACACTGGTGATGCCTTGATTCTTCATTTCTTGCACTATTCCTTACTCTGGAACATTTTTCATTTCATGTTTATTCAGTAGTATTAGAAATACTTTTTCAACAATAAAATATTACAAATATTAAATTTTATATACATTATAACTAAATGAGTTCAACTATTATTTTTAGCCAAGTTTGCAACATTTTTTCTAAAAACATTGATATTTCTTTTATTCTTTAAATAATTTGGCATTTTATTGTACAAATTCAGTCCTTTATAGAATTATGATTTCTGCATTGCATTTTTATCCGCTCGCTGTAGCCTAAAATTGTATGCATTTCTCAGACTGGTTGCCCTTCTCCAACATATTTCAAATGATCAGTTGGGTACTCTGGTGCTTCTCCAATTTTCATTTTTTGAACAAAACTCAGTGCGTTCAAGTCGCCGTAGTCTAGTAGGTAGTGTGTTGGCTTATCAGACTTAAAGCCAGAGTTCGAGCCCCAGGCCAGATATCAAAACAAAATACAAAAAGTATTTCTTCGGCGATTCCCTCTCAACAGAATTCTGGCAAAAACTCTGAGAGTAAATAAAATTTGCCATGAAAAGTTTCTCAAAAATCTGTTGTTCGGAGTTGACTTTAAACTGTAATTCCTGAAAACTGAAAGTAGTTAGTGCCTCTAACATAAAAGCAGTTAGTGAAACTGTTTCGTTTTAATATATCACGCATCGCCTTATTCTGTAATTTCTGCAGTCTTGTTAATTGTTGCTCAGTACGGCATGTATATAATATTTTTTTTTTATTTTCGAACGTCCCCGGCCACACACTAACCCACCCTCACCCGACCGCGGAGGGCTCGTCCCCATTACGCAGGGACACGTACACACCACAGTCCGGACTGTAGCGGGAAAAGGAAAAGCTATGGCTACTAGAACATAAAAACAGCTACAGAACTTAATCACAAGCTGAACTAGGTAACAAAAAAAAAACAGAACTATCTAAGACTAGAACAAAAATACGTTTTTATACGATAATTTATAAATTACTGCGAGAATACAAGATACGTTTTATGTTACAAACACTACAATTAAAATCTATAGAATTATAATGCGAATTAAAATCATTACATAATCTCCGGAAAGGAAAATTACATGCATAATTCGATCTATAAACATTTAAGGAAAGAGGACGATAGTGCCGTGTAAATCTTGCAGGAATGCTGAAATTCAGGTTGGAAAGCAAAAACTCAGAGTCGATATCACCTTTAACCAAATTAAAAATAAAACAAACACCTAAAACAGACCTTCTACGTTCCAGAGTTGGAAGTTTTACCAAAGCTAATCTATCCTCATACGACGGAAGCCCATTGGTGTAATCCCATCCTAAGCCACGTAAACAGAATAATAAAAACTGTCTCTGCACAGACTCGATTGAATCACTATGACAACGATAGTATGGATTCCAAATAACAGACGCGTACTCCAAAATAGGCCTAACAAGTGAAATGTACAGTAGTTTTGTTATATAAGGATCAATGAATTCCCTAGCCCATCTTTTCACAAAACCAAGAACAGCTCGAGCCTTGCCAATCATCAAACTAATATGATCAATAAAAGACAATTTAATATCCAATAATACTCCTAAATCAAGATATGAAGGCACAGCTTCCAAAGGGCAAGAATTAATCATATAAGTGGACGAGATTACACCAAGGCGAGAGAAAACCATGCATTTACATTTTCTCAAATTAAGATCCATTAAATTTAGCCTGCACCAAGTAACAAACAAATCAATATTTCGCTGAAGAACAGCGGTGGTCCATATTCAAAATATGGCTTCAGCATTGTATTATATATAATAATCGATATTAACATTGAAACCTTATTTCTCAGGCGTTTAAAGAAACCTATATTTTTCCCTATTTTCTTACATATATACTCTAAATGTTCCCTCAGTTTTAAATCCCTATCAATTATGAAACCTAAATACTTAGTGCTGTCGATCTTTTCAATTACTACATTATTTATTCCGAATGAACGATTAGTGTGCATATTAATCTCCATCAACTTTGTTTTACATTCATTCAATTTTAACTTGTTCATCTTCAGCCAGTTATTTATATTATCCATATCCTCTTCAATAACATTCCTCACACATTGTACTCTCAGTAAAAATGAGAGTATCTTCCGCATATAGAACTATCTCGCATTTCTCCGTTACATTCCGTATATCGGTTATGTATACTATGAATAATAAAGCTCCTAATATCGAACGCTGTGGGACACCAAAATCATTCTCCCTCATACTCGACTCAACATCATTTACCTTTGTTATCTTTCTACGTCCCGTGAAATATGAACTAAACCACTTTAATTCATTGTCCCTAATGCCATAACACGAAAGTTTCCTAATCAAAATTTCCCTATCTATCGTTTCGAACGCCCTTTTGAAATCCAAAAAAATTGTCAGAACTTTCCGATCATTTCCTATAAATTTCCATCTATTTATCACTTAGTTATTTGCCGTCTCACATGAATACGTCTTCCTAAATCCTGACTGATATTTCTTCTAGTCCTCTGGGAATATTCCGGTCTCCAAAGTTCTATTTATAATTCTAAGCAAAATATTACCAACTGTATTCCAATTGCCCAAAAAGTGTCAGTTGATATTCTCCTGTAGTCCGTTTTTTCCATATCTTCCTACATATATTCTCCAATTCCACTAAAGCTATTGCACGAAACTTAAATCTATAGTTTGAAAATCGTACATTATTTTCATAATGTACATTCTCAATTGAAAAACGTAGATTACTAATGCTATTAATGAAATATTCATTGAACCTTTCAGCTATTTTACTACCCTCCGCATATTCTATGCCCTCAAATATCACATTCCTCGGTTTCCTTAATGTCAAATTCTTAATCCTATTCCACATCTCAATAGTATGGTTATGGCGTTTCAGGAGCACTTTTTCCATACAAATTTGGGAGTGGATATCCGTTAAAGAATAAAATTATTGCAGAATTGTTTACGATCGGTCTATAGGTTTGTAGCATGTATTGTGAAAAGGTAATGCTTTTTATATTTATTTTATTTTTTTTGTATGATTTATGTTGAAGATATAGAAATATAGTTGTACGTGTTGTTGTTGTGTTAGAATGATCTTTAAATTTAAACCAAAGACTATAAATATATTTTATGCTTCTTTATGATGGTGATTTAGGTAACAGGGAAAGCAAAATCGTCGTTCTCACTCTCATGTTAACCGAGAGAAAGGAAATAAAAAAGAACGAAAAGTAACATGTACTCAGAGAGCTTATTATACTCAGAGAACGTATTGTTTTCTTCTCTAAGCAATTTATTTTCAAAATAATAAACAAACTGAAAGATGTCTTGTTTACACAAAATGTATGCGTAAATAGCCTGTGGAAAAGAAATATTACCGTTTGTTTTATTGTAGGGTAAATGCGGGTTCACTTACAGGTTTCCGAAACATTTTTGGTTCGGACAAAATTTTTTTTATATGTAGTTTGACTAAGAGAGCGGGAGAACTTATTTTCTGCGAACCACTCTCAGTGCGAATTAATTTATTTTTAAATTTTGTCCGAACCATTTTAGAAAAAGTTACCACACCTATGAAATTTGTACAAGAGACTGCCATATTTGGCATTTATATTAAAAATTCAGCAAAAAAGAAAAAATAAACAACAAATTAGAGAGCAAGTTAAAATTGAAAAATATTACATTTGGTGAGTTGTAATATTAAAGCAATTTACTTTATAATTTCTATATATTCTTTGTCCTTCAGAAAAAAATATATGCACATTTATTTACGTCATTTTCAATTAAATATGGCAGCACTGTTTTTACGAACAAAGTTTCTAAAATGGGTGATTCATATTGTAGAAAACTCTCAGTAAACAAGAAATTTGTCCGAACCAAAAATGTTTCAGAAACCTGTGGGTGAACCCGCCTTAAGAATATGTGTTTTATTGTTGTAGAAATGAAACTATATCGATTCGCACTGAATTATAATGTTATTTTTTAGACTATTCAATTATGTATGTATGTATTTACCATATGTGTCTATTTTTGTATAGAATGAAGTTGTAATAAAACGAATGCTTTTTTGTTTAGTATTTATTAAATTTATATATCATTTTAATGGTTCAAAATTTTAACTTTTTCCATACTGGGTAATTTAAATTTGTATGTTTCCCATATCGAATAAATTAAGTACCTCCATTCTGATTTTAGCATTCGTTATTTTCATCAAACCAAAAAGGAATAAATTGTAATTTTGGTGCAACTTACGCATTGCTCAACTACAAATATTTTTTATAGCTTTATTTTCTAAAAATATTTTTTCGAAGACTTTTATATGCATTTTATAAACATCAAAAAGTTCAAGTTTTCTGCAGTAATTTTATTCTTTTATAGATATGCATTCTCCCAAATTTGTATGGAAAAAGTGCTCTAGAAACCCCATAAACATACTACTAGTATCGTTTTAATACATTCACGCCGGTGCTTTAATTCATATTTGTCGCCTACGGGCAGCTGTTATATTTATAATTCATTAATTATAATTGTTATTAAAGATAAAGGTCGCCGTGGTCTAGGGTTCGAGTTCCCGGCCAGACATCAAAATAAAATACAAAAAGTATTTTTTCGGCTATTTTTTCTCAGCAGATTTCTGGCAAAAACTCTGAGAGAAAAAATAAAAAATTGCTATGAAAAGTTTCTCAAAAATCTGTCGTTCGGAGTCGACTTTAAACTGTAGGTCCCGTCACTTATGTATAAAATTAACACACACAACATAAGTAGTGTTAGAAACTAGGTTAATAATCCTGACTGCAGGGTTGTAATGACCAATTATGTATGTATTAAAGATAAACAGTCTTATGCAAAAAAACTTACTACATGCTTACTAACCGTTGTTAAGTTAAATTCGATAAAAGTATATCCAAAAACGATAATTAGTTTAAAACACCTGTAGTAAACAATTGTTAAATCTATGAAATTTAACAATGGTTCGACCCTACTTTAAACCTACATTAAAGACATACATATGTCATAATTTTATTACAATTTTTCACATTTGGCAAAAATATTCTAATTTTTTAAAATAAATTAAAAAAGAATTTAAAAACATGAAAAAAATTCTCTGGTGTCATTGGTGCTATTGATGGCGCACATACCAAAATAATAAAAACTGGCAGTTTTTTCTCCATATTTTTTTTTACTCAAATTTTTCTTTTTTCCAAAAATATAAATTTTGTTTACAAAATAGTTTAGTGATGTCTAAATAATCAAAACAAATTTAAAGAAACCGGTACTCGAATACTTTCTTTAATCAAAATGGAATATTTTAATTACATTGGTTGTTTTATTTTATTTGTACATTTTTATTATTAAAAAAACAAATACAACCCCATTTTTATGTTAGTAAAAACAATTATTTTGTATAAAAACATAAAAAAACAATATTAGACATGAATACCAAATGAAATAATAATCATTCATACACAACATTAACGAAAAATTGAGAGAATAAAATAATGGTATTGCCAGCATCAAATAAGAAAAAACATTAAAATGGATATTAGTTAAAATACTGTTTTTGCATATACTTTTTTAATAAAAAGCTTAAAGCTTAAAATCGTTATTAACTAATGTTCATTTGAAGGACATAATAAGGTTTTTTTTTGCATAAGACTGAAATACTTTTAAGAGAACGTGACTCTCAGGTATTTTTTCGACAGCCGAAGTGTTAAAGATCTAAATATTTGGTAGTACGTATCGTCTAACAACTTGATTAATTGCAGTTTAGAGCAGGCCACCGGACGTACGCGCCGACATGAAAATTTTAAGGTCAAGAAGGGACTGCCGCATCTTATGCTTGGTTGGATTTCTTCTTCTGATCTTGCAAGTGGCAGTGTTAGGATCATGTTACTCTTACAGAAGTATCTCGTTTGCTTGTTCATGAACAAAAACAACATGGAATTGTTGATCTTTTCTGTACGCTTCAGTACCAAATGAATCCGTAGTATAACAAAGGCTAATTCATATAATGAAATTAAGTTCTTATTTTGTCAGTCATCGTCTTTGATTTAATTTTTTTTCTCGCGTTTAATTGCGATTTTAAAAACCTTCAAGAAGAATTCGACCACCTTTTCATTGACACCATGGCTCCGAACAAATTCTCTAGCAACAGATTCTATGTTTTGGGGGGTTACATTGAAAGCTGGCCTAAGAAACAAAAACTTACCGTTGAAATAAATATTAAATACTTTCCGTTAAACTAAATATTAAATACCTACCGTTGAGCTAAATATTAAATAACTACCGTTGAACTAAATATCAAATACCTACCTTTGAACTACATATTAAATACTTACCTTGAACTAAACATTAAATACTTATTTTTCAACTGAACTATTAAAAAAAATTTAAAAAAAAATATACAAATAAAAAAAAACAAATAACAAAAACCAAAATTAATATACAACAACCATATGACCATACCAACCACCTCATCCCCATCTCACTGGAAGCCTCCGTCGCAGCATACCACAACGATTGAAATCCCCTCAGTCTCGTGCGTAAGACATCAACAATTGTTCTATTTAATTGCTTATTAAATATCGTAGTTATATAATTAATTATATATATATTCTTACTCTAAATAAATAAATAAAAAGGTTTATTGTATTATTCTTAAAATAATTAAATGACTACTATAAAATATATTTTTTACCCTAAATTTAAATAAACTTTTTCTATTTGTATAATTCATATTTAAAATGAATATATATATATTTATCTTTAATCATCTATTGCATAACGCATGGCTTAGTTTTTTTATTGTATTTAAAATGTATATTTCTTCGTACATCAGTTTCACATTTCTTTATTAATAAAAAAAAAAATCATGTATATCGCATAATAGTTTTTTTTATACGAGGCGAAGGTTCCCCGTGTGACAGTGTGAGTGAGAATGTGATCGACGATGTAAGTATTTTTTTTTTCCAACTCTTCTTCTATTTATATTGTATATCTCTATGCTTACGCTTCGTTAACTTTTGGGTCAGGAACCCCCACGTCATTGAGCTAGCGGGACATCCCCCATACATGCCATGTTCCAAATTAAATCTTTTTATATTAACACCTATTCTAGTAACTTTGAAGCGAGCGTAACAAATATTCAAACTTTTCTTTATCACTGCCAAAAAACGGGTTAAATGAAATTCCTTACAATAAAAAAAGAACAATATTGAAGAACTGAAGCAAATTTTGCATGTAGAGACAATAGAAATAAATATTATAATTGTTGTGATAAACAGAATAATAAAAAGATGACTGAATGTAAATATCGATCCGTGGAGAATCCGGAATAATGTGTAAAGGTGTGTGCAAAAAGGTATTCCACAGTTCCAAAAAACGCTCGGGAATTGACCAATACTCTATTTGTATATTGGATTCTGGCAATTATTTACGTTTTATGTGTCATGATTGCTTTCAATATATCCATAATGCTGATATGGCAATTGAAGAGATTCAAAATAGTGTAAATAAAAATAAAGAGAACTTAATGGAATATAAGGGAGAATTTGAAACGGCACTTAAACAGAATGAGATAAAACAACTGTTACATGCAATCGAAGAAAGATATGAAGAGAGATTGAAGAAAATAGATGGAGCACAAAAATATTGTGATAAAAATGTTAAAGAAGTAAAAAAAACTCCATGGAGTGATAACGGAACATGAGAACAAAAATAAGGAAATATGTAACACAATAAAGGTAAGCTACAAGGACATGTTTGAGAAAATTGAGACAACAAATTCGAAAATATGTAACGAATTAAAGGAAATAGTAAAGGAGACAACTGTCAAAAATGATGTGTCATATGCACAAGTTACTGCCAGGAATGTAGTGATGTCAGATGTATCGAAAAATGTCCCACTGATAATCAAACCAGAGGAGAAACAAATTATTGAGAAAACTAAGGCTGAATTTAAAAAGAAAGTGGATTCGGTAAATTTTAGAAAAACTAATGTTGAGAATAGGAGGAATGGTACCGTTGTTACACGGAGTAAGAATGTTGAGGAGAGAGAAAAAATTCAGGAAGCAATGGAAAATGGGATAAGCAAGGACAATGAGATAAAGGTCCCAAGACAGGTAGAGATGCAGATTATTATAACGGATATGAATTTTAAATTGCCAAAGAGGGATTTGTTTGATAAGCTGAGGAAACAGAATGGAGTTCTGGAGAATAGTGCAATGGAGGTAATAATGTTATTTGAGACAAGGCGAAGGAATAGTACAATTTTTAATGCAAGAATAAGAATAGATCACGAGTCATATAATAGAGTAATTTCATGTCAGAGAGTTAATTTAGGGTTTTTGATGGCACGGCGGTGACGCAATGTGTCTAGGTTACAACCACTGGGCAGCGTCACGGGAGCCATAAGAGTAGGGATTGTAATAAGGAAACGATGGGTAAATGTTTTAATTGCATAAGGACTGAATTTAGGTCTAGATGAAAAACATTATACCATAACCATAGGGATTGTCCAGTGTATATGAATAGACTTAATTTGAAGAAAAGCAGAATAGGATTAGCTGTTTAGCAACCAAGATGCCTAAGGGGTATATATACTAATATTCAGGGATTGTTGAATAATTTTAATCAGTTGGAGATAGTGATGCATGCAGTGAGACCGGATTTCATAATTCTATCGGAAACACACCAAACGGAGGCAATAAGGGAATATAGAATAGAAACAGCGCATTATGACCATTACTATTTACGATCGGGTTCGTC
The DNA here is from genome assembly GCA_014635995.1 of Sarcophaga peregrina. Classification (NCBI taxonomy): domain Eukaryota; kingdom Metazoa; phylum Arthropoda; class Insecta; order Diptera; family Sarcophagidae; genus Sarcophaga; species Sarcophaga peregrina. Next base: position 75,733,056 of record CM025790.1, on the reverse strand, counting down.
TAGAACAGGGGGGCTCATATTATATTTTAGAAAGTACTGGCGGATAAGTAAAATACGGGAATCTGTAAGGGAACATGCATTTTGGATTGATGCATTTATGGCTAAGTATGAGAAAATTTCAATAGTTATAATAGCATAGATATAGTATGCGAAGGGAATGATTATATTTTTATTGCAGGAGATTTCAACATTGACAGGTATAGAGACTATTATAGAACTAGATTAGTCAGCATACTTAATGTTAATGGCTTGAGACAGATATTGAATAAGGTTACTAGGATTACACGGAACTCTAGAACGTTGATAGATTATATTATTACTAATACTGGACAACACATGGCAAGGGCTAATGTGGATAATAAAATAACGGATCATGAGTCGATTGATATATTAATAGAAATAGGAAATGGTGGTCACACGTATGAAAAAATAGCATGAAAACAGGAATAGGTTGCAAGCAAAGCAAACTGGGATCGATGTTGGATTTTAGGGAAATGAATGATTTGAACGAGTATGTGAGCCTATTTGACTTGTGTTTGGATACAGTGGAACATTTTATTGTTGGATTGAGAATAAACAGTGAGAAGAGGAATGAATGGTTTAATAGTGAATTCAGGGTCTTGAGGAGGGATACAATTATGAAATACAGAAAGGCCAATATGGAGAATAGTACTGATGCGCGGTGCAGTAAGGAACCAGTTCTGGAGCACTTTTTCCATACAAAATTTAGTGCATGCTTACGCTTGCTTGATTAGGCGGACAGGTCAGGTTAGATTGTTGATAGGTTTGTAACATGTAATGTATGTGACAGTTTTTTTCTATATAAAATTTACACCCGCATGATAGCTTCAAGGGTTAGTTGGTTGTTTTTATTTTTTTATGCGATTTAATGTTGAAGAAATAGAAAAGGAATGTACATATGCGTGATCGGTTTCTTCTTGTTCCTTTTACTTGTATTGCTTTTGAAATCATTGGACGGACAGAATGGGTGCGTGCACTTTTCTTCGTGATGTAGGGTATCGTAAACTCATGTTGCCGATTTATTTATGCTTTTATTTATTCTTATTTTATTTCATTTTTTTTGTAAGATTTAATGTTGAAGAAATAAAAATATAGTTCTATGTATTGCTATTGTGTTTTTGTGTTACAAGGACTTTTAATTTTAAACTGCTGGGAAAGTCCTGTCACGTATTGGTCATGGTCAAATGTTGAAGAAATAGAAATAAATTTGTGCATGTTGTTGTTGCGTTTTTAAGTTAGAAGGGTCTTTAATATAAAAATTTTTTATACAGGATGTACACCTGCGTGATCGTTTTAAACTGATAATAAATTCTTGTCACGTTTAGTCCTTAGGATGAATCTGTGTGATAGTTTTTTTTTATACAGGATGAACACCTGCATAATCATTTTCTTGGGAAAATAAATAATAACATCGTAGAAACATGATTATGCATCAGAGAACGGTTTGATTGGATACATATTAGCGTGTATACGCGTGTGTACATTGCCAAATAACATGGGGCTGAGCTTCAGGCTACCATGGGGGTCAGTAGTTGGCGGACAACTGAACGGCCTACCCTAAGTAGGTTAGCTGCGAATAACCAACCCCAGATTTAGATAGCCCGGAGAAACTAGATTAGGACCAAACCGGCTCATGGAGGAGCTGTTGAATTCTAGGACGCTATGGAGCCAATACAGCCAGAAAATGGCCGAAGTAATGATAGTACTCCGAAGGTTGGAGGAACGAAGGCGAAATTTGAGATAACGTGATAAAGCTTTCGAGCTAACCAGCCTTCCGCGAAGTAATACCTTACGGCAGTCCCGCGGTGGAAGAGTGGTTGATGTGTGTAGGGGTGGGTTTTTAGTACGTAGGCACCAGGGATGGTGAATGGTGCATGCTTTTGTCGGAACAAAAGTATCTTTAGAAGATTTGTCACCTCCGGCTCAAGGCAAACAAAAAAAAAACATTGTCAAATAAAAAAATGAACAAACTGAAAGATGTCTTGTTTTCACAAAATAGTCTGTGAAAAAAAATATTAACGTTTGTTTTATTGTAGGGTAAGAATATGTGTTTTATTGTTGTAGAAATTAAACTATATCGATTCATTCACTCAAAGCAACGAATACTGAAAGAATGGTGTGAATGTTTTTAGTTATTTCATGTGACATTGAATTATTTCATTGCTTGATGAATAACGTCATAACAAAAAGGGAATGTAAAAAAGCAAACAGTAATAAGGAGTGAAATTAAAAATACCTAGTTTTACTTGTGAATTATGTCTTAAAGAATTCAAGTATAATAGATCAAGACATATCAGATTATGTCACGATGGACCGCCTACATCATTTAAATGCATACCATGCAATAAATATTTCTCAATCGAACAAAATTATCATCAACTCATTTTACAACATTCCAAGATTGGAGATGGAGGAGAAACTTCTAAGACTGTTAATTGTACTGACTGCAATCAACATATTCCAAAGACGAATTGGCACTTCATTTTCGAACGAAATGATGACAGTGGTGATAATAATGATGATGAAGTAAAATGTGTAAGATCAGTGTTTAATAATTGTATCATTACATATGTGATTGAGAATAATAACGAAACGAATTTAATTCCTGAGAATTTTTTATCGGAAATTAAATTTAAAGTGGTTAAGTTGTTGAGTAATATGATTAAAGAACATGATAACATAAAATTCAATCTAGAGATATTTTGTGAATACATGCTGGTTAAAGAAGAGGAGAATTTATGCCACATCGAAGTAAAATCACATCAGGCTAAGATGATTATAATTAATCTCTCATCATCAAAGACGGATGATATTCTAAATATTTTCAAAACACAGTGCGATGCTATTGTTAAATAGATTAGTGAATTCCAGGAACGTGATAGCGGATGGACATTAATACAAATATTACAGATAAAAATTAGTATTAATAAACAAAAATACATAAAAGGTTCGCAGTTTATCCCTCTACCAACCCCAATACAAAAGAAACATGCATGCATCTATGTTCAAAACAATGATCAATATTGTTTCAAATGGGCTGTTATATCAGCAATGTATCCTATTAATATGAGTTCTAAAAGATGCACATCATATAAAATAAATAACATTAGTGATGATATTATCACGTTGAAAAATGGTATTATTTTAAATATTCAACTTTTCCACTACCAATGAATAAAATTAAAGATTTTGAAATGAAAAATCCCGATATTAGCGTGAAGGTGTTTGGGTTGAATGATAACAATGAGATGGTCGGACCCTACTATTCAAGTATAAATGTAAAAGTTAACCGCGTTAAATTATTGTTACTAGAAGGTAAATCGATAACAATTTAATGTTTAAAAAAATTATATTAATATAAAATTGTTTCACTTTCCTTTTAATTACAGATTAATAAAAAGTCAACTAACAAGACACTGTCGACAAGTTTACATATGCAACACATGTTTAATACATTTTCATCATGAATTATCTCTGGAAAATTATAAGAAAGAATGTAACCAAATGGTACAATAATATCGTAAGTTTTAAAAATTTCAAAAAACAAATGGATGTACATTTTGTAGTCTACGCTGATTTTGAGTGTATTCTAGAGAATATTAATGTTCAGAATTCAACGAATGTTAAGTCAATACAAAAACATATTCCATTTGCTTATAGTTATTACATCAAACGTTCATTTAACAGTAGTTTAGACAAATTTAGCATGTACAGCAGTGATGATGCGAAGACCAAGTACATACTTTGAGCTAAATTGCTCAACCACTCCCTTAACACGTAGCCAAACGTTTTCTTCATAAAAGACCAATGCTGCAGTATTCCTTAAGACTGTATACCATGATTCTTTCCAATACTTTTCCAAATACTGGCAAAAGAGAGATACCCCAATAAGAGCGAGGATTACTCATCACTTATCAGGCGACTACAAAAGCACCATACCGCGAGCTGATTTCCATGCCTTCGGGAAGTAACCCTGCTGGATAGACTTCCCAAAGATCGCTTCCACGTATTCCGGACGTTTTTAAACATCTCTCCAGTCAATCCGTCAATATCTGGCGACTTTCTACACTTAACCTTACAAAAACAGTCTTCAATGTCCGTTCTTTCCAAGTTAGGAAGATCAATTATTTCCAACGGAGGAGGAGAATAACCGATTGACTCATGTTGTGTGTTGGTTACATTTATCCACTGTTGTGTGTTGTTTATGTTTGTGCTACTAAAAAATGAATTTTGATACATTCTTCAATAATATAAACAAAACTGACAATGACCAACAAATTATGACGGCAATAGATATCAAATTGCATTATACAAATTTTCAGTTTGTAATAATTGCAAAGTAGCAAAATGCTGACCACACACATACTCTAAATTAAGTAAAAACTAAATTAGGTCATAAGTATTAATATGTAAAGAAATTAAACTTTAGAAATTAGTATAGTATTTTAGCTGATAAAGAATCTTTTTAGTTATCGTTGAAACTGGGGCTTGCTATCCATAACTAAGCAGCATGGTCGCCTTAATATAAGCAAATCAGGACAGACTTAAAACAGATTAAAACATAAATACAAACACATCGTTACATTCATTACACTCGATTTTGACTACTGACTAAAATTTTTTGTTTATTTGATCCTACAACGCGATAAGGAAAAATTTATTTTGACGAAATTAAAAAGGGAGCAAAGAAAAAAACAACCAAAACACTAACATCAAATGGGCGCTAAACAATCAAAAGAAGGGGATATAATAATATCCAACAACAACGATAGCACCAACAAAATTAACAACAGCCAGACAACAATACTGTACGTAATATTAGTTTTACAATTATTTTTAATTATTGCAAAACTTCATAAAATGTATAAGAGCTTTTTAAGTAATAGATTACTACCCATTGCTAATAGTAGAGCCTAAAATTTTTTTTTCTTTCCATTAAGATGTAATACAGTAAAACAGAAGTAAAGAAAAAATATGTATATATGTACATATCTTATTTATAAACCTTATACATTACGCATACATGAACTATTAATAAAAACTAATTATATAAAAACACAAAATTAGTATGACCCATGGAACGAACGTTTAGATTCCATTATATCAAACTCGAGGAAATCATCAGTAAGAGGTTATACAAAAGAAACTAGCCTGAATAGAATATAACTACAAGAATTAGAAAACATCTTTATTTATTTATTAATTACAATACAATTACAAATTATATTCTAATTATATACGAGCTGAGTAAATTAGACCATGTGCTCGGTGTAGTGTCACAGACCAGAGTCTCTGGTGGCAATCGAACCCATGACCCTCACGCTAATAGTTTAGCACACTACCCACTAGACTACCTGGACACTCAATTAGAAAACAAATCCATACAAATACTTGAAAATAAGGCAGAAACAACAAACACAACTACATACCTTGAAATATAGAGAAAAGAAAGAAAGATCTTTAAAAATATTACAGAGTCATGAAGATAAATTGAAAATTCAAGCTTTAGAAGAAGAGACAGAAAATTCCACCATGACTCAGGAAAACTTGAACTCGACAGAACTACCATCAATTTCAAAATCCTTAATTTCAACTTTAAAAGAAACATATAAAAAAAGAAGTCACCAAATGTTATTCTAAACGAACTAACAAAGATTACTTAGTTAGACACTATTAAAAAATTTGCTGATAAAATAGATACATTAACTACGGAATTAAATGAGATCCAGATAAGTTCACTTGGAGAAAACAATAGAGAAGTGATCAGTAAAACTAATACCATAATTGCATTTAATTTTTTCAAAAACGGACTAAAAGACCAAGAAATCGTTAGGACAATAAAAGCCAGTATAGTAAAGACTCTAAACGAAGCCATCCACATACCCAACAGACATGAGGCAAAATCAAATAATCATCATCAAACAGAACTAATTGCAGAAATTACAACCGTTCTACTAATAGGTACAACAATAACAATTACCAAAAAAATTATAACAGAAATGTTCAACAATTATATTAATAATAATCACAACAACAATAACAATTATAATAACAAAAGAAGCAACAAATATAATAATAATAATAAAAATAGGCATTACCACGATGCCAACAAATAATGGTAATAGTTACCGTAACGGGAATAATAATAATAGTAATCGTAATGCTAATAATCATAATAGAAATGGTAATAATAACACTATGCGACAAAATAAAAAAAATTTAATACAGACTGATAATGACATAATGTAGGTTGTGAGTTTTGTTGAGTAGATCTCAAAAATATATTTTTTATGCACAAATTTCCGGATTACTCAAACAAACAAATTTCCATTAACACGTTTAGATGATGTTTTAGGTAGACTAGGAAGAGCTAAATGTTTGTCCACGTTGGACATGACAAGTTACTTTCATGAAATTGAACTCGGTCAACAGTCAAGACCATTTACAGCATTTTCAACTACTAATGGTCATTACTAATATACAAGATTACCTTTTTGGACTAAAGATATCTTCGAATAGTTTTCATAGGATGCGATAACAATAGCTGGTCTAGAATCCGAAGCATTCTTGCATGTTGATGATATAATAGTTATTGGATTTACATAGTTTGAAACATCACAATAATAAGTCGCGCAACGTTTTCGATAGATTATCTAGATATAATTTAAAATTGAATGCGAACAATTTCTATTTTTTGAAATCAGAAGTTATATATTTGGGATATTTGATAACATCGAATGGTATTAAACCAGACCCAATCTATTATTCGCAATTACCAAGTATCGCACTCCTAAGAATACTGATGACGTAAAAACATTTATAGCATTTTGTAACTATTATAGAAGATTCATCAAAAATTTTGCAAATATTGCTAATTGCCTGAATGATTTATTAAAAAAGGAAACAAATTTGAGTGGACGGAAGAACGTCATAATGCGTTTGAAACACTGAAGAACAAACCTGTTGAACCCCCTATTTTGCAATATCCAGACTTTGACAAAACATTCATTTTGACGACAGATGCATCAGATTTTGCACCAGGCGCAGTTTTGTCACAGGGTGCAATATGAAATGATTTACTAATATCATATGCAAGTAGATCTTTAAACAAACACGAAAAGAAAAAGCCAGTGATTGAGAAAGAATTGTTAGACATATATTGGGGTATACAATTCTTTAGACCGTATTTATATGGTAGAAAATTCACAGTAGTGACAGATCATAGACCATTGATTTCACTATTTTCTCATAAAAACCCGAACTCTGAATTAACAAGGATAAGACTGGAACTTTCTGACTACGACTTTGAAATAATATACAAGATAGGCATAAACAATACTAACGCCGATGCATTATCAAGGATAGAAATTGATTCTAAAGAGTATGATACCATTGGAAAATTACAAATAAGGTAAAGAAAACATTAGCAATTATAAGAAAAGTCATCAGCAAAGAGTAGGATAACCAATAAAAATGTTATGAGTGAATCTCATAAGGGGACTGATCAACTCCATATGTGGGATATAAAGAGCGCAGTTATTACTATCCCCTTGAAACCACTCGGAGCTCCTGATGAAGCGATTCAGGCTGCCAATGTCAATCCTTGGCAGTTACACCAGATCATCCATGCCGTAAGTACCCAAGTACATTCTTCTCCTTTTTCAAAGAGGCGGCCACGTACCCAGCAGGTGAGGAACAGTCTCCTCTTCTTCCTCACGTCTTTAGTTTCTGCAGAAGTCATTGGCAAGACGTCAAAGACCAAGGCGCCTCGCATGTGTGCCCATAATGTCATGCCCAATAATGGCATCGACAACTACACTGAGCGAGCCTCTTTGGAGTTTGAGTAGACTCATTGTGCGCCCCTCATCCAGCCTTTGTCAGATTTTACGAGCCGTTCTACCCATGTCCGAGGCCGCCCACCTGTCGTTGACGGAATCGGCGATCGCATTATCAATTATAAGCTTGCAGGTCCCCATAGGGACGCCCAAGTTCGAGAATTTATCGGAGAGTTCAATGGTCGTGCCCCGCCTGGCAAGTTCATCAGCTCTGCAATTACCCGAAATACCACTGTGTCCCCGTACCCATACAATATGGATATCATATCGTTCCGCTATCCTGTCGAGATACCTGCGACAGCCGTACACCGTCTTGGAGTTCATTACATTAGAACTTTGAGCCTTTATAGCTGCCTGGCTATCTGAAAGTATTGTGAAGTTCTACTTAGAGACCCTTCCGTCCTCAACAATTCTCACCGCAGCTCGTATTGCCACCAACTCCGCATGAAAGATATTGCAGTGGTCTGGCAGTCTAAAAGACTGGGCTATTCCAGACGGTTCCGAAAAAATTCCACTGCAAACAGTTCCATTCAGCTTCGAGCCGTCGGTGTAGATATGTACGGAGTCTCTTAACAGGAGGATCACACTACCCTTCCAGACCCCGTTGTCCGGAATCGATATCTTGAATCTCCTCGTTAAGTCGTACCGCGATATCCGAGTTGTGCCACTGCCGAGTCGAGACGTTTACTTATTTTAGCAGCCACTCCCCTACAGAAAAGATCAAGCGGAAAGACGCCCAAAATTATCTCCAGTGCCGACGTAGGTGTAGAGCGCAAGGCACCATTAATGATAATAAAGGCGGCTCTCTGTAGCCGCTGTATTAGTTTCGAATTAGTCTTTTTGTCAAGGGATTCCCACCAAACTAGGCATCCATAGGTCAAGATAGGATATTTGACCACTGGTGTGTAGTAGATTCAGTGAGCCATTCCAGGTCCTAGGCCCATTTCCTCCCCAATACTCTGTTACAAACACACAGGGCAATGGAAGCCTTTTTGATTCTGTTAATGATGTTTGTTATCCAAGACAGATTCCTATCCAGGATGAGTCCTAGAAACTGTGCCTCCTGTTAGAGTTTTAGTTCCGTCCCGTTCAGCTTCAGTGGACGAAAAGTCGGTGGCTTGTACCTTCTCGTGAAGAGTACTGTTCCCGTTTTCACTGGGTTAATACCAAATCCACGATCAGATGCCCACACGCAGACACTCCTCAGAAACAGTTGCATACTATCCCTAATAGTATCGACAAATCTTTCGGAGATCACCAGAACAATGTCGTCCGCGTAGGCAATTGCCTCAAATGAATTTTGTTCCAGTATCACAAGCATCTCATTCATCACCACATTCCACAAAAGAGGAGAGAGTACTCCACCTTGTGGAGTTCTTATAGCCCTGGTCGTTTTTGAGCCCCCTCTCACAGAGTAGCTTACATATCCAGTTCGCCGTAGTGGTGTGTACACCTAGCCTTGTCAGTGCCCCGGATATAGCGCAAAGTTCCACATTATGTAAGGCTCCTTGTCAAGGAAAGTAGCCAGATTGCATTTCTTTTGTGCCAGCGATTTCTCTATTTTGCTCAGAACGCTATCCAGGGTAGTCTCAACATAGCTTCCCTTATTGTATGCGTGCTGTCCCTTGGAAAGGAAATTTCCATCCAGTGTCTGACGCAGATTCACATTAACGAGTCTCTCCATGGTCTTTAATAAGAAGGAGGAAAGGTCTTAAGTGTAGTATGAGAGTTTCCTCCAGTTTTCAGTATAAAGACCGCCCCCACTCTACACCATTCCGACGGTATACGGCTTATCCGAATACTGGCAACAAACATCGCCCATCTCTCTCGGAGAAACTATCATCATATTTAAAAAATACAAGAAACAAGAAATTTGCAATAGAGAGAAATGATGCAGTATTTGATAACATACCCGCGGATGATTTTAAGTCTAAATATAACGACGTAAACAAAAATAATAAAGGTGACATAATTATATTACTATACAGAAAACCTCTGAATATAACAAATGAAGATAGAAGGCAAGAACTGATAAAATTATACTGCGATACACCCCAAGGAGGACATTTCGGAGTGAAGAAAACGAAATTAAAACAGCAGTACATTTGGAATATGAACTTTTTGTTTGTAAAAGAATATATAATTAAATGTGACTTATGCCAACGTAACAAACTGACTAAACATACGAAGGAATAATTAAAGGTTACAGATAGTCCAATAGATAGTTTCAAACTTATAGTAATTGACACTGTAGGTCCTTTACGTCCCATTAACAATTTTAGATATATTTTAACTAAGCAATGCGAATTAACGAAATAAATAGTTGCATGTAGAGACGAAAGAGGCAAAAACAATAGCCAAAGCACTAGTAGAGAATTTAATACTTAAATATGGTTTATTTAACACACCAAAATCAGATAATGGTACAGAATTTAGAAATGAACTGTTAAAGGAAATATGTGAGTTATTAAAAATTGAACAAAGTTTTTCCACACCGTATCATCATGAGACGTTGGGTACAGTGGAGTGAAATCATAGGGTTCTTAATGAATACTTTTAGTCATTTGTACAAGATGACAATTGGGATAAATGGATACCATATTATACCTTTACGTACAATATAACCCCTCATGTGGATAATGAATATTCACCTTTTGAACTCATTTTGGGAAAATTACCATGTCTACCTGGAGATGAAGTTATGAATCATTCTAAAATTTACAATTATGAAAATTATGCTAATGAACTCAAAGCTAGACTAAAACATATTTTGGAAAATGCCATAAACTTGATAGAGATGTAAGAAACAAAAGAAGTTTAGACTCATTAAAAAACACGAATAACATAAAACTAAAAGTAGGCGACTTAGTTTTGGTCAAGACTGGAAATAGAAGAAAACATCAACCAGCTTATGATGGACCAAATGAGGTATAGATGATTCAAATGTATTGATTACGATAAAAACAAATATAAAGGCAATTCATAAAAACAGAATAAAAAAATGTACATACAATACAACCTTTCAGTCTGCATTATTGACCTAGTTATTTATACATAAGTGGCGGGACCTACAGTTTAAAGTCGACTCGGACCAACAGATTTTATTTGAGAAACTTCTCATGGCAGGTTTTATTACTTTCGGAGTTTTTGCCAGAAATGTGCTGAGAGACGAAATCACCTATGAAATGCTTTTTGTATTTTCTTTTGGTGTCTGACCTGGGATTCGAACTCGGGCCTTTCGTCTAATAAGCCTACTACCTACTAGACCTCGGCGACCACAATTATACTCCATTACCATTATACTCATTTGAGTCTTTCAAAAATGCAGGTGAGAAGGTGTACAGCAAAAAAAAATATATATATAATATATAAAAGAAATGGTAATATAAAATAATTCTTAGAACATTTAAAAATAAATTTAGTAATGTATACTAACCTTAAATTTAGAATTCATATTAAGTGCTAAAAAAAAAATCATTCAATGAATTGTATAGATTTATCTTAAGAACGGAGGTACAGAATACACAAAATGGAAAGCAGTGACGTTTGACAAACGCTCATAACATAATTTTACTTAAATATTAGAGGGAGAAAAAAAAATGAAGTATAAGTTTTGCAAAGCAAAACTGGTGGATAAAGTTGAAAAATTAAATGTAAACAAACATTGATTTTTTGTTAAAAAAGGGAAAATTTGGAATATTTTTTAATTTCTTCAATGAAAAGTTAAATGATTCTTAAATATTTACAGTCTTATGCAAAAAAACCTTAGTTAACAACGATTTTAAGCTTAATATCCATTATTAAAAAAGTATATGCAAAAACAGTATTTTAACTAATATCCATTTTAATGTTTTTTTTTATTTGATGCTGGCAATACCATTATTTTATTCTGTCAATTTTTCCTTAATGTTGTGTATAAACGATTATTATTTCATTTGGTATTCGTATCTAATATTGTTTTTTTATGTTTTTATACAAAATAATTATTTTTATTAACATAAAAGTGGGGTTGTATTTGTTTTTTTAATAACAACAATGTACAAATAAAATAAAACAACCAATGTAATTAAAATATTATATTTTGATTAAAGAAAGTATTCGAGTACCGGTTTCTTAACATTCGGTTTGATAATTTAAACATCACTAAACTATTTTGTAAACAAAATTTATATTTTTGTGAAAAAGAATAGTTTTAAAAGAATAAATAAAAAAATAAATAAATAAAAGAATAATTTTAAAAGAATAAATAGTAACAATATGGAGAGAAAACATGATATTAAAAGGAAAAGATCAGAAAATTGGAACGAAGAGGATAAGGTAAGTGCCGTTTCTACCAATTTATGAACTTTTTATATTATCTTCATGAATAGATGCTGCTAAAGGAGATGATAAAGAATAACGTTAAAATAATAGAAAACAAAAATACGGATACGAACTCCAATAAGAAAAAAGCCTGGTTAGAAGATTTTATTAATCTTCTTTTGTTAGTTTCAATAATTTATGTACGGGTGTGCAAAGGAACGTATCCCAGTTAAAAACGCAATAGATGGCGATCAAAATAAATGCAAGGAAGCAAATGGCTGAGCACAGGAAGGAGGTTATAAAAGCTGGTGGAGGTTTGCCGCCAGATGAAATCCCATTGAGCAGCAATGACATTTCCGTATGGCTGCCGAACGAATTTATAATAGACTGCAACGAATTTGACTCGGATGTAGTGTATACTTATTTAGTTGCTATAGTCTAGTCTAGTCTACACTGTAGACTTGTGCCTTCTACTTAAATGGCATATTTATTTAAAAATTTGATTTTTAAAAGTTTTAGATTGTGGAGGAAGATACCCAAATACCAAACGAGAATATTATAGATGTTAATGCAGATGAAGTTAAGTATTTGGAAGTTGAAGATGTTGCAGATGAACGTAAATCTTTTTCAAAAGCAAATGTTAATTTGTTTTCTTAAAAGTGTTGTTTTATGAACTATGTTCTTTTTTATATAGAAAATTCCTACGAAAGGCAAATGTTATACAGAGGATAATATTAAAAAATTTTCTGATTTCGATATAAATTGCAGAAAAGAATTACATGAGCTTCAAATGGAGATAGAAAGAAAACGTATAAGAAATTTAGAAAGGGAGTATGACTTAATTGAGGCCAAAATAAAACTTTTGGAAAGAAAATCTTTAGGTAAGTACAAAATTTTGAGGTATACAAGTCTTGTAGTAAATAAGCGATATCATTAGTTTATTATTGAATTGGCTCACTGACTACTTAACAAAATTGAATTTAATATTTTTAATTAATATTTTCATTTAATATTTTTAATAATAAATGTTTTTACAGGTGCAAGTTAAATTATATTCAAAAAATTTATTTTAAAATTATTTACTATAATAAGGGTGTTATGTTAATGTTAAGTTTTTTTATTTTTTGTTTAATAAAATGAATATGTTTTAAAAAAAATGTTTCTATTATTTCCGGAAAATACTTTGATCTACAATGACGTTATTTATAATTAAAAATGTTTTTCAATAAAAGTTCTTAAAATGATATTATCCCTTCTTCTATTTCCTTCCATCACGTTTGCTTCATTATCAGAAATTTGTAATTCAATATCTTCGTCCATATCCTCATCTGAAATTGAAAGAATCGTTTATTCGTTATTTTAAATTAAACATTTTTCAACTATTTGAACTATTCATCCTTAAGAATGCTTTAATACTTACCGGGCTCAATATCTTTCTCCTCTATTGCTATATTGTGGAGTACTGCTAATTCTACAATAGCAGTTTTTGCTTTTTCTAAACTGACTCTCATCTCGTCTAATAAACATCTGAAACGTTGTTTTCACACAACGGGGTTTCGGGTGGCCACATGTGCGGCGTTATAACGAACTTCTTTTGGGTTCTGTGGCTGATGTAAGGGGGTAAATAAATAGGGTGTCAGCTTGTATCCAGAATCAGCAAGTAAACGGCCTTTAAATTTCCCGTTTTCAAATCTTTCCATTATTCTGGATTCGTTAAAAATCCGGCAATCGTGTGTTCTCCCTCTCCATCTCGCGACTATGTCCAAAAGACAAAAAAGACTGTAAGACTGTAACAGTCTTATGCAAAAAAAAACTTATTACATGCTTACTAACCGTTGTTATGCTAAATTCGATAAAAGTATATCCAAAAACGATAATTAGCTTAAAACACCTGTAGTAAACCATTGTTAAATCTATGAAATTTAACCATTGTTAAATTTCATAAATTTAACAATGGTTCAACCCTATTTTAAACCTATATTAAAGACATATGTCATAATTTTATTACAATTTTTAACGTTTTGTAAAAAATATTCTAACTTTTTAAAAATAAATTAAAAAAAAATGTAAAAACACAAAAAAAATTCGCTACCTCCCTGTTGTCATTGGTGTTATTGATGGCACACATATCAAAATTATGCTTTTTTCCAAAAATATAAATTTTGTTTACAAAATAGTTTAGTGATGTCTAAATAATCAAATTTAAAGAAACTGGTACTTGAACACTTTCTTTAAGCAAAATGTAATTGTAAGAGAATTAATTAAATTGAAAGATTCTCATGATCAAGTAAAAAATACTTTAAGATTTTCCACTTCTTTTATTTAAAAATATTTATTTAAAATTTGTAATTTCGTTTTTTACTTCTTTTAAAATAAGTCCGCTTCTTGCGGAAGATAAAATTGAAGTGTTTTAATTACATTTTCTATGTCTCACAAAAGTTGTTTGCGATCGATTTATACAAATAATGTTTCCAATGCCCTTGGTTTTACTTCTTGTAATAAAAGGAATTAACCGTTAGGTATTTTAAACATTTTTAGTAAACAAATGATAATATAAAGAGGAATAAATAAAAATAATCTTGGTGACTTAAAATTTTTGTTGGGTTTGCGGTCAATGTTTTTTTCATAGTAATAGGTTTGGGGAAAAAATACCAAACATTCTCCCCCACGAAGAACGGTTGTTCTTAAGCAGCAAGATCCTTGTCATCATTGTTGATATCATTAGATGGTAAAAGACAAATTTTCGATATAGGGCACTTTATGTATTTACGATTGCAATAAAGTGTTACTACCTGTACCATTCCGTCTGAACCAGGATGTATAGCTTCAACCTTTACAAGTGGTCACTGCCCCAGGACCTATTTTTATATTTCTTTCGACTCTATTCCACTTTGGACGCGCTTGAAGACGACATAAGTATTCTTTGTTCCAGCGATTCCAAAAGTGTTGCTTGAGATGTTCAACCAATTTCCAACGGCTTAAACGATCAACATTAGTATCAAGTAACTCATCGTCGGGGATGCAATTTGTTGGTTCACCAATGTGCTGGTGTTAGTACATCAACATCTGCAGGAAGTTGACATAAAGGTCTGGAGTTCAGGCAGCTCTCAATTTGAGCCAAGAGGGTACTGAACTCTTCATACGTAAGTATGCGATCTTTCATTATTCGACGCAAGTGATACTTCGTGGATTTTACGCCGGTCTCCCAGAGACCTCCAAAATGATGCGTGGCTGGAGGAATAAAATGCCATGTTGTACCTTGATTTGCAAGAATTTCAGCCAGGTGTTCGGGAAGTGATGCCGTATTTCGATGATAAAGGACTTGAAGTTCTTTGTTCGTACCCAAGAAATTGGTACCACAGTCGGAGTACAAATCTGTGCATAAACCTCTACGTGCAGTAAATCGTCGAAATGCAGCTAGAAAGGAGTCTACACTAAGGCTTGTGACTGATTCTAAATGTATCGCTTTCGTAATCATACAGATGAATAGAGATATATAGCCTTTGGATGTAGATGCTGTTCGTAAAGATGAAGTTTTTATATTGATGGGCCCAGCATAGTCCAATCCACTGTGTTTGAACGCTCGAGTGGGCTGGAGGCGAACTTTTGGAAGGTTACCCATAAGCTGCTGGCAGGATTGGGCTTTATATTCAAGGCATACCGTACATGCACGCTGTACGCGTTTAGCTAAGTTTCGAGCTGATATTATCCAGTAGTTACGAGAAACGTATGACTGCATAAGCTGGAGGCTTCCATGATAAGTTTTCAAATGAGCATCTAAAAATATAAGAAAAGATAGGGGATTTTGTTTTGACAACAAATCTATTGCTGTAGGCAATAGGAGCATTCAATATTCTACCACCAACTCGTAGAATTTCCGTTTTATCATAAAACGGGGATTGCTTTGATTGGAAATCCTATTTCCCAATTTAAGCATTTTGATTTCATATCTAAAAGACACCTCCTGTGTTAGTTTGATTAGTAAGCTCATATGTTTTAAGATAACCAACTTCTCTTTTTTCTTGTTTTAATTTGATGTTGTTGTAGAAACGGAAGACATATGATGTCACACGTATCAATACAGATAGCCTTGAAAATCTTTTAAGTATTTCTGGATATCCAGTAATTTCTTTTGTTTTTATAATGTGAGCAGAAACGTTAATGCTGATTATTTCTTCTCGAAATATTTGGTTAGGGCAAGTAAGCCAAGAATTAGATGTACTTTGTAGCCATTGTGGTCCCTTCCACCACAATTCATGATTTACTAGTTGCTCAGGCATTAAACCTCTAGACGCACAGTCTGCTGGATTATCTGTGGTCTGTATGTACTTCCAGTCATTAACGTAAGATAAAGTTTTAATCACTGCGACTCGATTTGCCACATAGACTTCCAACAGTGTTGATTTATTCAGCCACGCAAGAACGATAGTACTATCCGTCCAGTACACAATTCTATCGATACTAAAATCCACGCTGGCAACTAATTTTGACATGAGGGTTGCAGCATTTAATTCTAACCGAGGTATTGTTTCACCTTTCAATGGCACCACCTTTGTTTTTGCCTGTAATAAGTTTACAAATACCTCACTTAATTCATTTGTCACACGAGCATAAACAACGGCCGCAAAAGCTACTTTAGATGCAACAGTGCAATTGCTAGACTAGTAACCAATCCATCGTGGGATTCTTATCTCCTTAAGGACCTGTAATTTAGTTCGAAAATGAACCCATTCCTGTTGTATTTCTTCTGGTAGAATGTCTTTGCAATCAAGCTTTAGCTTCCACAATTTTTGAAAGATTATTTTCGTTATTACAGTCGTAGCGGACAGCCAACCTAAGGGATCAAACAATTTAGACGCTTCTGAAAGCAAACTACTCTTAGTTATTTGTTCGGAAAATGTAAAGTTAATAGAAAAACAGAAGTAATCGTTACAAGTGTTCCAATTTATACCGAGTGCCTTTGACTTATTGGGTTGGTAAATAGAAAATGAATTTCTAATTCCCTTATCTTCTTTAGGAACTTTCTTCATGAGCTCCAACGAATTTGAGTTCCACTTCCTTAAATGAAATCCTCCTGATTTTAGAAGCGTAGAAAGTTGTTTTTGTAGCTTAATAGCCTCTTGTGGAGTATCCGCTCCTGATATTACGTCATCGTAGTAGTATTTGACTAGCTTCTGGAAAGTTGGCTTCTTCATCCTCTGCTAGTTGCTGCAGGACTCTAATTGCTAGATAAGGCGCAGAAGTTGTGCTATACGTCACTGTTCCAAGCGCATATACACATATTTTATTTGTAGCATTTCTCCAAAGAATGCATTGAAAGTGCTGGCGTTCAGGAGACACATTTATTTGCCTGAACATTTTCTCCAAATTTGCTGTAAATGCAACAGAATGTTTTCTCCAGCGAGTGGTGATTGTAGGCAGATCATTTTGTAACGCAGGGTCGGCTGATAATTCTTCGTTAATAGAAGTTTGAGGTGGTCAACGATTTCCTCCATCAAACACAACACGCAATTTTGTAGTTCAACAACAAAATCTCTCTGAGCACTCCATGATGAGGAAAGAAATATACGTTATCAGGTATAGCCTTTGGGTACTCACCAAGATTAGTCATATGATTAAGGAATTCATATTCTAGCATAAACTTTTTGTATTCTTCAGCAAACTGCGAATTTTGTTTAAAAGACAATTCCAATTGTTTTAATAGTTTCATCCGTTGTAGTCGGTGAAAGAAAACGTTGGCAGCTCTTTACCTTGTAGTAACCTTTTAAATGGTAATTGGACTATGTAACGACCCCCTTCATCACGGGTATGAGTTTCCTTAAACAACTTTTCACAAAGCTCTTCTTCAGTAGACAGTGGTTTTGCGTCTAGCACTTCCTCTTGATCCCACAACATACGAAGTTGCTCATCTATAGTACAGACGTTTGCGGATTTGTTATTTTCTGTTAGATATGTTCTTGGTGATCCGGATATCATCCAACCCAAATGAGTTTCTTGCAAAAGAAAACCATTTTCGAATTTTTTCATTCTAGGTAGAATTAAGTCGCTATAGACATCATTTCCAAGGAGGATATCAATCTTTAAGAAAATCTGGATCAGCCAAACAGAACTCAGAGAGATCTGGAATAAAATCAGAGGTAATTTTGTTTGGAATATATGATGTGACGCTAGGGATAACTAAAGCAGTTATAGGTAATTCAAATTGAATCGTAAGTCTTACAGATTTCTTAACTGTAACTGCTTGGCTTCCATCAATGCCAGACACATCGACTCGTGTTTTGTATTTTGGTACGGGCAATAGTTGAGACAGCCATTCTGAAATAAATGAAAGTTGCGACCCTTGATCTACAAGAGCTCTGACACAATACGTTTTTTCAACGGTATTTAAATAAACTTTTACGGTAGGCAACACGGCAGGGTTTAGAGCTTTATTACTAAGATTAGAGATATTCGTACTTACAATAGCCGAAGTGGGGGTTGACGCTGTAACAGGTGGCTGGAATGTCATGTTATTTCTTTTGTCGGTAGGCACAGGTGAGGGTATGGACACGAAAATATTTTTACAAAAGTCATTGTGCAGAATAGTATGGTGGGGTTCACGGCAGATATGGCATCTGGTATTTAAATGGCAAGATTATTGCATATGCCCGCTATTGAGGCAGTTTCGACAGAGACGTTGCTGATTTACGAAGTCCTTCTTCTCCTCTGAAGACAATGTTGTAAATCGTAAACATTTATAAAGAGGATGGCGTTTCTGGCAGCAAGGGCAGTTGTTGTCAGATATAGTTGAAGCAATGTGAGCTCGTATAAATTTTGTAGGTCTCTCGCAAATTTCCTTGCTGTGGTGACGTGTAGTTGAAACTGCTTCTTCCTCTATAGACCCCATAGTACGAAAGGTAGTTTCCAAAAAATTTAGCATATAAGATATGGGAGGAATCGAACTGCTTGCCTTAAGTGGCTGCTCTCATTCTTTTCTAGCCTGCATATCCAGTTTTCGGGTAATTAAAAACACTAGAATTGAGTCCCAAGTTGAAATATCTATACCCAGTGATTTTAATTGTGAAAGACAAGTTCGTGTAGTATCCGGTAGCTCTGCTATATTTTTAAATGACCCGTCGGAGGGCTGTAATGAAAATAGACGTTTCAGTAATTGTTCTACAAGCTTTCTTTCATTATGGTATCTCTTTTCGAGAGCATTCCATGCCAAGTCATAGCTGGAGTCTGCTGCCGGATATTCGTTGACCAAACTGAGTGGTGTTCCAGTACACGATGACTTTAAGTAAAAATATTTTTGCACCTTTGTGAGGGAATGATTTTGATGCACTAGTGTTTTAAACATACCGCGGTAGGAAATCCATTTTAGATAATCCTCCGAAAAAGTTGGTAAATCAATCTTCGCAAGTCTTGATCCAGCAGAAAATGATTCGTTGCGGCTAGTGGCTGAAAGGTACTTGCGTGCACAGTAGGAGTCTGTGGAGAATCAAGTTCGAAAATTAAATCTAGAAGATTAGTTTTTAAAGCTATGTAGACATCAAAGCATTTATAATAAGTGTTGGTACTTAAATATGGCACATCTATTTCCGCAATGGCATTTTCTCGAACAATCTCATTGAGTTGTTCGTGTCCATCCTTGAAAGTTTTGAAGTTTGCTTCCAAATCTTCTAGTATAGTTTGCACGTATCCCCTTGATAGTACTTCTTTGGGTTTAGCCCGAAAGGTTGTAGATAAATATTCAATGTGAGCGAATATTTTCTTTTGCTCTTCAACCGTTTGTAAAGTAGATGACATCATTATTTTTTCTTCCGAATTTGGCTCGAATTCTTCAGAATAATTAAACTCAAATAATACCGTAGGCAAGACGGCAGTAATATATTTTATGTCATAGATTATTTCCCAGAACTTAGCTCGAAATTCGTGAAGAAATTTTAGCACATATGATACCGTAGACCAGGGATGGAAAAGTTGGTACAATTGTACTTTTTTTTAGCACTATTTGGAAGTCAAAAATACCATAGCACCCCAATGACTTATTTAGCACTATTAAAAAATGTTCTCTACTTTATTTCATCACTCAAATATTCTGTCTCATCACTGTACAATTTTTTGTTTTCGTTTCATTTGCATATGGCAACTTGTTGCTAACTTAACATATTAAAAGTTATAAAAGGAATATTATCCGTTCCACATTCATCTGCAAATGTAGAAAGGATATTTTCATACCAAAAATTTAATAAAAATCAAAGGGACAAATAGATAGATAGATAGACCAGATGGCCATCAATACTACTGTCGTGACCGTAGAAATTCAAATTTTGGGAAGAGAGTCTATTGCTGGGGGGTTATTTCTTTAAGTGGTTGCCTCCAATTTCAGTTTCCATCTACGCGAATGTATAATACAGAGTACATTACTGTTCTTAGCTGTAATTTGCTGCCTTTCTAGAGAGAAAATAATGAAAAAATATATTTTACAACAGGACAATGCCAGAATTCATGTCAGCAGACAGAGGATGAATTGGTTCCGTAAACAATCTATTGAGGTTTTATCGTGGCCAGCTTGCTCTCCTGATATGAAGGTTATTGACAACGTTTTCCCGAACGAATTCCCCATTCTTGTCCGTAGATTATATTCAAAATAACAGACAATTGACCAGTGCTGAAAATTTTAAATTAAAAATGATCGAAGATTGGATGAAAATAGGCAGAGAAATATTAAATAATCTTTATAAGAATATCAAAGACCGAATATTTACTTTAATAAGGGGGGTTTACTAAGTTTTAAGTATAAATATTTTTGGTAAATAAAGCTTCTTATTGAACAAAAATGAGAGCTGGTGCTATAATTTTGTAAAGACTAAAATACTGAAGTCAAAACTGCGCAAACAATTTGAAAAATTTACTGTTATTTTTGCTCTTTTGCTTTAATACTACACACAATGAAATGAATTGTCATTTATATTTTTATTAATTTATAATAAAAAGAAGTTTAAAAAAGAAAAAAGGGAATTTAGTACAATCGATCTGAAAAAAGTACAATTTTTTGTTAACGTTAGTACTATTAGTTAAGACCAATTTCCCATCCCTGCCGTAGACACCACGGCAGTATTCAAATTGTTTATTAAATTTTTTTTTTGTTTTTTATCAGCACGGATATTTCCCGGGTTTCGGCACCATTTTAAATGTAAGAGAATTATTAAATTGAAAGATCCTTATGATCAAGTAAAAAATTCTTTAAGATTTTCCACTTCTTTTATTTATAAATATTTCTTTAAAATTTATAATTTCAGTTTTTTACTTCTTTTAAAATAAGTGGACTTGCGGAAAATGGACTTGCGGAAGATAAAATTGAAGTGTTTTAATTTACATTTTCCATGTCTCACAAAAGTTGTTTGCGATCGATTTATACAAATAATATTTCCAATGCCCTTGATTTTACTTCATGTAATAAAAGGAATTAACCGTTAGGTATTTTAAACATTTTTAGTAAACAAATGATAATATAAAGAGGAATAAATAAAAATAATCTTGGTGACTTAAAATTTTTGTTGGGTTTGCGGTCAATGTTTTTTTCATAGTAATAGGTTTGGGGAAAAAATACCAAACAGTAATATTTTAATTACATTGGTTGTTTTATTTTATTTGTATATTGTTGTTATTAAAAAAACAAATACAACCCATTTTTATGTTAATAAAAACAATTATTTTGGACAAAAACCAAAAAAAAAAAAAACAATATTAGACACGAATTCATATACAACATTTAGGAAAAATTGAGAGAATAAAATAATGGTATTGCCAGTTATTATTAGTTAAAATACTGCTTTTGCATATACTTTTTTAATAATGGATTATTAAGCATAAAATCGTTGTTAACTAATGTTCACTTGAAGGTCATAATAAAGTTTTTTTGACTGTAAGTTAGTGACAATTGATGAAAGGTGTCACCAAATACATTAGTTCCGTATTAAGTTTCCCTAATACAACAGTTCATTTCCTTTCAAAACTATACTGTTATTCTAGAAAAGTATCATCAATTTCTACCAAAATAGAAAATAAAAATCCACCTTAAAAATTAACTAACATAAATAAACAAAACATAAATAATCAGACAGGGACAGAAATACTTTTTGGTAATATTTGCTGTCCCTTTCACAAAATTTATGTAAACGTCAAACTTTCGTTTCCATTCTGTGGCGGAGGTATAGTGTGTTGGTCACACTTATCCACTGCTGTGTGTTGATTACGTTTGTGTTACTAAAAATGCATTTGATACATTCCTCAATAATGCAAGCAAACTGTCAATGATCAACATATTATGGCGGCTCTTGATACATAGTACAAAGCTTTTAATACATAGCAAAAAGCTGACCGCTCGCACTTTATGTTAAGTAAAAAGTAAATTAGGTTATAAGTATTAATATGTAAAGCTATGGTCACACTAAAAAAATATTTGCTTCAAATATGTTTACTCGTATTTGCATTAAATTTTTCTGTATTTTGTTTGCTGGTCACATTGACGGCAAATATTTGACAAAATTTTATAACAATAAGACAGCATCAAATACAGTTTGCAGACTGAAGTAAATATTTTTGTTTTCTCATAAACAAAATTTTGTTTCACCAGAAAAAGAGAAACAAACGCAAAGGTACATATGATTAAACAAAACAAAAACAACAGAAACTTCACAAAACAAAAAAAAATAATTTATTTATCAGAACAAAAGAAATAAACGGAAAAAATATAACAAATAAATAAATAAAAACTCGAAATAGAAGATGAGGAAACATTACCGTAAATTTTCATACTCTAAAAATATTTACATATTTATAAAAATATTGCTTTTCTAAACAAAATTTTAAAATTACCGTTATATTTTTTGGCAAAAAATAAAGTAAATTCGCACAGCCGTTTTATTGTTTACTTTTCTACATCAGTGTTGACAACTGAATGGCGTTTAAACGATAAAATATAAAACCATATACCAGAGATCAGGGGGGTTACTGTGTAATTCAATTCGAAAGAAAAATTATACGAATTCGGAAAAATGGAACTGTATAATACAATTATCGCAAATTTATTTTCGAACGTCCGTACTTTTTTCCTTTTTCTACGAAAATACGAAAACGAATGAGAAATACGTTATATTTTTTCGTATTTCATTCGAAAAATATTTTGATAGTGGAAATATAAAAGAATAGAAAATGTAAGTATTTTTTTTGTAAAAAAATAAATTTTTTTAAAGAAAAAAGAGAATCATTGTGTATTTTTAAGTAGTAGTAGTTGTAGTAGAAATATAAATAAAATAGAAAATGTATGTATTTTTTCTAAAAAAAATACGTTTGTTTAAAAGAAAAAGAGAAGCATTGTGTATTTTGAAGTGGAGCTTATTAAGTTATTTTTACTTTTCTTTTGATACTTTTATATTAAAAATTGCCTTTCATTGCTTAAACTCCAAAAATGGCAATCATGATTTGCACCACCAAAACGTAAATTGACAGCCCTTAAATACATTTTATGATCACAAATCTAAAATTTACTCATCATTAGCTTTAATGGAAATGAACTCAAAAAAATTTTTTAATATCTATATTCAATATTTGTACATATAAAAAGTAATATAATGATAATATATTTATCTACGTTTAAACTTACAACCATTGCGTTAGTGATGTGGTTTAATTTTCTCCCCAAATACAAATGTTTGTGGGTACCATCAACAGCAGCTATTACGCCTGGTATTCCACACTTATTGTAAAAATATAATTTTGCATTCCGTTTTTTTCGTCTGTGATTTCAAACGTTATGTGTTTCGGACAGAGAATATCTTCTCTTGCTTGACCCACTTTGAAATACAACTTGAAATTGACTGTTGTGATATTCCTAAGAGACGAGCAAAGATGTAATCGCTGCGGACCTTTGAGGAGCACTTAAGTTGTCCGTAATGGAATTAAAGACATAAAGGGTGCCTTACTGAGTCTAAAATTTTTAATAAACCTAAAAGTATACATACATAGATATAAATAAATGTAGTTATAAATTCTTTGAATATTTGAGTATTATTTTTTATAATATGTTGGAATTATCTCTTATCAATTTCCTTTGGACTCTTTCCGGTATATATCGTAGTCATTGTCATCCATCCAGAGAAAAACACAATCCATATAATGGTACACTTCATTTTTGTTTCAACGTTTTTAAAACAAAATTAAAATTTAATTTAAATTTGTCACTTATAAAGTGCTACCAAGTTTTTATTCGCTATTTTGTCATTTAAGTTAAAGTGCTCCCAAGTATATGCTGTTTAGACCCACAAACGAATTAGTACTTCGCTGCAAGTGATTCGAAAGGCTTAAATACAGTAGCGAGCACAAAAAATGCAACACCGTGCCATATGATCTTTAATAAGATCTGTTTCAAAATAACGGTAACTAATTTATCTATTTTCTTTTGCTGTTAATTCTTTCAATTATAAGTTTTCAAAGTAACCACAGTTTATTCCAAATTCTGCTTTAAAAAGTTAAATATTTGCAACATAATAAAAAAATAGTTAAAGTAAGTTATTTATTTAATTATAATTGAAAATTTCTTAAATAAGTTATACAACATGTGTTTTGTAATAGAAGCAGCTCTCAGCTGACAGCAAAACTGCAATCATTAAAGCCTTAGAAGAAGGAAAACCCATGCGTGAAGTTGGACACCTCTTTGGTGTAAATCAATCAACCGTATGTCGGATTAAATCTCGATTTTCCTTGAGAAATAGTGTGGAAAGGAAACCAGGTAGTGGTAATCCTCGAAAAACTACCTCTCGCCATAACCGCCAGATGATTACACTGGTTAAAAAAGATCCACGAAAGACCGCACTGGACGTTGCTAATTTCGCAAATGAGCAAATGGGAGTCTCTACAGGCGTTCACACTGTTCGCCGTAGGTTGAAAGAGGCTAATTTGCATGCGAGACGACCCGCAAAGAAACCTCTCATCAGTGCAATCAATAAAAAGAAGCGCCTGGAATTTGCAAAACGTTACAAGGATTGGTCAAATGAACAATGGGCTACAGTCTTGTGGAGCGATGAAAGCAAATTTAATTTGTTTGGCTCCGATGGGATAAATTTTGTTCGAAGACCGCCTGGACAGAGATATTCTCCAAGATATCAACTTCCAACCGTAAAACATGGCGGTGGATCAATAATGGTGTGGGGTAAGGAACGATATGTTTAAAAAAAATTATTGATTTTACGTCACGTATTTACAGGTGCGTTTTCCCGTGATGGGGTAGGTCCCTTAACTCAAATCGAAGGAAAAATGGACGCCAAGAAGTACTGTGAAATCCTTGAAGAACACATGCTTCCTCATCTGCGGGAAAAAATGTCTCCTGGTAGCATATTCCAACAGGATAACGATCCAAAGCACTCAAGTCGCTTAGCTCGAAACTTTTTAAGCGACAATGATGTCAATGTTTTGGATTGGCCATCACAGTCTCCCGATCTAAACCCCATAGAAAATCTATGGGAGTTATTAGATCGGGAAGTTAAGAGGAAACATCCGTCAAATAAGAGGCAATTAGAAGAAATTTTGAAAAGTGAATGGGAGAAAATATCTATTAACACATTAATAGCTTTAGTCGACTCTAGGCCTTCTAGGTTGCAAGAAGTCATAAAAAATAAGGGCTACGCCACTAAATATTAATTTTAAGATTTTTTTTTGTAAGAATTACTATTTAATTTAAATAAACACATTAAAATTTATGCTGCTGCATTTATACTGCTCCCATGAAATTCGCACTCTTTTTAATAAATGACAAAATAATATATCATTAATTAAAAATATTTACATAATGTTATTGATAATAGGTATCTATAACTGTAGGGATTAATAACCCAAAGAAATATTTTGAACTGGTCACCATTTTTTTAAAATTATCGCACTTAAAGATAATTTTACCCAACGTTGCATTTTTTGTGCTCGCTACTGTAGTACAATTTAATTTTCGTATCGAATATGCCATTCGAAAGATTTCAATTTTCGAATCGAATTACATAGTAACCCCCAGTAATGAATCGAGTCACTAGAATCATTCATTAAAATTTACGGTCTTAGTTGTTGTTACATTTACAAACAAAGAAAAAAGAAAAGACAATGACAGCAAGCAAAGCATGCACACAACCTTCTTGTGAGTATTGTAGTATTCGTACGCGGATTATGCTTATTTTGTGCTTCGTGTAAATGTTAAGTAGAACCGAGTCGAAATCAACAGCATCATGCGTATTGTTAAGTATAAGTACGATGAGTATTTCAAATTTTGAATATGAGCGGTGTGAGTTTTATAATAAAATATGACTCGAATCTACTCATCGTTTTGAATACTCGTTGCTGATATAAAAATGTGATGAAAATACTATTTTTTGTTCCTGGATTGAACTAGTGGATCACAACTTTTAATAAACCTGTCGAGAGGTTTTTACACTAATTTTTTTTTTTTAATTTCTACTTTTCATATTATTATTTATTTATTATTAAGTTTTCCGTTTTGGGTGATTTTATGAAAATAATTTAGATTATGTTATTAAAAGTGGACAACACTGCTTGCAACAGCTGTTATTTGCCACTATTTGCTTTTACAAAATTTTTCCAAGATCAAATATTTATTTGCTCGAAAAAAAAAGAGAAAATATTTGACACGGGTCACATTAGAGACATTTTTGTTTGCAAGCAAACAAATTTGTTTTCCAACAGTCTTGTTTACACCCCCAACATATTTTATGGCCACTCTGGAGCAAAGAAAAAAAATGATTTTTACTTCAAATATTTACTTAGTCTAACCGTAGCTTAAAGAAATTAGACTTAAAAAATTAATATCAATAGCTGTAAGTTGATGGAAAAGGTTGGAATAAAATTGGTTAATCATAACGGCTCTTTAGCTGATAAAGAATCTTTTTTATTCTCAATTCAAACTGAGGCTTTTTAGCCATACCTAAACGGAGTGCTCGCCTTTATAATAAGCAAACCATGACTACTGATCAAAATACATTGTAACAACGCCAAATCTCCGCTAACGTACAACCGTCAAATACAGTGCGCAAAGAACATACCCCAAGACCGCCAGTCATGTTAGCAAGTGAGGAGCCGCGTCAACGTAATATGTGCAGTGTTCGGGAAATCGCAGAAACCCTACCGGAATATGACCCAACGAAAGATGCAATATTCAGCGTGAAGTAATTTATCGATCGTGTGGGCAAGGTCATGGCAGCGTACCAGTGGGACGAAAGATACTTGCTGCTAGCGGTTTACGCCAAGTTAAAAGGTCCAGCTAAGCTATGGCTTGATGCGTCTGCCGAACTCTATGTGACCTGAGAAGCGTTGTCTGTGGCGCTTCGGGAAGAGTTTGGTACGGTGCCTTCAAAATGTCCATCACGACACGGAAAACAGGTGAGGCAGTAAATGAATATTGTTTCAAAATGAGTGCTTTGGGCAAACGGCATAACCTGAGTGAGTCGGTAGTTATAAAGTGCACCCGGGAAGGCTTAAAACACCACGAATTACAACTCGCAATCGTTACCGCAAGTTTTAAGACAATGAGAGATATGCGAGAGACAGTCGAAGCATATTTTTCGAAACGGCAAAACTTCGACCGTGTCTAAGCGAAGTGAGTATGGTGGTAAAGCTCAAACATTCTGAAATCAATTAAGACGGAAATGGAACGTAAACCGCACGTTTTCGTTAATTGCTCCAAAACGGGTCAAATATCTAGCGCATTCCTCAATCCTCAGAGACGAGCGCGATGTAAAGACTATCAACGACTTCACCCAAGAGGAACGTCCGAAAATTAAGGCAATCCAAACGCGAAAACTTCAAATGTTGTTAATAAACACTCTACTAATAAACGAGTCACAATCAATGAAATAGACATGTTTGCTCTGATCGATACGGGTAGTGAGTGCATTATGATAAAGAGGTCGAAAGCTATCCGATGGAATTACACCATGCTACGTTCGTATAAGTAGTGTTTGTGGAGACACTCGAGTCTTGAGGGAAATGATTACGACCACATTGATAATAGACGAAGTTAAACTTACCGTTTATTAAAATATTGCAGACGATATTTTCTCACCCGAAGTTATAATCGGTAATGACGTATTCGCGAATAATACCATAAGCTTGGTCTGCAACTACGTTGGGCTAAAGTTCGAAAACTGTACGGTATCTACAACAGACATCGCTCGTCGGGCTCGTCGAAGAATTGATGAATATCAAACACGGCGTGATGGACGAAAATACTGGTTCGGACTTATTTAAACTTGTCCACAAATATCGCGAAGTTTTCGGTAGCGCGTTAAATGAAATCGGTTTAACCGGCTACCGGAACTGAAGAAAGCAGCGGTGAAACAGATGATCGACGAACTTTTGGCAAATGATATTATAGTAAAGTCCACGTCGGAGTATGCCAGCCCAATCGTAAAAAGAAAAATCGCAGTGATGATTTATGCGCGGACTATCGTCAACTGAATCAGTATATGATTAAGGAGGTATTTCCAATACCGAATATCTAGGAGCGGTTACAAGAGGTGCTGAAATTTAAGAGGTTTACTGTATTAGACCTTAACAGTGGTTATTATCAAATACCGCTCACTAGCAGTAGTCGGAAATATACAGCTTTTATAACGCTGGGAGATGAACAAAATAGATCTTTTCAGACAATTAAAGATAGTCTGACGAAAAATCCCGTTTTAGTGGGCTACAACTCTAGTGCAGAACACCAAATTATATGGTCTAGCAGGTGTTTTAATGCAAAATGCAGAGAATGGACGCAAACTGGTAAAATTTCTCAGCAGGTCGACGGCAACTGATGAACGAAATTACCATAGTTATGAGCTTGAGACTTTGGCTGTAGTTGAAACGCTTAAGCGATACAGTCATTGTATGTACGGTAAAAATGTTACTGTCATCACCGATTGCAGCGCTCTCAAGCAGCAAAATTTTTTTTGGCAATGTTTCGTGTTCATTATTGCATGACAATGCTTTTTAGTGTGCATTATTTGTCAATTTCGTGCATGGTTTTTATTTGTATTTCTCTGTAAAGATTTACGTTTATTGGCGGCAAAAATTTTGTAGTAGAAATGGCAGATTTGTGGTAATTTAAATTTCTTTTATATTGTAAGTACAAATGAAAGAACAACTATTGCTGAGTTTCCAAATTGTTATTCGTAATGCTTTTTGCAGCATTATTCCAATATACCTGCAACTTCTTAAAATTTAAAATATTAATTGGCTTTATCAAACTATACCATTTGGTAATAAATACCTGAAACGTACTTTTCTTCATTCGAAAATGAGAATAAAACACATCGTCCTGCATGTGTGCAAAAATTTGAAAAAAACTTAAAGTTTTAGGAATTTTTCACTTTGAATCTTGGCTAGTTAATAGTGCTATACGACGACGCTTTCTTTCGTTTAAAATATTTTTAATCAAAGTGCTGATTGAATTTTTATTATCAGCCAAATCTAAAGCGGTTTCCAAAAGAAGGCAGTATTTTATCTGAATGTTCATTTAAAAAAATTAAATTATACAAAAATTTTAGGTCATACAAGGATCAAAAATGTCATCTCATTATTTGACAAAGCAGTGTTACAATAAAACATTGCTTGACTTTTTAAAGGTAATTTTTTGCAGTGTTGCATTGCAAACTACGTTTATGAAGTCAGTCTCAGAAACGGCATCATTGCGAATAGCGACAACCGTCAATCAAGACGATCTCTTATTCTCCATGGAACTACAGGATGAAAATATACAGAAAATAAGCGAAAGAGTAAAGGCTGAAGACAGAAACTATTGCAATGAATACGCGAAGAAAAATGATAGGCAATTCCGAAAAATTAACGATTAGCACCTATGGGTGGTGCCAAAAGCTATACAAGTTCGAGTAATCCAAGGACAACATGATAATCCTGGCCACCTTGTATTTAACAAATAATATCCAACCTTTAGAAACATTTTTGGTTTATGCGGATGCGTAATGCTTTTAATTTTCATATCCATTCATATATAGAATGTGCCAATATAGGGTGAGTACCATTCGGATAAAATAAACCCAGTGTCGTTCCTTACAATACATATAGACCATTTGGGCCCGTTCCCTAAAAGCACCCGAGGTAACGAGCACATTTTCGTAATCATTGACCCATTTATAAAGTTTATGATAATCAGAGCTGTAAAAAGTACTGCAACAAAACACATTATATATGTACTTAACGAGTTAAGTGGATACTTTGAAATGCCAGTCCGGAAAATTAGCGATCGAGGAACAGCTTTCACATTTCATTATGTAAATATATATACAGTGAATTAAAAAAAAAACACATGTTATCCTTAATTTGTTGTTTATCTCTAACAACCAGTACATAAATAATAATAATATAACAAATTACACAATAGATTATCAACCTTTTAGATTTATCTATCCAAACTTTGCACTGCACTCAATAGTTCAAAGCAATAATCAAACGCGTTTCGGCCAAACACAATCAAATCAATTGGCACTAGAAAAGTCATTACTAACTGATCGCAGACTTACAGCAGATTAATTCCACGCACGCCAAACAGTGCCCAAAGATTTACCTACTTTCGCAGGCTTCTCCGAGGAGTAGCCATTATTCATTTCGACCTACGATTGATCTACTACTGACAGACACAGAAAATTTAATAAGATTACAACGTGCTCTTCGTGGAGAAGCTTTGGAAGGAGTTTCTCGTTCACCGATCTTGCGTACCTCATGCAATTTCAACATTAAATTTGTTATACGGATCAAGAATGATAAACTAAAGATTACACTATCACGCACACAAAATTAAAAATTTTTGCGCTTGTTAAATCAATGATGTCACGCAAATTGTGTTCCTATTGGCTAATGATAATATAAGTTATATTGCAGGGCTGCCAACTACTTTCACGTAGTGCACACAATTTTCAGAAGAAATGTTAATTTTCACATATGGAAAAGACTTGGAAATTTTAAAATAGCCCAACTACGTCATCTAACGGGAAATTATGCGCAAGGCGTAGTCTTTAGTTTATCATTTTTGATACGGATAACCAGGGATTTATTTCAAAAAAAAAAAATAAAAACATTGCCACCAATAAATTCAAATAAAATGGAAACAATTACTAGCTTTGCAATTCAAATAAAAGGATTGCAGTCATCAATTGAAGGATGTCACCTTACCGATGAATTAAGTAACTCCACTTTACTCCAGGAACTTGTCGCTAAGATTTACCCAATAATTTGGGGATCAAACAAATTAAATCTTCAGCGAAATAATAAAAAAGCAAATCTAGTTCAATTCTGTAATTGGTTGTTTGATATTAAACTGTCTGCTAGCACTGTAAACGTTGAACATTATTTGTCAGCTAACTCTGTTAACTATCATAAACATGAGAATGTTTTTTGCTACGCTCTCAGTGAAACGAATAAAGAACGATGTTGTTTAATCTGCAGCAGTGACTGTAAGAACATAGCTAGCTGCAAAAAAATTTTAGGTGTTGATCGCAAAGAGAAATGGAATGTTATAAAAAATATCAGCTTTCTAAGTACAGCTTGAGAAAACAGGCCCCTATTATCGTTTACAAGGAACGATCGGCAACTATACAACATTCATCTTTTTTGATTACGATTTATATCTAAACTGCCAAGTTTAAAAAGAATATTGGAAAAAGCTTATACATACATATATTGTTAGAAAAAAATAAAACGATAAGAATAATGGATATTAACGTCGATCTATTTTTTGATGATAATGAGAGCAGCAAAAAACACAAATGACACATATTTGGAAAAGAGTTCGCGAAAGCTCAAATCCATTGGAACTACCAAATACTGAGTAAGTATTTTTCTAAAACTAAAATTTATTTCAATATACTACTCGTAATTACAATAGCGCAATTCACAATCTTGGGCATTTAGATGGTATAAATTTATACCGTTGTAAATACCATTAACTGTGAACGATGTTTCTTTGTTTAACTTTGCACTTCGCAAATTTCTAAAATGAAAAGATAAGCCATATATTCATTAATGTTTTCTTAAATATTGTCATTTATATTTTAATAAAACTCATTGAAATATCTTCGCCCTCTGTTAATTTTTTATTCGCCTTTTTCTTTTAATTCGTTTTTTCATGCTGTATGTGTCCATTTTTTTGGGACTTTATTTTTCAATCCTTTTATTTTTATGATCAGCTGTTCATTTGCTCAAGTATTACTTACTTACTTAATTGGCCATAACAACCCGATTATCGGATTTCGGCCTGCCGCAACACATCCTTCCAGGCGCCTCTGTTTCTTGCGCGCCTACGCCAGCATCAGTTCTTAATAGGGTCCATGCTTCTGCGCCATAAAGAAGTACGGGTAGGACGAGCGTCTTGTAGAATATTAGTTTCGTCTTACGAGAGAGGTCTCTGCTACTCAGTTGCCCATTGAGACCATAATAGCACCTGTTGGCAAGAGTAATCCTGCACTTGATCTCCAGACTGACATCATTTTCGGTGGTAACGGCGGAGCCAAGGTAGATGAATTCCTTGACTGTATCAAAAGTATAGTTATCGGCCGTAATTTGAGAATTAATACGCCGCACGGCTCTACTGGTAGATAACATATACTTCGTTTTGCCCTCATTTACTGCCAGACCCATCAGACATTGCGGCAAAAACACGATCCCTTATGGGGCTATCGAAAGCAGCCTTATAGTTGACAAAAAGATGGTGTGTGTCGACTTGATTTTCGTGGGTCTCTTCCAGGATTTGGCGTAGTGTGAAGATCTGGTCGATGGTGGACTTGTTAGGTCTGAAGTCGCACTGATAAGGTCCAATCAGTGTTTTGACGAGTGACTTCAGTCGTTCACACAATACGGCCGTAAGAACCTTATATGCGTAGGGAGAAGGCTTATACCCCTGTAGTTGGCGCATATCGTAGGGACTCCCTTTTTCAGGACAGGAGAGAGGACACTGAGGCTTCAATCGTTGGGCATTCTTTTCTCTAGCCATATTTTGCAGATGAGCTGGTGCAAGCGGCTTACCAACGCATTACATCCGGTCTTAAACAATTCAGCGGGGAGGCCATCAGGACCCGCCGCGTTGTTGTTTTTAAGTCGCATGATGGCGACTTTAACCTCTTCATGGCTAGGCGGCGGAATCTCCACGCCGTCATCATCAATCGAGTTGGAACATCATCATAACATTTAATTAGTTAACATCTAGCGGGTGCTAGAATGCCATCCAGAAGAATGCCATCACGAGGAGGTTGCGTGTCAACTTGAATACAGCAAGACAAGTATCGCCCTGGTGGTCGCCTTGTTGGCCACAGTCAGAAACTTTGCCTTGTTTGCATGCATTCCATCCCTTCCTTTGCGCAAGTATGGTAAATATAAACTACGGTTTTGTGTGTAGCATATTTGCCAAACCGTGACTCGGGTATTTCTGTGTGTTTTATTAGTGTATGGTAAAAGAATGCCCAAAATTGCAAATGCCATGATGCCAGGGCATTTGCCCACGACTGTGAACTGCGCTAATATATATAAATATAATTTTATTAATTTCCGCATAAACAAGGATGGTTTTTTCTTTTTGGCTACAAAAACAAAGCACTTTTTTAAAACCTTTAACCCGGTATTCTGCCATTCTACAGATTTTAAAATTGTGTTGTGCATTTAGGTTTTTTGCTGATGGTAGCTACCAAAGAAGTGGTGATAATGATTTTAATGTAGAATTTTCGCAACCATCTGTTTGCTGCATATTAAATGTAATAATTATTGAAATAATAATATCAACAAAACGTCGTTTTTCTCAAAAACAAGATTTCCAGATGTTATCGGATGTATAAATGCTACGCACGTACGAATTGTAGCGCCGCCAAAGGAATTATAACATTTGTATATAAACCTGAATGTCATGATTGTAAAAAAGGTAATTTTTAATTGAATTAATTAATAACTGAATATGTATTTTTTTCAATAGTTGTGCGACTTCGAAATGATCATACGCTATATAGGTGATCGATACCCCGGCTGAAATTATGATTCCTTCCTGTGGGATATGAGTGATTTAAAGCAATATTTACAACATAATATGGAGGAAAATACTTGGAATCTAGGTAAGAAGTTCTCTTTTCTTTATTTATAAATTTAAATTTGTAAATTTTTAGATGATGCTGGATATTCATTGCAACCGTTTCTAATAACGTCATTTCGAAGTAATGCAGAGGGATCACGAAAGATACATTTTAATACTATTCATTCAAAATCAAGAAACGTTATTGAAAGAACAGTTGGAGTTCTTAAAAGCAAGTTTTGATGTTTACTTTCTGAAAGAGGGTTGCACTGCACTCCCGAAAAACCCACTCAAATTATAAATGTGTGTTGCGCAATGCACAATTTAAGCAAACATTTCAAAACGGAATACAATGAAGAAATGCCTTTTCCATTAGACATTGAAATAGAAGTTGGAGATGCTACAGAAGCAAACATTGAAGAGTCTGCACAACAAATCAGAAATAATTTAATGCTTGCAATTTTAAATGAATAAACAATTTTCAAAAAATATTTCATGCTTTTATTTCTTCAAACGTTAACAATAAAAAAGAATATAAAAAAATAACTCGATCATATTAGCGGTTTTCTCTCTTTGTTGTATATTTAATACGTTATTATATTTACTCATACTTTTGAGAACAAAGCCCGAACACCCTTTTTTATCTATTGTAAACTTACATAGTATAAGAAATATACCATGGTAAACTTATTTAAACAGCTGATTATTAAATTAAAAACTTGCCTAAACAATCACAAAAAAGTAAAATTATTAAAAAAAAGCCATAATATAACAACTGTTGTAAACCATAATAGGGTCCATAGTGGTGTATGTTACAGAAAAGACAGAAGCTGTAAGTACCCGGTTGTCAGTTCAAATATCAAAATCTTCTTCATAAATACGAAGAGAATGCTGACAGAGCATTAAATACTGTAAAAGATTCACAAAACGAAACAAGTAAAGGATAAGAGATGTATAATGACAAACGAAGTATAAACATACACGATACAAACAAACAAAAAATATTTTTCAAAGTTGTTCCAATGGCATGTTTTCGTACCCCAAGTGACTCAAAATATTTGTTTATTTGAGAACATTTGGTTTTTATAACACATGTGGCAACCTCTTTTGGCCAGAAACGTAAAGCCTGAGTTATGCTACCCTAACGGAATGTAACAGTAACGTTATGTAATGTGTACGGAACTTTAGAATATAAGTGCAATTATAGATCGTAAAAATGTGTCATATGTTTTTATGTAAACATAACAAAAAAGAAATAAAGAAATAAAAATTGCAAAAGCTAAAAGACATAAATCCCAATATGGATATAGAAACACGTTTTTGGGTTTGAGTTTTTTTCTATTATTTATAATTTTGTTTTTTATACAAATTTAATATTAACTCCGAATTTTAAAATCTTTGTTTTCACTCCTTTTATCACCTTCAATATGGCGTCTTTTGTTTTTCTTTAATTTAGCTGTTAACCAGTGTTACCACTACGGTGTTTTTGGATTCATTTCAACGATTTTATATTTATTTCAAGATACATATTTATTAAAAGTTTCATGTACTGTTTCTGTAACCCAAACAATTTTACTTACACACAAACAAAAACACTCAATTTAATTTGTGTTTGTTGGTTCAAGAAAATACAAAATTGAGTGCTTTTGTATTTTCTGTATTTTCCATATAATTAGACGCAAGTGAAATCGTATCCTACAGAAACAGGGCATATATTTCGGAAACCGAATTTGTACGAATGTTAAAACGTTTTTATCTTCTCCAGTAAAATCAAAATGCAAACTGAAATGCTTTTCGAACGATTTAATTAGTTAAAAATCGATAACTGTATATATTTTTCTAATTTAAAACAAAAATAAACATTACTTACATAATGTTATAGTAA
Source organism: Sarcophaga peregrina (assembly GCA_014635995.1). Classification (NCBI taxonomy): domain Eukaryota; kingdom Metazoa; phylum Arthropoda; class Insecta; order Diptera; family Sarcophagidae; genus Sarcophaga; species Sarcophaga peregrina. The sequence continues at coordinate 75,696,920 of CM025790.1, read as the reverse complement.
AATAGTGTTTATTTTTATTTTAAATTATAAAAGTTAGTAATGACATAAAATATAATTTGGGTTCTATTTAAAGAAAATTTCAGATACAGACAAACGCAACATACGTACAAAATGTAAATTCTGGTTATAATTTCAATTTTCAGTTTTGGTGGTTTTTAATATTGACATGTTGTTAACATTGCTAACCCGATGTCACGTAAAAATATAAGAAAATTCTATTTTTTAAAGATTCTTACGTTCCGTTTCGGTTACGTTACATTTCTATAACCATTCGCATTGTTTTACACATAATAAAAACGATCAGCTGTTTCTTACTGTTCGGTTACGTTCCGTTACGGATGCATAACTGAGGCTTAAGAATTAGGATTTTTTTTTGTTTTCCTATCGCAATTCCACTTGTTAGAAATGTCAAAAATAGACGATCACAAAAACGCGGTTGTGTATAGCCTTTTGTTTTAAATTATGAAGAATAACTTTTATTAATGGATTTTAACAATAAAAATTTGTAAGTATATATATATGTTATGTAAATAAAGAAGGATAATTAAAAATGATGAAATTTTAGCTTAAAGAAAACGACGCGTCTCAGTTCCAAAAGTTGGTAGAAGTAGTGGAACACTACCCACACCTAGCAATGGGTAGCCCTGTGTTCGGAAGCAGCGAAATATGTAATATATAATAGGTATAAAACAGGTAAGTTACTTAATTTTTGCAAATTTATATAGCTTTTCCATAATTTCTAAACCAATTTTTTGTTTTCCTGTCTATTTTTCAAATAATTTTCAAGTCATCATAGTCCAATTATATACTAACATTGTTAAGTACTTTTTACATACATACGTACAATGAATTCAAATATATTTTTTTATTTTATTTTTATTTATTCCTTGTAAATATTTATTGCATTGTTTTTAATAAATTATTTTAAAAAATTACAGATATTGTTTTATATTAAACTAGCTAAAAGCCGGTGTGCTTCACTACTCCTATCGATATCTATATATAGAAAAGGAATATGTGTTTATTTGCCTGTGGGTTTGTTTGTTTGAAGTTAAACGGCTGGACTGATTTCCACGAAATTTTAACAGTATTTTTGCCAGCCCTATATGTTGAGGCTAGTAGTCTCTCTCCTTCCAGGCGCGCATCACGTTGATCCGTCGTCTCATCAGTTCTTGATGATTGAGATCGGCTTCTTCCAAGGCGTGCATCACGTTGATCAGGTGCTTCAGCAGATCTAGATGTTGATGCTCGTATCCTCTCTCCTTCTACACGTGCATCTGGTGTCTCTGCAGATGTAGATGTTGATATTCGTAGTCTCTCTCCTTCTAGGCGTACATCGCGTCGATCCATTATCTCATCAGTTCTTGCCCTTAATCATTGCGATCGTTTTCGTTTAAGACATGCATCACGCTGATCAGGTGTCTCTGCAGCTCTAGATGTTGATGCCCGTATTCTCTCCCCTTCTTTGTTTTTAAGATAAAAAATTTTGAGCAATAGAAAATATTTATTATTTTTTATTAGGGTGACCATAAATGACCAGACCATAAAGGTTTGGTCTGTATTATATAACCACATGTAACAATTGGTTCTTTAAAAAGTTATGTATGCAGTAGGTAGTTAATAAATTTAGGCAGTATAGTGTCATCGATGGTCTGTGTCTACTGTTAATAGTACCTAAGTTACACATGTCCCAAAAATATAATGAAATAAGCATTGGAATGAACAGACATTACACATGACTTTAGCTGCAATAGTTTATCAGATATATTATGTTTAGTATTTGCTTTCTGTCTAAGAATTCATATAAATCAAAGTGGTCATGCTAGATTCTAGCTCTAATAGTTTTCCATGTACACGAACTTTTATATCATATAGTTCGGCAATTTTTCCACAAATTATTCATATGGATTTTAGTGTTGTTGTAGCTTGATATGTAGATCTTAAAGGTGAAAATGAGCAACTTTGTTTAAAGTGGACGGCTAATGTAGAAAGACTGAAAACAGTGCTTAACTGTGTTGGCGTCAGGAAACAATAACAAACAATTTGCTATGGACGTTCTAAACAAACGCTTGACTATAACAATCTGTGAACAATTCAATTATTTAAAGAATTTGCTGGTTGAAAGCTATGCTGCCGCTACACCAAAGGTTCTTATTGGCCTTAATAATATAAATATAGTACTTACTAATAAAATAAAAGTAACTCAGTGGTACAGATCAAAATGCACAATATAGTGGGCACATCTGGGAATGTGTAGAATTAGATGTCAAATAAAATCGAGGTAGTAAACTATTTGAGAAAAATCCACGGACAAACCAGATTGTGTTCTCATTCAGAGCGTTTATTAAAGACAAAAGGATAAAAGTAAGAAAAAGACAAAGTTGCATTTTTCAAAGAAATAGTCGCATTGAGTAACCGATTATAATTCAAATTCAAACAGTTAATTATTCCAACACTCCCCTTCAATGCGATTACTTGTTCGAAATCAATTTACGTTAAACCCAAACATTTTACAAATTTTTCTTGTTTTAATTTTGACAAATTTTTAGTGAAGATATCAGCTATGATCTGGTCAGTGGGTATATACTTCAATTCAATCACATTATTACAAACCAACTCTCTGACAAAATGATATCTAATATCTATATGCTTGCTGGTGGAGTGATACACAGGATTTCTAGCAAGTTGTTGCGCACTCAAGTTGTCTCCATGCATAATGATAGGATGCTGCTTATCATGAACACCAATTTCAACCAATAGGCTCTTCAAATACGCTGCTTCTTTTGGCGCTATTGACATCGCTATGTATTCAGCTTCCGTACTGCTTAAGGCAACACAATTTTGTTTTTTCGAAGACCACGAAAAAGCGCCACCACCAATAAGAAATATATACCCAGAGTAGGACTTACGACTTAAGGTATTACTGCCCCAATCGGCATCCGCATAGCCCTCTACCATTTTTCCAGTATGCTTGTATACTAACTTAAAGTTTATGGTGCTTGCTAAGTAGCGAAGTACATGCTTAATACCAGCGTCGTGCTCCTTATGGGGGTTCATATTAAATTGCACCAATTTTGCCACCGAATGTAGGATATCTGGCCTTGTACACATTGCTAAATACATGAGCCCGCCAATAGATGATTGATATGATGTACATTCTACCTTAACACAATTTTCGTTTTTGCAATTAATTTGAAAACCGACAACTAAAGGTGTTGATGCAGAACGACAGTTTTCCATGTTGTGTTGTTTTAACAGCTCTTTTATATAACTTGACTGATGCACCGATATCGTACCAAGTTCGCCATCTCGTTCTATTTGCATACCCAGAAATAAATTAACTGGACCTTTATCGACACAGTCAAAACTATCAGAAATATGACCTTTGACTTTCATCATAATGGCTTTGTCCTCACAACCAATAATCAAATCATCGACGTAAACAGCTACCAAGCACAATTTTCCTTCAATTGTCATCTTAAATAAACATGGATCGTTTTTGCAAGGATTAAAACCAAATTCTAGGAGAACTTCGCTAAGCTTCAAGTTCCACTCGCGACCCGATTGTTTCAGGCCGTATATCGCTTTGTTTAGCTTTAAAACATGTTCAGGAAATTTTTTACTTACGAAATTTTGTGGCTGCTTCATATAAACTTCCTCGGAAAGATCGCTGTTTAAATATGCAGTACAAACGTCCATCTGATGGAAATACATTTTCTTTTCTACGGCGAGACCAAGTATCATACGTATTGTTTCATATCTAATGACTGGTGAAAACGTCTCTGTGTAACCTACGCCGAATTGTTGGCTACAGCCCTTTGCGACCAAACGCGATTTAAATTTTTCGATCTTGCCTTCTTTATTGCGTTTCACTGTAAATACCCATTTCGAACCAATCGCTTCTTTGCCCTCAGGTAGTTTGACTAATAACCAGGTGTTATTTGCAATAAGTGCATCATATTCGTTTTGCATTGATTTCTTCCATTTCGACGATAGACTGCTTTTTTCTGCTTCCTCAACAGTTTGGGTAATATTCACATCATATTCATTATTTATGGCATTTAAAACATTTTTTATGTTCCTCGGTCGTCCAGGCCGCCCTGTACGCATGACCCTGGCTCTCCAGCGCCAACTTTCACCGTGTTCTCTTTTACACTGGATACTTCCGTATGTTCATTGTCACTAAGGCATTTTTCTGGAACTGCACCATATCGAACCCAAAAAATTCATCCTCGTCGGAGCTTTCATAAACTCTTTCCTGATTTTCTTTACAATTACCAGATTCTTCCACATTTCTGTTGTCAACAATTTCCAACATATCAATAGTTTCATCTTTATTTACATTAACCGGTTCTATAAACATAACCTCGTGTTTTGCCACCACTACTCGTTTTTCAGCATCATATAATCGATAGGCTTTTGATGTCAAAGAGTAACCCATCATTTTGTACTCGACTCCTTTCGGTTGAAACTTTCGGTGTGCTGTTTTGTCCAGAGCTACGGCTACTGAACCAAAAACTCGAAAATGTTTAAGCGAAGGTTTTTTACCGGTAAAAATTTCATACGGAGTAGCACTTTCGATGATCTAAGTAGGTGAAAGATTTCGAATATAAACAGCAGTAGCTACGGCCTCAGCCCATAATGGCTCATCTAAACCGGAGTGTAATAACATTGCTCGCGACTGTCCTGTTAGCACGCTCGGCCAAACCGTTCTGTTGAGGTGTATGCGGCACCGTCAATTCCCGGACGTTTTGCTCGAAATATTCTCCGTTCTCCGTTTTGCTCCAAATATTCATTAAATTGTCTATTCACGTATTCGCCGCCATTATCACTTCTTAAAACTTTTATCTTCTTAGACGTCTGACGCTCAATCATTTCCTTAAATACCTTAAATTTTTCCAAGACTTCGCTCTTGTGCTTTAGGAAATATACAAATACCCGCCGCGATTTGTCGTCTATAAATGTCAAGAAATATTGAGCGCCACCGATCGATTTCGTTCCAAACGGACCGCACACATCCGAATGAATTCTGTCAAGGATTTCGTTTGACCGCGTTCCACTTTTACCAAATGGTTTAACATGCAACTTGGTTTTCATACATATCTTACACGGATTATCTCTCGTAAATTTCATGTGTTCCATTATTTGATTACCATATTCTTATTTTTCAGTTCTTGTAAGCTACCGTAATTTAAATGACCAAACCGATTATGCCAATTTATGGCCTTTTCATTTACAACCGAGAAACATTGTTCATAATTGCGATCGCCTTCACTTCTGCTCTATTCTTGGTAAATGTCACTTCGTAACCGTTTTCACATAATTTGCTTATCGACATAAAATTACTTCTCATCTTTGGTACATATAAAACATCTTTCAAAATTACGTCACAGTTGGCAACTTTCATTTGTCTTTCTCCCATACCTTCTGCTTGAATGCAATTTTCGCCAGCCAAATAAATACTTTCGTTGTTCTTCTTCATGTCTACAAAAAACGTTTCGCTGCAACACATATGCGCAGTCGCGCCACAATCCAAACACCACGACGACTCAGTAATAACGTTTATATCTGCTGCTGCTAATACTGTATACTGTTGTTGTTGTTGTTGATTGCCTTTGCTTGTATTAATTTGACAGTCTGCAGCATAGTGACCACGCTTAATTTAAAATTGTGCTTGCCGTTATTCATTTTTATATTATTGTCCTTGCCTTTATTGCGATTTTTTGCCATGTATGCGTGTGACTCTACGTTGTTGTCTCTTACCGTGCTTTGATTTTTTCTCTCTGCTTCTTCCATAAGCTTTTCTTTTGAAATTTAAAACTGGGGTAGTGAATCTTTGGTCTCCATTGCTACCACAAACTGTTCATACGCCTTTGGAAGACTAGACAACAATATGATGACGATCAATTCATCTCAATTCCAACTTGTCTACTGCGTTGGAAAAATCATTCAGAAAACAAGCCATATCTTCACTGTCCGCCATACGAAAATTTTGCAATTTTTTATAGAGTGTCACTTTTCTTACAGAACCACTTGGACGATGTACACTTTCCAGTTTATTCCACGCTTCGTTAGAGGTTTTACAAAGTTTCAGGTGAGTCAATTGGGATGATTTCACACTTAGTGTAATGGTAGCCAACGCTTTTTCATCAAGTTGATCCCAATCTTCTACTTTGGCGGCATCAATTCTTTTTATTTTTCCACTGGCGATATTCCACATACCTGAGTGTATTAAAACACTTTTCATCTGTATGCACCAAGCGTCATAATTTTTTTCATCTAATTTTTCAATTTGGTATAACGAATTCATTTTTACTTTTCCCGATCATTCACTTTCTTGTCTTTAATATTCCTCGGCGCATAACCTATTTGAGCAGTATTCCACACAATAAAAGAAAAATCCACGGACAAACCAGATTGTGTTCTCATTCAGAGCGTTTATTAAAGACAAAAGAATTAAAGTAAGAAAAAGAATATAAAGCAAAGAATGCAGACAAAGTTGTATTTTTCAAAGAAATAGTCGCATTGAGTAACCGATTATAATTTAAATTCAAACAGTTAATTATTCCAACATAAACAGCTTAAATGGTCGGCAACACTCTAATGAAAAACAAATAAATATGGGCTCAGACAACGATGCAAAAAATTTTTAGGCGTATTTTAGAATGCCATTGATGATACAATTATTTTAAAAATTTCACCATATATTTTAAACGATGACTTCATAAGCGTCCCACAAAATGGGAAATTCTTAAAATCTTAATGATTTTGTACGATCCTTTGGAACTAATTGGTAATTTTATTATGTATTTAAAAATACTGCTACATGAACTTTGGAAAGGCACTATCGACTGGGACGAAACCATTAAAGATGAACAGCTAGATAAATGGAACAAGTGGGCCAAATATCTTCCTGATTTGAGAAACCTAAGAATCCAGCGCGGTTATTTAAAATCAGTCGCTACGTGGAAGTAGCGTATCTCCGAATTGTTCGTAACACGGAAGTTGTCTGTTCCCTGGTCGGATTCAAAATGCGCGTAGCACCTTTAAATGTAACGTCAATACTACATTCGGAGCTTATGGCAGTTCTCATCGGATCAAGATTTACTAACAATATAATAAAAAGTTATTCTATTTTGATAAAAATATCATCACACAAAATATCATCAGTTTGTCTCTTTGCGTGACAGCGAAATCTTAGAGCTAACATACCAGCATGAATGGTATTGGTTACCTGGCATTATTTAACGTTGCCGACGAAGCGACAAAATGAGCGAAAAAACCGGATATTTCATTAACAAGTCGCTGGTTTACAAAGTTTCTTCTAACACCGGCAAACGAATGGCCACGTTATGACACTACTCTAGAAGCACCTGAAAAAGAATTAATTCACTTTGTAAATATGCATGACAGTACTGAAATACCAATTGACCCAAATTGTTTCTCTAATTGGAATAGACTTCTAAGAGTCACCACTTATGTATTGCGTTTTGGCGATATGGTAAAAAATAAATTAAAATTCAATGCTGATTTTTCATCAACAGAAATAATCAGAGGGGAAAACTTACTCTTCCGACTCGTACAATCACAATTTTATGCCGAAGAAATAAAATATTTAAAGTCAAATCAGAAAATAAGCCACGCCGAAATTGGATGAAAACGAAATTCTTTGCCCAGAAGGTAGACTAGATAGAGCTAGTGTGACTGACGAAACTAAATTTCCGATTATTTTACCAAAAATTTATTACCATATAAAATTTAAGCACCTCAATCACGAAACCGTAATAAACAAAATAAGACAGCGGTACTACATACCACGGATAAGAACTATTCTTAAAACCATATTAAGGCAATGTTAAACATGCAAAATAAAAAAGGCAGTCCCTAATTACCCGCATATGGCAAAGCTGTCAGAGGCCGGACTAGAAGCTCATTGTTCTCCATTTACATACACAGGGTTCTTTGGTCCACTAATGGTGACCGTCGGTAGACAGCAAAAAGAGATATGACTCTCTTTTTACATGCCTCACAATAAGGGCTATACGCTTAGAGATTATCTACGCAATCAATACATCATCATGCATATTAATCATCAAAAATTTCATGTGTCGTCGTGGCGTCCTAAGAGAATTTTTCAGCGACAACGCTGGGATTAATTTTGTCAGTATTGTAAGAAACCGATAAAAATGTACTTATACATGCTTTTATAACGTCATACACCAACAGGAACTTCATCCCACCGTCGTCACCTAATATGGGAGGTGCGTGGGAAAGGCTCGTTCGATCCATAAAAACCATTTTATATGGCAATAATTAGTTCACCACCATTAGTGTATGTGCTGCTCGAGCACGAGAACGCAGAAGCTTTGACACCAAATCATTTTTTGGTACATTCTTCCAATGGAATGAAACCATTAGCGACATGCTATGACAGTGGCGTCGCTCATAAACATAGTTGGCTGAGATGTTAACAGTTTGCAGAAAGATTTTGGAGCAAATGGTTAAGAGAATACTTACCCTCGTTAACATTCAGATCGAAGTGGAAGGTAAAGACTTAACCGTTGTAGGTCGATGACTTAGTTATAGTGGTTGATCCGTCGAGTCCAAGAAATGTGTGGCCAAGAGGTAAAATTATAGAAACTACAATGGGAGAAGATGGACAAGTGCGACAAGGTTCTTACTAGAAGCGGCATAGTTGTGCGACCAGCCGCTAGATTGGCGATACTTGACGTGAATAAGGAGTACGACTTCGGAAACTCCTCGGCATGTTGTGGGGGGTGTAACCGTCGAAAATTACCTACCAGAAAATACAACTCTCAATTGTTTTCGAAAATCTTTTACTTCAACTAACATTCTATTACACATCCTGGAAGAATATGTTGTGGCTGGCCGAAATCCTTTAATCGGGTTGTTATAGACAATTAAGTAAGTAAGTAAGACATGTGTATTTGAAGAGAAAAAGTTAAGCTAACTAACATTAACTGCGCATAACGTGCTTAATATTTTAATGAAAATAAGTAGGTGGTTTAAAACCAAAAATTATGTATATTTTATATATAAAGGTATGAATTTTATTATATAAATTGTCAATTTAGGAATTTAAAAAATATGGTTGAGTCAGAAATTGACAACAAAGAAATAATTGTATTCGGTTAATTAACCGGTGTTGTCAATTCATTCAAGCCATCATGAGCTACTGTTGTTATCGTTGTAGTTAACACTGACCTTTTTTTCCTGTGTTCCTATTAGTGTTTTTTAATTTTTAATTATTTTACTGTTAACCCCTTTTAAAATTTCCTACACTGTTCTTTCAGAGATTATTTAAATCAAAGCGACAACTAACGTACTGCACATATCCTTTAAATATCCTTGATTGACACTTTTGAGCTTTGTTTTTTATTGATAATAACCCCTTGCCTCTATTTTTACAGTTGTTGCGTTTTACTTATCTTTTCGTGCAGAACTCCTTAAATGCCCTTTATTTTCCCCTTTTTGCTGGATACGAATTTGTTGATGATAGATTTCTGTCTCTATTTTTTGCCGTTTCTTGTGCCTTGATGTTGCGAAAGCCTTGGTGTAACCTGTGCTTCTTTTGCCCCATCACGATTGTTAGGTTTGATGCTGGTAGCGAACAATCGCCTTTAATGTCTAGTGGAGCTTGTGCCACTCCGGACTGATGTCACCCTACGTTTATTGGGGTTTGCTTCTGGTAACGCATGATCAAGTGCCGCTGAACCAAATCGCAGTCCTAGAACGCTAGGACTTGAGGAAGGACCAATTTGTAGGAGCCGAAATATAATAGATGTCATCATAAAAAATACCAATGTTCATTTTGAGAGGGGTACACTTTTCACGAATTTTGCTTCCATACAATTTGAGTCGCTCTAATGTATATGCGAATGAATCGAACTAGTTTGGATAAACTTTAAAATGTTAAGGAAAAAGACATAAATTTTCGGAAACCTATTAGTTTGGAGAAACTCGCAGCTATTTCTCCTTTAATTTTTTTTATTGTTGAAGCTCATTTAATCTTTTTTAATTATTTTATTTCAAACGGCCTTTTTACATACATTTACAATTGTGACATTTAAATTATCAGCTATATTCAATGTTTTTAAAAATTGTCAAATTTAGTACTCCGAAAACTGTGTTGAATTTTATACAACCTACATAAAACAATTTCAAAAAAGGTTTAAAGGTGGTTTTAATGTTAAAACCTGAATTTATACTAAAATCCGCCAGTGTGATAAAGGTATAAGTTTCGGATAAGTGCAGCGTGCCATACTCCAACCTTACTTTCACCGGAGGGTAGACGGTTTAACTTTTATAATAACTCTAGTTTTTTCAAAACATAGTGGTTTATCATTACTCTGGAAAGTGCGCAACGTATTGCTATTGACCAGCAGTTCTCAGTGTTATTAGTATCAAAATTTTTGGGAATTGTCGTTACATTAATAACCTCCCAGCAAGATAGAAATATATCTGCACTGAGGTCCTGAAAAGGTTATCTAATATCCATTCCTTACCCTTTCGAGTTCGGGCGGTAGTAGTTTACTTTCCAGCAGGTTGCAATTATTTGCACATATTTCAGCTACAGAATTTTCATTATTAAGGTAGGAATCGAACTAGTATTATGAATGACCGAAAGCTCTTCCCTTTGGAAACGAAGGTGTTGTTCTCTCTAGACTGGAGTGGAACGTTGTAAGTTATCACGCCTCGATCAAAAGGATTTTGGACTTCATTTTAGGCATATTATTTTTTAACCATATTTTTCATGGCATAAACTTGGAAAAGTATCCTTACTTCGTACTTTTCAGGTGAACTAAGAAAGAAATCGAATGTTTTTTTGTGCCATTATTACAACTTGCCGTTAATAAGAGGATTTTAACGGAGATATAAATTGGTTTCCATTATTACGATTACCCAATAAGATAGAAGTGAGCGTTAAGCTAAAGGGAAGATCATCCTACCTTTAACATTTAAAGGTCACTTTAGGTTCGAACTTGCCACATCATATACTATTTTCGATATGGCAATTTCAAACTTAAACAAAATGAGCATGTACAAAAAAAAAAAAAAAAAAAACGAAGCCCGCTGTTGCCACTGCGTTAGAAAAAACTTCTTTAATTGAGCAGTTTTATAACCAAAATAAGTTAAAGGTAACTTTTTAACGTACTAAGGGCCATTATTGCAACTTCCCGTTAAAGTTGGCGGTAGTTAAAGGTACCTTTAGCAAAGTTGCAATAATGGCCCTTAGTACGTCAAAAATCCTAAGACACAGTCCGTGTATCTTCAGTAGCACACTTTCTGGATTGAGAAATGGTTAAAACTTTGCAGGAATGACGTGAATGAACAGAAAAATGTTCTCGTAATATTCATGTTATTCCATTAGGATAAATAATCACAATATTCTTCAACACTGGTAAACAGTATATCTTGATATTTGCTTGGATACCTAGGAATTTTATAAAATTAATACGGAAGCAAAATCAAAACAAATTAAATTGAGGCTCTAAATATATTTCCTGATTGGAAGAAGCTCATCACTAAAACTAGATTGCAAAGTTATGATTTACAATGTTCTTTTAAAATTAATACTATTATGCTTCTGCATTACGTTTGATTAATAGATAGATTCCTTATATTGCGTTCATATCCACTGGCTTGTAAAAAAAATTTTACTGTCATGACTATATTCACCTAAAAAGGGGGATACTGCAGCTCTCTTCAATATTTGAGATACATACCTGTTTAAAAAAAAGCTTTTTTTTATAAATAAGTATATTTTTCATTCATTTTATATATAACTACATGCTAAATTTGTACTTGGTGTTATGATCAATCAGCTTAATGTACAACTGAATATAAGGTCTGTATTTTTCGTAAAGAAATACATTCCGCGAGAGTCAGCAGCGACGTTGGAAGAACAGATATGTTTGCTAAGTGTGCTAAGCTGTCAGGCCATTTAAAGGGATTTGGGATAGGTCTTTATATAATTTCTGAAGGGTAACCTTCTCAAAATCTCTCTATCCTCTTTCTCGATCCGTATTCTTGATCTTCTTCTCAAGTTGGAGGAAAAACAAGGCTATAATTATCCTCCTCCCGTAATATGTAACATAAAAGGCAAAATCTGTGGTAAGTGTAAGAAGTGGACAAAACGAACGTGATGTAGATAATTTAATTATTTAAGAATGCAACTCAATTCAAAATTATAGAATTTAATATTGTCATATATACGAGTACATATTTAAGATTTTATATTAGATATTTATATAATGAAGAATTTCTTTTTACAAATAATTTTGTTAGCAACATTTCCTTTATTGTTAACGAAAGCGAAAAAATAAATATACTGAAATTTTTTTTACTTCGTATTAAGTTATCTTTTCTGTGCAATTTTTATTTGATATTTCATATATATATATATATATATATATATATATAAAAGATCTTTTGAATCCAGCATTTTTATAATTAGCATTGCATTTTGTAGCAACTAAATAACTAAATAAAAATAATTCACAATTTTTCCGATTGATAATAAAAGTAAATATATGTTGTTTTTAAAATATTTATAAGGTAGGACTGAACTAATAATAAATAAGAAATTGACTAGATTTATTGAAGAATACTCGAATAATCTGTAAATGTTAAACCTATTGCACAAAGTTCTTACCACTGAATTAAGATACAATGACATAAAGTACAAAAACCAACGCTTTTAAACTTCAAATATACATATGTATGTGTGTAGCCTGTTTAAAACAAAAAATAAGAAAAATTCATAACTAATTATTTAATACATGAAATTTATTTCATTCAATTCTTCAAATTCTAGTTGTTACCTATTTATTTTTATGTGGTTTTTCAAATACCTCTATATTTTATATTGTAATCAATAAGTGAATATAAGATTAATTTTAAAGTTTTTTTTATTAATTTTAGATTGTTTTTTTTATTTTCTATTAAATTAATAGCTGATTATAGATAGCAAAATGTTGCCAAATGACAACTATATATTCGTATTTGCTAAAAAAATTTTTTTACTTGAAATTTTATGAGTCAATCCCATCCATAATAGCAACCGAACTCTGTGGTATAAGTTGGAACTAAAGGCAAAAACTAATAATCAACCCTTTATAATTCTACTTGCAATAATAAATTTTTTTGTCAGTCATAAAATAGTGGTTACATAAATTACACACCTTACATAATGCAGCCATTAAAATATTGGTTGAAAGCTAATACAGTGGAGTCTGGATCAGCGTTGCCGTTTTGGTTATTTTTAACCAAATTTGGTTATTTTTTTAATTATCGTTAATACAACAATCAGTTTTTTAATATTATTTGAAAATTTCCATTACAAGCTTTGCAATCGTTAGCAAAGCGTTTTATATCTTCAAGCGTTTTTACTACGTTCAGTTGGAATTTTAAGAAAAATTTTAATAAAAAGAAATAAAAACCTTAATTTATTATTTCGATGGCTTAATATAAAAAAGGCATAATTCGATTTTTTGTTACTTTACAGGAGAAGCGAAAAACTTAATAAAATCTGTAAAATTTTGGATACAACAAAAATTTTAATACGGTTTTTAATAATAAAAAAAAAACAACAACACATTTTACTTCTCATTTAAAAAATTGTTAATTTTTGTTTTACTGAAGTTTTCGAAGATAGGCCTTTATTTCGTTGATATTTTTCAAAAGAAAAATTAAGTTAGGCCTTTTTTACTCTGCGTTGAAAGTGAAATATATGATAATAATTCAGGTTTAAATAATAAACGATAATAATTCATAAAATTAAAAAGATTAAGTCAAAAGTTGATTGTAAAAAATTAGTTCTTATAAGACAAATTATCTTAAAAAAGACCTGTTGGTCCCATTTCTTTTTCGTGATTGGTATTTTCTCCTTATAAAGTGAATCAGAGGGTATATCTTTAATCGGCGATTTTGATCTATGTGAGAGAAATTCGTAATCATCAGTTATACCTGTTTTGCAATATATCGATCCTGATGAGTCGTACACCAGGGCTTATAACATATTAACAGTAATTAATAGTTTTCTAAGAGGCTTAAGTGATCGTTCCTTACTTGATATGCCAAAATATTGAAGGCCTTCCATTCTTTTTTTTTCTATTTACGTTATGTGTCCGTTCGGACTTTCTTGCAATATATTTCCTTGTGCGGATACCATCAGCATTCTCCGAATCAGAGTCAGAATTTTCGTTCGCATTCATAATTTTTTAATGTTAAAACTTTTTCTTCCTCTTAAACAATATTTTTCACAAAAAACTAAGTGAACTGATCGGAATTAATTGGGAAGGACAGTTTTGTTAGTATAAAATTTTTCCTGTTTGTCAAAAACAAGAACTCGAACTTTTAAGAACTCGACCCGCCGCCAAAATTTGTTAAGTAACTTTTTCCACTAAAGCGAATTTGATATTTGGGAAATATAAACGCACAACTTCAGTTGCGATTATAATTTTAGAACGAAATAAAAAATTAGTTGGGACTTTTTCTTTCAAAATTCATTGTCATGAATTAGGCCTTTTTTAAAATCGTTCGAAATCTGATATTTGGAATTAAAACCTGAGTTAGGCCTTTTAATATTAAGCCTCCGATTTTTAATTTAACTACACAGAAAAAAATAAAATTTTTGTATTAAACCTTAAATTTGTTAAAAAACATATGCATTTATATAAAAAAAAATTTGGTTATTTTTTATTTTAATTTTGGTTATAAAATTTTTTTGGTCGTGGCAACGCTGGTCTGGATAGAGTGAACACTGGATAATATGAACTATACATATAATACGAACACACAATTTTTAACATTGGAGACTCTAAAGAGTGAACATTGCCAGCTTCTATAAAGTGAAGATTTTTTTATGCATAAAATTGAGAATCAAAATATTTTACAAACATTTTTCATACGTACATTGTTTTTTTTTTTTTGTATATTGGCAGTTTTTACTCTCTTTAGTGCTTTTTTTTGCCACTTAAAAAAAGTTGCTTTATAGTTCTTATATACATTTCTTTTTACTACCGTAATTTTTTTGCGTTTATTGTGATTGTTGACATTCATTTGATATTGGTTTTAAATCAACAAAATTTGGCTATTGTTATTTGTGATCTTACCTTGTAACGGAGTGGGAGTAACTGTTCTTGCAAATAAATTTGGTGTAGCTAAGGCCACAATACGTGGCATTAAAAAAAAAAAACAAAATAAAATTAAAAGTGGAATTTATGCCAAAATAAAAGTGCACTGAATAGAAAAAAATTGCGTAAAGCGGAATATACCCGAGTCGAAAAAGTACTCTACAAGTGAAGTAGCGCCATAAAAATTTGCCTATCAATGGAGAAATGCTAAAGGCAAAAGCAAAACAAATTCATGAACATTACACGATGCAGGTGGTTTTAATACCAGTTAATGCCATGGATTCAAAGCCCGTTATGGAATTTGGCTATTAAAAATTTGTGAAGAAAGGCTTTCTTCCGACAGTACTGTCGTCGATCCATTTAACACAAATTAGAGGTTTTAAGTAAATAAAGTGGATTATGCGAAGAACAAATTTATAACGCCGACGAATCTGGACTATTTTGGAAAATATTGCCGCAAAAAACATATGTTGGCAGCCATGCAAAGACAGCCCCAGGCGGAAAAATTCAAAAAGCCAGAATAATTTTTTTGGCTTGCACTAATGCTACGGGATTACATAAGTTGAAACCAGTTGTAATTGGTCATGCCAAAAACCCAAGTTCTTTTAAATCATTTAATGTTCCGGTTGAATACAAAAATTCTAAAAATGCCATTCATATTTAAGGAATGGTTCCATATATCCTTCATCCGTCAGGTTTGTTATTTTAAGTTTATATTTTAGCGCATTCTATTTTTTGTTTTGTTTCATATTAGGTAAAGTCTAATTTACAGCAGAAGAACTTACCAGTAAAGGCCATGTTGCTTCTCAATAATGCCCCTTGTCATCCACTGGAGCAAGGTCTTATATCTGACGATGGATCAATATTTGAGCTGTACATGCCACCAAATGTGACACCAATTATCCAACCGATAGACCAAAATGTTATAAGAATAACTAAACTTCACTACAAAAAACACTTGCTTCGGCGGGCCGGTAAAAAGTAATACACAAATGAGTTTTTAAAAGGAATAACAATAAAAGATGCCACTTCTAATTTTATGATGGCTTGGGAGAGTTACCAATCAAGAAATATTGGATTCCTATTTTAGGTGGTTATGTGATTGCGGAAGATATTGATGAAGATGAAGAAAATATGCCTTTACAACGTTCTCTTCAAGAACCACATCAATAAGAACTAGACCACATTTTAGATATGTTGCAGAATATTAATTCTGATGAAAGTCTTAATAGAAATTCAACAAGACTGCGTATGTTAAACTATTTTCTTTATTAGATGGTCTATACTGTAGATGACGTTAGAAGATGGAATAATATTGAAGCCGTGTTACCAAATACTGAAGAAGACGATTTGAGTATCAGAACAAATAATGAAGATAGTGATACTGAGGTACCATTAGAAAAGGAATACATTTCAGCAACTCTAGCAGTAACAATGTTTGAAAAAGCCATTGAATGGGCTGAGAACAATACTAGTGATTAAGAAAATACATTACATAAATTTTGTGATTTCGAGCGCACTGGTAGTCTAGTGGGTAGTGTGCTAGACTATTAGCGTGAGGGTCGTGGGTTCGATTCCCACCAGAGGCTCTGGTCTGTGACACTACACCGGGCATATGGTCGAAGTTAATCAGCTCGTATATGATTATAATATAATTTGTAATTGTATTGTAATTCTTAAATAAATAAAATAAATTTCGTGATTTAGCTGTACAAAAAGTCAAAAGTGCCCGTACAAAACAAACTAACATTAATGATTTTTTTTTTTTGTTCACTTGTAGAAAGTAATAAATTTTTAATTTTTAACTAGAACTTAATGATTTTTTTTTTTTTTTTATTATTTTTTCGATCTCGATTAAGTGAATTTTTTGGATAAAGTGAGCAGGCCTTGCATTAATTAGTTCACTCTATCTAGACTTCACTATACCAATTTCTACCATTTTTAGCAACTGACAATTTAGTTTCTTGCCATCCATAATCGACGTATAGTTTCAGTACATTGTTAAACTTTTACTATATGCTTAAAAGTCCAAATATTTAATGTAAAAATAGTTCAAATTATGGTAAGAACTTTGTGTAAACTAAATTATAAACTAAATATATGTATTTGGACGGATCAATTTAAAATAAAACTATTTTCTATAAAGGCTTTTAATTACAGATTATACATGAGCCCTTGTGACATTATTACCTTATGTTATTAACTATTTTTAATTTAATATTTTAGACAAAATTTATTGACATGACCTCACGTATAGCCTCTTATAGAAATATACTATAGATTAAATAATAAAACGGAATGAAATAAACTTAACATAATCATATTAAATAAATTTCTTATAATTATTTCATAAGCTGTGAAGCAATAAACTATTATAAATATGTTATGGTCAATAATATATTAAATTCTTAATTAAATTAAGGTGTGATGCCTAATAAGAATTCAAACAACCAAAACCTGTTTTAGAAAACTATAAATTGAAGAAAAATTACTAATTGTATTCAAGTTTCATATTTCATAAATGTTGTTATTTCATTAGCAATTAATCGGTCCTGCGCAGAAAAAATCTTTCTTTCAAAATTCGATTCTGCATATAAGTAGGATCTAGTGCTTCCTATAAGATATTTTGATTATTTGAAGTTGGACAGAAAATTTTTACTGTACTGCAAGAAGTTAAAAATCTAATATGCAATAATATTTAAATATTTAAAATTCGAAAATTATGAAAATTTTTACGAGCAACCGGTAGGAGCAAAGACTCGACAATCTGTAGCGAATACTTGAACCAACCAAAAATTTAGATTTTTAAAAAAGAATACTGCTGCTCTGATTTCCAAATAAAAAATATTGACCGCTGAGTTTATTTATATTGGTAGTTTAATTTTTAAATTTGGGGTTGAATAAATAAATGAATATGAAAATAAAAAATATATCATTTTTAAACTTTTATTTATTTATTTTACAGTTTAAAATTTTATCTACAGCTGTTCATTCGATCAATATTTAAGTGGTTGCTCTAAATTAGTGTAGTGCAATGTTGGAATTAGGACAGCACCTTGTAGGAGGAGTAAAAGAAGTAGTATATTTTTTATTAACGACGAGTGTTTCCACACTGCCCTCTAGACTGCCAAGAAATCTTATAGTGCGCTTCATTATCGGCAAACCAATTTAATTTGCGCAAAACTAGTTTATGTGTTTTCATTATGCTTTAATAATGTGAAATTCTCGAAATTAGTTTAAGGAACAAATAAGCAAAAAATAAATTGTGTTGAACCAAAAATAAAAAAATGTATCAAAGCTTCTGGTTTTGAGCAGAATATTATAAACATTTTCTGTTACTACTTCAGAATTTAATTTATACTATTTCTCATTGTATATATTGTACATGAAGGCTATAATCAACATTTATAAATATGCGCCACTGTAAACTAATGGAAAATTGTACGTCTTACGTTTGCAATTTTGTTTGGTAATTCAGAATTATTGAAATATATGTAATAAAGTATATACAACAAAATTTCGCTAATGAAATTCATATATTTTTTATGGCTATGAAAAATGTTATCAGTTCAATTTAAGTTTCTAACATTTCATTAGAAAATATTTCTGTGTGTGTATGCAACAATTAAATAATCCTTAAAAGAAGAAAGCAGGATATAGAAAGAGTCAAAGGAATAAAATATATTTAAAATTAATATTAATAAGCATTACAAAAATAATTTACGATCTGTGTTAGACATGAGTAGGCATCACACACTTTATATAATGCGTTAACAAATGAGTTATGCTTTACAATGTTTTTATCATTGTTCTTTAAGTGTATATTTAACATTAATGAGTTTACGAGTTCATATAATAAACCTCCTTGTGGGATATTGGATATTTGGACTAGCTTCGGTATGGTTATATTGCTGCTGAGAATTTTATAGAATCTGTTTAATAGTAATTAAAATTTTCCGCACTCAGGCATTTGACTCCTGTAAAGATATCAATACACAGAATATATATAAGTACAAATATTAAGTAGAAACAAAAAGTCTAGAATAATAATAAATTATATTTATATTTTTTTTATATTACATCATATGATCTCTCATTTGTTTCGTTTTTATATAACCTCCTGATATTTCAACAAAATTTTTCCAGTGGAAAGGAAGGTTTGGTCCCTTCTACACTTGATTTTTTTTCTAAAAAGTTTTCGTAAAAAATATGTCCTTATTTAGTGAAAGTGTTGTGTTTTAAGTGAACACATAATTAAAACAATATTAGTTTCCACATTTTAATAACAACTTTTTAATATCTAAATTAGTTCGATTTTTGTAAATTGTACGTTTTAAATAATATCAACAAAATTGTATACAAAGATTAATCATCAGGCGCGGGGATCAAATTGTTCTGAAGAAGAATTCAAGGTGGTACTTAACCATTCAACCTAAGGGAAGAAAGTAAATTTAATTTCTTAGTAACTGGGTTGCTCTAAAGGAAAAATCTATTATGCACTGAACCATTTTATTGTATTCTTAATCGCAAATATTGTCACAAAGCCTATAAATCCCATAAATCACAAACAGACAATATGAAATAATCGTAAAACTGACCCATTTAAATCGTGTGATTCAAAAGTTTTTGCGTTTCTGTAATTGTTTATGTTTTAACATTTAGTTCTGAATGCAACATTGGAACTCTAATATTTCTTAGTTACATATATTGAATTCTGCCTCCCTTTAAGGAACTAATTTATAATAATAATACATTTTTAATTAAACAGTAGCTTATCTTATTAACTAATCCGTGCAGCGAGGTCCAATCCCCTGGACGTTAAATTCGGATTGTGCGTAGGGCTTGGAACAATAGCCTCTATGAACATCCCCTCTAAAGTTGACGACCACGGCAAACGTTTCAAGGGCAACGATTGAAGAATAGGCACATGGAACGTCCGCACCCTTTATAGGGCAGGCGCTTCCACCCAACTGGCGAATGACCTCATGAAATGTAGGACGGACATCACTGTCATACAGGAAATGCGATGGATAGGACAAGGATGCAAAAGGCTAGAATCTTGCGATGTGTATTGCAGCTGCCACTTTGATAAGCACGAATTCGGATGCGGATTTGTGGTTAATAAGAGACTTCATCACCTTGTCTCTGGGTTCACGCCAGTGAACCAAAGAATAGCCACAATCCGCATCAGGGCAAAATTTTACAACATCAGCCGTTTTTGTGCTCACGCCCCGACGGAAGAAAAGGACGATGTGGTTAAGGATGCCTTCTATGATAAACTCGAGGACGTATACGATAAGTACCCGGCCCATGACGCCAAAATCGTCCTCGGGGATTTTAATGCAAAGGTCGGTCGGGAAGATATTTTTGGCCCCAATGTCGGACAGTTTAGCCTCCACGCAAACACTACCTCCAATGGTATGCAGCTGATCAATTTCGCCGCGGCGCGTAACATGGTAGTATGTAGCACTAGGTTTCAGCATCTCGACATTCACAAGGCCACTTGGATGTCCCCCGATCGATCAACATCCAACCAGATCGATCATATTGTGATTGACGGAAGGCATGTATCCAGTGTACTAGATGTGCGCACATTTAGAGGTCGCAGCCAAGTTCCGAGTGCGCATTTGCGCCTCGAGGACTGCGCGCTCTAGTGCACTGCGAAAACTGGACGTTAAGAAGCTGCGATCACAAAGGACAGCTGAGGCGTTCTCCGCTCAACTCTCTGATAAGATCTGTCATTTCCCATCCAATCTCAGCGACATTGGCGGATTGTGGGCCAACATTTCCCTTTTCTTGCGCAATATTGCGAAAACAGTCGTTGGTTTCGAGCGCCCACCCCAACGAAATCAATGGTACGATGAGGAGTGTAGCGAGGCAGCTGCAGCGAAATACGCTGCATACAAAAAAACGTTGCAGTCGGCCGCGAGCCATTGTCGAAAATTACAGAGAGAGGAGAAGGGATGAGAGACATCTTTTCAGACACAAGAAGAGGGTGCAGGAAAGGCGTGAGCGTGAAGAAGTCGAGATGTACAGATGTAGGAATGACGCTCGAAAAATTCTATCAAAGGGTTAAACGTCTGACCGAAGGATATAAGTCCGGAGCGCCTTCCTGCAAGGATGAGAATAGAATCCTGGTTACAGGTTGTGGAGGAAACACTTCTCTACTCTGCTGCAAGGCGATGTCGACATCATTACTGCCTCTATAGATGATGTTCCGAACCCGATCGATGATGACGGCATGGAGATCCCGCTGCCTAGCCATGAAGAGGTTAAAGTCGCAATTATGCGACTTAAAAACAACAAAGCAGCAGCTCATCTACAAAATATGGCTAGAGGAAAGTATGCCCAACGATTGGAACCTCAGTGTCCTCTGTCCTGTCCTGAAAAAGCGAGACCAACTACAGGGGTATAAGCCTTCTCCCTATAGCATATTAGGTTCTTATAGGCGTATTGTGTGAACGACTGAAGCCACTCGTCAAAACACAGATTGGATCTTATCAGTGCGGCTTCAGACCTGGCAAGTCCACCAACAACCAGATCTTCACACTACGCCAAATCCCGGGAAAGACCCACGAAAATCAACTCGACACACACCATCTTTTTGTCGACCATAAGGCTGCTTTCGATAGCCGCATAAGGGATCGTGTTTTTTCCGCAATGTCTGAGCTCGGTATACCTGCGAAGCTGATAAGGCTATGTAGAATAACGTTGAGCAATTCCTGCATCTCCGCCAAGGTAGGAATGGACATCCCCGAACCTTTTGATACCGTGCGAGTTTTCAAACAATGCGATCCCTTAACAGCGACCTCTTCAACTTTGTCATGAAGATTGTTCTGCGAAAGGCGGGTGTGCATCGCAATGGCACTATTTTTCAAAAAAGTGTCCAGTTGCTTGCGTACACTGACGACATCGACATCATAGGGCGTACCAAACGAGATGTCAGTGCTGCCTTTAGTGCTATTGAACGGGAGTCTAAGAAGATGGGTCGGCCAGTAAATGAGGGCAAAGCGAAGTATATGTTATCGACAAGTAGAGCCGTGCGGCATATTGATTCTCAAATTACGGCCGATAACTATACTTTTGAGATACCTATTGACCTGCAGGCATTTGAGAGAAGAAAATCTTGGAGAACGAAGAGGGAAAATCTTCCTATTAGTAGCGCAGATTTCAAACACTACGGCGATGGCAAAGTAGATGGAACGAGGAAACATGCGGAAGACGGACTTATAAACTTATTCCATCTATAGAGGCATTGATACGGAGAACCTTTAGGAAAACTAACTATTTTCTGACCCAGTTTCTCTCTGGTCATGGTTATTTCCGAAAATTCCTATACCGTATGGGCAAGGTGACTGATCCTGGCTGCATTTATTGCGAGGAAATGAGTGACGACGTTGAATACACATTCTTCTATTGCATTAAATGGCAAGACGAGAAGAACATGTTGATGGAACAAATTGGTGAATTTACCCCCGACACCATTGTGGACACAATGTCAAGCGCAGGATTACTCTTGCCTATTATGGTCTCAATAGGCAATTGACTAGCAGAGACCTCTCTCGCAAGACGAAACTAATACTCTACAAGACGCTCATCCTACCCGTGCTTCTTTATGGCGCAGAAGCATGGAATACTCTCAAGCCATGAGAGTATTCGAGAGAAAAGTCCTACGTAAGATCTTCGGTCTAGTGCGAGTTGGCGATGATTTTCGCATCCGATTCAACAGTGAGCTGTATGAGCTCCTCAACGACATGGACGTTGTATAGTGTATTAATATTCAGCGGCTGCGCTGGCTCGGTCATGTCGTTCGATTGGAGGAGGATGCTCCGCGAGACGAGTATTTGACGCGGAGATCTGTGGAAGTCGGCGAAGAGAAAGACCTTGTATCCGTTGGAAGGGCCAAATCGAGGAAGCCCTGTCATCGATTCGTGTGACCAATTGGCGTAGGCGCGCAAGAAGCAGAGGCGCCTGGAAGAATGTGTTGTGGCAGGCAGAAATTTGTTAATCGGGTTGTTATGGCCAATTAAGTTAGTAAGTAAGTTATCTTATTTTTAGGTTTATGAGAAGGAGCGTCAGATACCTTATGCTTTGACACAACGCGTAGATAAGGAATTGGATAGTTTAGAAAAGCCAGGTATTATTTCGAAAGTTTCAAATAGTGATTGGAGTTCTTCTCTTGTGGTAATTCAAGGTAGGAGTAAATCAACGTTTGGGAAACGCACACTACCCAAATCGAAAATATTTTTAATAGTTTTCGTAATGCGAAATATTTTTGCCGTTTGGATTTACACAAGGCCTATCTCCACCTTGCAGTTGATGAACCATCAAGTATTATACAGACAATATCTACTCACAGAGGAACATAGCGCATGAATCGACTGTCCCCAACAGTACCCAACACTGAATCCTACTTTGACGACATTATTATACACGGAAAGTCCGTGGAAGAGTGCAAGGAACATTTATTACTTTGTTTACAACATCTAAGGTAGTACGATCTACATTTAAACCGGACAAAGTGTTTGGTTTTCGAAAACAAGATCGAATTTTTGGGTCATAATATTGAATTTAATAAGATAAGGAAATCCTCTTCGAAAATAAAGGAATTTTGAAAATGCCAGAGCCGAAAATTCTTGACGGTGTTAGAAGTTTTTTAGGTATGGTCACCTACTATTTTAGATTTATTTTAAATGTATCTACGATAATAACACTCCTACGGAGGTTGTTACATAAGAACTCGAAACTTAAATGGTCTAAAGAATGTCGGGAACTACAACTGGTATGTGATGCAAGTCTAACTGGAATTGCGCAAGTTTTGTCCCATGTAATAGAAGGAGAGGATAGACCTATTGCATTTGCGTCACGATCATTAACAAGTGCCCAGCAAAATTATTCTCAATTAGAAACAGAAGCGTTAGCTATCTTTTATGCTGTCCAGCATTTTCAGACAATTTAACCATCAGAACGGTTACAAAGATATGCTACATTCCTCAGCGGTTATAACTACACAATTACACACAAAAATAGTACGGAAGTGTAGACTGTTTTTCAAGATCACCAATTGTGGAAAGGGGAAATCATGTAAATTCGATTGACCATGAAGTACATCAACTGTTTAATTCTTCCCTTAACAATAATACATAATACAATAATATAAGAAGAACTCTCAAAGATAAAACACTATGCAATGTTTCATAAGCATCAGACGATGTGTACAACTTTTGCATATTTAATTATAAATTTATTTATATTAATAAATTTAATTTAAATTTAATATTTATAATTTAACTATACATTTTTATGTAAAACAATATCTTTTATTTCTTTTTAATTGTATGATATGTAATTCATTTTTAAGAAAAGAAAGTTTTCGTTTGACAAGATAAATTTTAACACAAGAATTAAAGAAAACACAAAATTTTCCCATAAATACAGACGGAATTCTCGGTAGTGATTTTTTCTCTAAATATAAATACATAATGAGACAATAACACTACCTACAGTGGCGAGCAGACGTGAGTACATGTTCACAATAGTGAGTTTCGTCATCTACAAACACAAAACCATACAAGCAAAAACAAAAAAAAAATTAATTTTAATTCTTTATTTTATTCTTAACAAATAGCAGTAAAAAACAGTAATTAATGAAATGAATTCAAACAGTTTGAATGAAAACACAAAAATAACCCACATAAACTCAATTTTACACGTTTCAAGAAAATTCAAGAAACTAACCCAATTTCAATATTTGGTCCATAGATCCTTATTAGAAATAGCATATATTGATATTTTTCGCACAAGAGACCTGCGCCGATCGGCTGGCAGCCGGCTAAGCCGAGCCGCCGACAAAATTTAAAAGCCGCCGTCGCCGAAAATTTATTCGGCTTAAATTCAGCCGCCGTTTTATGTAAGAAAATAAGATATAAAAAAATAAGATAACAAGTAAGAAAATTAAAATATATGAAAATATGTTTTTAATACTGTATACAATAAATTTTAATTATATATAAAATATGATATTTATATATTTTATTTTACTTGACTTAAATATATTATTGAAGTTTTTTTTGTTCATTTTGTGATATGTTAATAGAAAAATTTTTAATTTTTCAATATGGTGATTTTGAACACCCTTTCTTGTGTTTGGTGAATGTGGTAACAGTTTTAACTTTACGTTAAATTTTTTAAAAGACAAAAAATTATAATGGAGAACCAAAAAATTACAAATTTCTTTCAAAATTTAAATAATAATTTAAATGAGTTAAATTCATCTGATTCCGATGACGACCTTGCTATTTTTAATGGTATTGAGAAGGACATAAACGAATACGAAAAAATACTAGCCACTAAAACAAAAATTAAAGAAACAACCCAAATCCTTTCAAACAAAAAAATCTTCAGCAGGGTCCATGGTTATTGGAAATAAACCTGAGCTAAAAAAGTATCATATATGTAAAGTTTGCTATGATGAGTCCCTCATGCGTTTGAAGGGGTAGGTACATACATATATTATTTCTATCCAGAAATTAAATTTAAAGATAATGAAAAGGATATTTTCCCAAAACAATAATTTTTTGGGAAATTTTATTTTGAATATTTATTTCTGATAATTGTTTTGTAAGTGTTATAAAATGCGAAATAATTTCAGGTTTGAAGTTTCCACGTCGACATCGAACCTCTGTAACCATTTACGTGCTCATGGTATTGACGTAAAATCAAAAAATTTGTAAAATTCGAATGCCAAAACATAATCCATATTGTCAGGAAGTTCTAAAAATGCAGATTCCGAAAAATTTACTAACGCACTTCTGCTTGTGCAAATGTGCTGCACAGATCTAAGGCCCTTTAACATAGTGGAGCAACCAGTGCCATTTTATTTATGCCATTTCGGATCACAGCAGACATAAAGGCGCCGCCGAAACTTTACCATATTTCGGCTGACTGCCGACTTTAAGCCGCCGCCGAAACTTTTCAATTTTAGCCACCGCCGCCGACAAATTTGCTCGGCGCAGGTCTCTGCATTACATACTACAGGTACCTGTATATTTCAAAGCATTGTATTTTATGGTCCTCTGTTTCTCAAACGGCCACCACAAAATTTCAATACATTACTATGTATGTAAATCTTGCCATAATGACGTTTGCTACCTGATGAAATATTTCAATTACAATGAGAAACACTTCTTTTGCGAATCTAGAAATTCAATTAGTTGATCACTGTTAATTTCTTTGCCATAATTTTTTCTTTTTAATAATATTTCTAAATGACTATTCGTCAATTTGCATCTAAATATGTTTATTTTTTATTTGTGACATTGTAGAAAATGACGACATTAATTTGTGCGTTGCTTAAAAAATCTGCTACAACTCATTAGTATGCAGAATTTTTATAAACACAATAAGTAACTTATGAAATACAATAAGTTACTTATACAATACAATAAGTTATTTATTGTATTTCACCATAAACTACAAGAATTTCCTTGTGAGAAATATTGTAAAACCAATATGTTATTCTCATTCTCTCTTTATCCACCCACACCACAACTGCTACAAATAATAACAATACCAACTTATAACTGAAACACATAGTTACTCATCTGTACGCACTCAATTCAGTATACACATAGAAACATGCGCGAACAGTTGGAACTGTGCACGTGTTTAGTTTGGACTGGCTTTAGCTCGCATGGTATTCTGGAACTCTACTTTATTTTCACGGATGTTTAGAATAGTTTAGAGTACAAGGGCATTTTTCTTAACGTTTGCTGTCGTATTTGGTCCAAAATGCTGACTAAGCTTTCACTTTTCAGTAAGATAACGCAATAATTCATGTCAGCAAGTCGACCAGACAGTGGTTTGAGGAACAGAATGTGAAAGTACTTGATTGGCCTATGGAAAATTTGTAGGGTCTGCTTGCGCGTAATGTTTATGTAGACAACAAACAAAAGATCAAATGAAAGTGGCAATCTGCAAGAGATGTCTCGAAATCCGGTCCAACGTTCTGGAAACTTAAGTAAGTTCGATGCCATCCCGTATTTTTAAAGCAATAGAAAGGAATGGGAACTGTATAAATTAAAAATAATTGATAATTACATACATACATACATAATTGGTCATTACAACCCTTCAGTCTGGATTAATGATAAAATTTGAAGTGAGTTTTATACGATTTCTTTCCCTTTCTTTCGTATAAAACTCACTTCAAATTTTATCATTAATCCAGACTGAAGGGTTGTAATGACCAATTATGTTTCAGTCAACAGCCGTGGTAACGGTACCTTTGGAGACATTCCAGTTGTGTATAAGAAATGGTGGAGACATTCTCTTTATGTATGGAAGCTGTTATTATAATTGGAATGCCTATAGGGTTTTATGTGTTCAAACCTCGTTTGAACATATCGCCGGGCCTGGGTTTAAACACAAGATGTCCTCTCGCCCGGAGGTGTGATGCACAACACTTGTGCCAATGACTTTATGGCTTGGGCAATTATGTTGGCATTTGGAGAGGTGGGCAAAGTTGATGATGCTTTATTCGTTGATGTCTTTCGTTGAATTGCTCTACTATTTTTTGACCTTTCAACCATCTTTCGTTGCACTGCTGCCTTTCGTTTGATCTTCTCCGAAATTGGATGAAGCAATGTGTGGTGAAGCCTGTCGCATCTTTTACATGTGTCCAATGAAGTGCAGGATCTTAAATCGTGCAATATTGATGTTTGTCGACTGTTTCCTGCCTTTTGGGAATGGACATTTTTAGGAATCGACGACAGAACCTTAACGAGTGGAATTTCCTGCATATTTTACATTCATAGATTTCAGGATCCAGTCTTGATCTGGTATAACGACCCTTACCTCCATGACGTCGGTTACTGTTGGTTCTGTGACTTCGGCGTGTTACAATAAATTTGGGATTATTTCTAAGGAAGAGAATTTATATATTAGAGAAGGGAGAGAGATTATGTGGGAATTAGTGAGAAACTGAGTTGGTTAGGAAATGTTAGTAATTTGAGCAAAGGTAAATTGTGTTGAGGACTTATTTTAATTAGAATTGTCATCATTGAGAAATGGGAGATGACAATGTGCAAATATCCGCCTGTCCGGTGGAGTACGAGGGGGACGATATTTCCATTCATACGTGATGTATTTCCGAGCCATATCCTGGGATTCTGTCTTCACCAACACATTCACTTCACGTTCCACGCCTCCCAACGAAAGGGGAGAATGCGGTTTGGGATTGGGATAATGTGGTTCGGGAATGTGAGAAAGCGGCCGAGCATAGTTCCAAATGGATAGCTTTCGTGTTGGAGTAGACGAACGTACTAGCGTAGGCTCCTGTTCTGTTGTGATTTTAATTCCAATTAGGCCCGCAAAGTCAATACGTGTGACTTTATTTGGAGGTGATAGAGAGCCTCTCCTTCGGGGAAATGGTGCCATTATCTTAGAATGAGGCAGTTGTGTTCTTAGTTTATCTTCTTTTGAGCATAATACGAACTCGCGTTCTTTATTTGCGGATTGCTTTTGTCCGCCAATACCGACAATTTCAAGATGAGATGTGTGATAGGGTAGTTGAAGTCGGCTTCTAATTCTTACTGTCAAGAATGTTGGTTGAGATCCTTGGTTAAAAGGAGCTTAATTAGTGAAGAGTTCACTTTTATCTTCTATTTGCATTAGAGGAGTTCGCAATAGAATATTTTCTTTACTCGTAGAGTAATTAGCGGGTACTTGACTTGATGTAGGGTGTTCAAATTGAAGTTTATTGGGAGTGTTCTGGGCAGCATTTGTTGATTGAGGGTTAATACTGTTGTCGCTATAATCCGAGTTACGACAATTATGCGGTGGATTTTCCGAAATCTTTGTCGTGTGTAGTAAACAATGATGGGGGTTTTCTTGAAATACCTCTGTTTCACAAGGGGAAAGTTCCATACAGTAGTTTAGGGATTTCCATGTCAATTGTTTTATAAAATTGAAACTAATAGGGGATGTATTTTGGGAAGAAGCATGTGAATACTGAGATGGCTTGAGAATCCGTGAAGTGCAGTGGTAGTAGGCATCCTCACACACTGCATAATTTTCCTTTGCCTCTTGTTTAAATTCTGAGGTTATTATTTCCTCATGAGACAACATTACTTTCTCATAGGCACTATCGAGTTTTGCCCATATTGAGTCCAAGTGTTTTAACTTGGCTTTCAGAACAAATTCTGACTGTTCATCTGTGGGAGGTTGTTGGAGTCGTTGGCAAAATTGGATCAACTGATCGCAATTGAATACAAAACTCTCCCTTGGAGAGCCGTTTAGTTCGCTAAGAGATGATGTGTACATAATGAGTTGAGATATAATCAAGAGTGATAGAATTTAAATATTCGATTCGTATATGTGAAACGCGTTTAGAATTTGAAATCTTTGGGCTACTAGGAAGTAGAGCTAGAACTGCTATCTAGCTAAATTGAAGAGAGTGTAATATTTAAGCGGGTAGTACTGGATATTGTAATCCAACTGAAGTTAGCACTTAAGAGATTTGGGCTACTGGGAAGTAGTACTAGATATCTGTTATCTAGTATTAAAAGAAAGTTAAAAAAAAACTTTAAGTGCTAATTGCTGTATGAGAATTCTTTTCTATATTCTATGAATAGGGGGTTAGGGGCTATATGGGAATAGCACTAGATACCTGTTATCTAGTTTAAAAGTAAAAAATAGAATATAGAAAAGATATGGATAAATTTTGAGATTTTCAGAAAATTGCCATGTGAATTTTCTTATAAAATTGTAGTGTGAGTTTGGGAATGGGACATGAAAGTTAATTTATTTCATTAAACAATTCGCATATCAATCAACTAATTAGATTGAGATAGATTATTGGTAACATTAAATTATTTTAATTTCGAAAATATTAAAAAATTTCAAATTGCGGAAAAATTTTTCTTTATTATTAAATTTGTAAAAATATTTTTAAATATTTTTATTTAGTTGTAAATAGGTTGCCATTGGTTTTCAAAAAATAATTTATTACAAAATTTTAATTTAATTTCGGGATATAATTTTTGTGTAGTGTGTGCCTTCATGGGTTAATTTGTAATGTATGTTTGTTATGTTATAGTGGAGTGTATGATTTATTTAAAGTGGAAAAGCAGTGGTATAAAAGAAATAAATCATGTATATATCATGTTTTTTTTTTTGTTGTTTTAATTTATTTTCTTGAAATTTAAAATAAAGCAAATGAAGATAAATAGGATGAAATTTTATTTATTTCTTTTACTAATATATTTATTTATTATTAGTATTTAACATTCAAATTTTATGAGTTGATTCCTTTAATTCTCTGTATGGTGTTTCTCCTTGTGTCTATTGCTTGTTCTTCCTTCTTCGCTTCTTCTTTGTTGTTTTAAATTTAAGTATCCCTCTATTCTCTTGTTGGAATTTTGTAACAAAGAGATTTGTTACAAATCAAGAGAAATTGCAATTGGATTCTCAAACGGGAACATAGTAAATCAAACCCACTTCTCTTATGTGTGACTAAGAGAGAGATTATCGCATTTGAGATCACTAGCACTTTTTCTATTTATTTATTTTTTTTAAAGGGTTTATTTTTAAAGAGTGTTTTTTTTCACTTATACAGAAAAGAGATTTCTGTGTTTTATACGAAAATGGGAATTGAAAACACGAAATCGACTAACGGGATAAATATTTTATAATATATATTTTATGTAATTAAACGGGTTGTTTAATTTTTGAGTGAGACCATTTTTTTTTAAAATATAGAGATTAAAAAAAATTATTTTGTATATAAGTATGTGAGAAAAAAAACGGGATAAATGGAACTTATACACGGGATAAACGAGAAAACGGTGTGCGCATAAAAGGATAAAAAAACGAGATGTGCTTTTTGTTAAATGAAACTTTACCGTAAGCATATGTCCATCTAAATGTCCATACGCTTCTTTTAACCTTTTTCAGTTTTTCGAGGTTAATTTTTATCGGAATAACACCATTTTTTTAAGTACTCTTTAACGGGTTAAATTCTATATTTAACCCATTACAATTTTTTTTTACTTGTTTTTTATCTCTCGATTTTTTTTTTACGCGCGAAGTACGAAATAAATTGTATGTGTGTAAAAATCTCTATCTCTATTGATTTATGCTGCAGTGATGAATTTCTTGAAGCCTTTACCTCATTTTTGGTATGCAGAGTTGTTTTTGTTAATTTTTCCCAATCGTTGTTTATATTTTATTTTGTGTTTAAGAGATTCGCTTTTTCCAAAAACCGGGAGAAAGATAATTAACAATCCACAAGTTGCTGAGAGTTTGCCATTAGACATACCATGAAACAATCCATAGGTGGCGAAGAGTTCGCGGGGAGAAGGACCATGAAACAAATCCAAGGGTTGCAGAGAGGGACTATGTAAATCCAAGGGTCGCGGAGCGTTCGCGGGGAGAAGGACCATGAAACAAATTGGGGGATGATTTGTTTTTTAATCTCCTTTAGATTTCTTTTAAGAGAAGAGATCTATAGGAGATGTTAATTATAATTACTCATGAGTAATTATAATTATAAGCATAATTAATTCAATTGAAAGAATTAAGAGAGAGAGAGCTAAGATGCTTACCTTTTTTTCGAACGTGAAATAAAACCTTGCTAGATCTTGCTTGTCAGACTGACGATATTGAAACCATTTCTTCAATTTCAAAATTAGAATGTATTTGTACAATTCACTGGTTTATTATGGCCACAATTTTGTAAATTAAATATTTTTTGGTAAGTATAATTTCAAGTAATTTTTTTTTGTATGTATAATTCAATAAACAATTATTTTAAGGGTAAGTATAATTCACTAGGTATTTATTTTTTAGGTAAGTATAATTCAATAATTATTTAAATTTTGGTAAGTATAATTAAATTAAATTAACAATTCTTTATTTCATATTATTTGTTTCTTTTTAACGATATATTAATTTATGTTTATTTCACTTGATTTATTTGTTTTATTCCTTTTGTATTTTTTTTTCACTTTTAATTATAATTAAGTTTGAGAGAAATTGAACAGATTTTAAGAGTAAGAAGTGATTTTTTTAATGATAAAATTTGAAGTGAGTTTTATACGATTTCTTTTCCTTTATTAAGCTTACGTTTCACTCAACAGCCGTGGTAACGGTACCTTTGGAGACATTCCAATTGTGTACAAAAAAAAGCTGAAGACATTCCAGTTGTGCATAAGAAATGGTGGAGAATTTCCCTTATTGTGATGAAGCTGTTATTATAATTGGAATGCCTATAGGGTTTTATGTGTTCAAACCTCGTTTGAACAAAAATCAAAATCGGTTTTTTATTCAATTATTTGCATAATTTTAAATAAAGTGACCATACATAACATTCTATAGTTTAGATGAATTGAGCATTTATTGACGTGACCTTATCATTTTGAAGCACACCATATTATGCTACTTTAGAGAAGGCGTTACTCAAAATTGTATGGGCAGTAAAATATTTTCGGCCATACGCTCATAGTAGGGAATTCTATTTAGTATGTGCGCATCAACTGCTGTAGTGGTTGATGACAAAGTATTCCGGAAGGGATATAAGCCCGAGATTTCTCGAGCAATAATATCGCAGATTTCCTTAGTACAATAAGAAACTAAAATTAATGCTCAAACAGAATCAGTTCACGTCAATGAGGACAACAATAATATGACAGTTCACTCGCAACAGCAAAATTTAAATTTTGAAATTCCAATATTGGATTCTGTTTTAAATAGATTTAAAACACAAACAGTTATTGTGCAAAAAAAAAACACAACATAGTTGAAAATTTTTTCAGATTTATGCGCATCTACATAGATAAGAACAATATTGATAAAAATCAAGCCTTGAATATTTTTAGAAAATAAATAGGAAAAGAGAGCCATTGCGGTATTACAACAACTTTCGAAAAATTAAAAAGCAAAGTCATAAACGATTGCGACATATGAGTGGGAAATATTATAGAAATTCTATTAAAAATTAATTTCATATTACTGAAACTCCACAAACCACTGACGAAATAATTCATGTCGATACCAATGTCAATAGTAGACATTCTTTTATGATTTCCATTGATAATATTTCAAAGCATGCTATATGCTTACCGCCAACAGATAGAAACAGTATTACGCTAGTAGCACAAATTCAACAATTTCTGGCAATCGCAGATAAAGTGAACTCGATAACGCGTTTAATGATGAGAACGTTAGAGAGTTTCTAAGCAAAGAAGAAATAGAATATCATATTACCAAACCCATTGCATTGGTAATTGTATCATGGAAAGATTAAATAATACAATTACAGAAAAACTTTACCGATTTCTCAGCAAATATATAAAGCTTACTGTTATATAACGAATTACAAAACCACAAAATAAATCACACAATAATCCACGAAAGGTTTTGCAATATTAAAGAGTTTCACATACATAAAGCAAACAGATATAGACCAATAACTCGGTTTACGCGGCACTTGGATTACGCGGTTTTTAAAATAAAGAAAAATGTTTTTAACTTGTGTTCTATTTAAACTGAAACTAATTCAATCATTACACAATCTAATGAGATGACTTTATCTAGTGATGAGTCGGAAATCATAGAAATGCGTCAAAGAGACATCGATTCAGATAGCTTAAAAATTTTGTTTTGTGTAATGAGGTACATAGTATATGCATATTTTACATTGGAATAAATGTTTTTGCTTTTTTTATATTTACATCATACATTAATAAATTATTAACAGTATAAAACTATATTTTGTTTCAATGAAAAAGCTGTTTTACAGTTTGTATTCGCTTTACGAGGTTTTTCCATACAAAAATGTACATTTTGATTTACGCGATTTGGCCCGGAACGTATCTATCGCGTAAATCGAGGTACAGGTGTAGAGAAAATTATGTAGAAATCAATGATACTGTGTTCAGACATGCACTTTTATGGCGGCAATCGTAATAAACGGCATTATGGATCTCAATATTTCATATAAAATTTCAATTAATTATTGATCAACAATTCATAAATTGTTATAATATAGATTAAAATTTTAAATACAACATTGTCATAAGTATGTTCAGTGAGCATATTACATTTTTCTGAACACTTTCTATTTATATTTGACAACTCAAATGTAAACAACGACAGTGCCATGAGCAAAAGCTTTTTTTTCTGAAAGCTATCCAATATTATCAAGTTTTTCTTTCTCATCCTTCTGCGCAAAGCCACTTTGGAGTTACAAGTAGTCCCTATTAACCGCAACAGCTCAGCGTTTCGGTTAATCATTAGCAACACCTTTTCCAATGTTTAATTGTTTTCCATTTTTTCTAAAAAAAAATTTGTTGGCACTAATTTTCAAGATTAAATTAAAAGCAATGTTGTTTTGTTTACCAGCTGTCAAATAAATTTTCGCAGATTATATGTCTGAACGCTAAAAATATTGTTCTCAATAAACCGAATATTGATTTAATAAAAGTGCATGTCTGAACATAGTATGAGGTAGGTGTTTTATATGTAAGATAATGCCCAAATGTATTATTTAGTACTAATTTACATACATTCGCAATATCCTGTAACACAGTTTCCATTCGTCGCTGCCAAATGGTAGGGATATTTGCTGCACCGTATAAGGGCCTGGTAGGACGAATGAGTCCATGTGTTGGCGTATTAAGTGTCAAGGCGTGACTAATTTCTCGATTTATTGGTAAGTGAGAATATGCATCTATAATGCCAAGACGACAAAAAATTTTGGCCCTACTCATTTTGTTAAATAGGTGTTCCGCACGGGGAATTGGGTATTCATTTATAATTATCCTCGGATTAAGTGTGGGTTTATAATTGCCTGTGATTCTAATCTTACCATTCTGATGATATGTGTGGTCGATGCCCGTTCCGAAAATTCAACGTGTTCACAAAACCCAGATGCTATTTTGCAATCGATTTCGGCAGCACAGGATTCACGTAGTGCAGTTAGTATTTCCCTCGCCTTTGAGAATACCGGTGTAATATTGGGTTTAAAATGGCATTTTATGGCTGGTCCGACTAATTTACCTGCTGTTTCGCCAAAGACATCGTCATATGAATTCAAAATTCGCTGAAGAGCTTAATTCTGCTTAGAAGTCAATGACGGCGTGGCTACTTTTATCGCATTTACCTAATCTGATGTCGAAAATAGTTTCCTAAAATCGATTTCCTCCGTAAACTGTGAAATCCACTCCTTTTTAAACAGGGAGTCGAATTTGCCATCAACTACATAAACATTAAGTTTGCGAGTCGTCGCACCCACCTTGACGTTCACTGGTGCCTGACCTAAGCATTGTATCGTGTGACCCGTGTAGCTGCAAAAATTTCTATCTGTCCTCCGCAGACGACCAGTAGCTTTAATTCGCTGATATTCAATCCTGTTTATCATTTCGTACGAAGCACCGGTGTTCAATTCCATTTATAGGGGTGCTTATCATTCTCTTACATATTTTCACGTCATTTAATTTATGAATACTCTCTACGAAGTCTATTTCAGTTTCGGGCTCCTCGGTCAGTTGAGCTGTTTTCGAATTACATACTCTAGAAATGTGGCCTGTCTTTCCACAACTATAACACATAGCACTAAAAAATTTACATACCTTCCTTTGATGTTAGCCACCACTGTACGATACGATTGTCACCTTGTCTCACATTAGGGCCATGCCTTTTCTCGTTTCTCTGCTGTGAGAAAGTACCTACTTTATTTGTGAGGTCAGCAGGTTGAGATAATGTTACCGATGTTTTAATGTAAGTTGTTGTCGGATGAGATGACTCTAAACCGCGAGAAATTTCGTATGCTTCTCTAAACGTAGAAGGTGTTCACGCTGGCCACCTTAATGTTAAGTTTAGTTTTAAATACTTTTACAACCATGTTTGTTAATTGTGAATTGTTATAAATATGAACGAAAAGAGATTATTATCCACACACCCCGCATTGAAAGGTACGTTTTTCGTATACAATAAATCATTATTGAAAGCAATATCTTTTTATATTTTATATTATTTGTTTCCCCGCTACCTCCACATTTTGGTCCACTCGAGCCGGATCACCCCCTAAAAAATAAAAAAAAATATTTGACAATAATCTTTTGTAGATTATTCGTAAGCATTGAGTTTGGATATTTGTTGGTGCACACCCGTTTCACCGTTAGATTTTCCCTTTGAGTAATTCTTTTTCTCTTAAAAATTATTGTCTACAAAGTATGTAAAAACACATATAACAATTCATATGTGAAAACAAGTGAAAATAAATAAATAAAAAAAGAGAGAAAAACAAATAGAAAAAAATTAAGTTCAGTGAAGTGTTTCTAAGTGTTCTTATAATAAAAACAAAAAGCAAGTGAACAAATAAACGGGAAAGATACACAAACAACACAGAGTGCATTGACCTTGCGTGTTGTTGCTGTGTACTTGCTTGATAAACAGCTGGAAGGTTGTCACACAATAAGGAGGCCGCTGTTTCTAATAGTTTATATATATTCTTGCACCAATATAGTAAACGAATTTGTTTTGAGACATTTCTGATTTTTGATTGAAAGAAAAATATATATCTGTTTTTTATATTTTTTTTTATATATATTTTAAGATATTGCTTACATATATAATTTGTTTATTAAATCTTTCTATATACATACATATTGTTACGTTTTTACCTTTTAAAAACATTAAAAATATGAGTTCGTATATTGCAAATAAAGTAAAAATAAATTTCTGTTTAATTTTAATGAATTCTTTATTATCTGCACAACTTTTGTGCCACTGTTCCAGCTTATTCTACGTATACAACGATAATTTTCGCAATATGTGTTTGTTCGTGATAATCCTTTGCTTAAAACCTTTTTGTAAGCAACAACACTTGTTAGTTATTCTCCGCTCACAACCTTTTTGTAAGCACTACACTAACAAATGCTTCCTTCAGGCGCAACTTGTCTACACACAACCGAAAGATTTATCACTTCAACCAACGTAATGTTGTTATACACGATTAGCTTAATTCACACTCCGAATACAACGTGCCGTCTGCATACACAACTGATTCAACTCAAACTCTGAATCCACGATAGATTTTAATTCTCAACCAACGTGACGTCGTCTTACACGATTCAATTCAAACTCCGCACTCTGAATCATCCCTTGCTCGCTTTGGCTTGCCTTTTATATCACTGGATCATCAGTGTGATGAATGCCCTTGAAAGACGATGGCGTCCTTCGGGAACAATCTAAAAATGTAAACAAGTTATGTTCATTTTTGTTGTTTCTTGTTTACATTCGAGCAGGTAGATTAGTTGTTGTTGCGTTGTTTCTCTGTTCGCTATTTTATACTGCACATTGTTATTTCTTGTTTACTTCTTTGTTCCTTGTTGGTTATTTACGTCTTTTTATCCTTTATTCTTGTTTATTCATCGATCTTGTAAACAAGCGCTGTATTTTTGTTGGTATATTTTTTTTACTCATTCATTAATCACGTGAACAGTGCGCTGTTTTGTTTTTGGAGCTTTTGTTTATCATTTTATGCATGATCCAGTATTGTGTTGTTTTTGAAGCTTTTGTTTATTATTTTAACAACACCATTTCCAATTTCGTAACAATATTTTTATATTTTTTATTATAATCTCTATATATGTGAAAAAATTCGTTATTGATCAACCTTTTAAGTAATCATTTTTATCGAGATTTTAATTATTTGATTTTGGAATTTGATAACTTTCCTTTTCTCTCATTTTTTTTTCGGACTAATTTCGCGTTGAACTAATCGGTATTAATTTATCCCTCTTCTTATTGTTGGGATTGTACTATTCGAAAATTTCTTTGGAATTTTTGGATTTTTTTTTTGTTCACGCGATTTGAATTTTTTTTTTCTTTTTCTCGTTTGTTTCTATTTGAAACTTTGCATTTGGTAGTCGCCTCTCGCGAAAATTCTTACTTATTCGTTTTTATCTTTGTATTCTGAGTTTTTATAACTTTTTCTTTACCCCAATTCTGATAAAATAGCCGTGTTAAGGAACTTAAGGAAAAACTACAATCGCTTATGCGATATCGAAAGTTTTATTCAAGCTATTCCTAAAGAATCGGCAGGAACTCACCCGTTTGTGGGAAGCGTTCCGGGACACTTATGAGGATTTATTGGAAAGTACTGACGATACCAAGGTATCTTCTAAGGACTTGAAGGCCAAGTATATATCGGGATATACACTATATTTTCAATGCATCTCGGTCATTGATGGGTTGACTGATAGCCTTAAGAACAAGGCCCCGAATCCCCCTATTAATAATAGTATTCCGATCCATCTCCCCCCCTGTGATACCCTAAATTTTGCTGGTGATTACGCATCTTGGCCAACATTTAGAGATATGTTTTCGGCCATTTACGGGACCAACCCCCATATTAGTAACATCCAAAGGATGTACTATCTTTTACAAAAAACAGAAGGTGAGGCGAGGGACATAATTCGCACTTGCCCCATGATGAATGATGGTTTCGACATGGATTAGCAGAATCTCGTCGATCGTTACGAGAACAAGAGAGTACTAGTCAACTCTCAATTGAAAACCCTCTTTAACCTCCCTTCCATCCCTAAGGAATCTGGCCTTTCCATTAAGAGTTTGCAACGGACAATTAATGACTGTATAACGAATTTGTCGTTGCTGGGAATAGAAACCCAAAACTGGGACATCATCTTCATTTACATTTACTCCACTAAACTTCCCGAGAACACTTTAGGTCCTTGGGAGCAGTCTTAGGGACCATGCTCAGACTTACCAAAGTGGTGGAAGATGGATGAGTTCCAGATACCGAACTCTGGAATCAGTGTCGGACATTACAGGCAGCCACAATTTTTCCCAAGGTACTGCACGGGTTAATAACCAGGGCAGTTCCGGTAATCCTCGGAAACTGAAAACCTTTGGG
The DNA here is from genome assembly GCA_014635995.1 of Sarcophaga peregrina. Taxonomy (NCBI): domain Eukaryota; kingdom Metazoa; phylum Arthropoda; class Insecta; order Diptera; family Sarcophagidae; genus Sarcophaga; species Sarcophaga peregrina. Next base: position 75,657,824 of record CM025790.1, on the reverse strand, counting down.
ACCACTGTGGCCCCTAATTTACCCCAAAGAAAAAGTCGTGTTTGTAGTGAGAATCATCCCAGCCGTTAAGAGGCATAAGTGCTGCACAAATTGCTTGACAGCCTCGCATGAGTTCAAGAGATGCCAGAGCTCAAATGTTTGCTATATTTGCAATCAAAAATATCATTCGCTACTTCAATGTACCGAATCTTCCCCCCCGGGAGAAATCGAGGACTGGAACTAACTCCGTTGACTAGCTGTGGAACATCTCAAGAATGACAACCTCGACGACGTTATTGCTGCCTCCAACTCCAAATGCAGACTGTGTTCAGGACAGCATCCATTGCGGAAAAGCCCCACATTCCGTCGTATGAGTCCTTTCGAACGATTGAGCGTCGTAAGAAGGCTCAAATACTGTATTAATTGTCTGGCACACTCCCATTTCGTCAAGGAGTGCCAGAGCAGAGAAAGGTCTATGGAATGTTTACAAGAACACCATACCATGCTGCATTTCCATCGGCGAGCTGACATCAATCAAGAACGAAGGAAGACCTCGTCCGCAGCCAAGAAAAGCCAACGTGGCAAACGCCAACATAAAATAAAAAAACAAAAGCACAGCCGTAACCAGAAGAGCGCAACCCACAACCAAGCTCTCAAGAGAGGAAGTGTTCATGTTCTGATCAGTCTTACAACAGTAATGGGGCTGTCGTGGCTGCTTCGAATGCAACGGCAGGGCCTACCATCGTCATAAACGTACTTGGCAAATAGCTTCTTTTTCTTTATTCGTATTTCTGTACTATTATCGGAATTATTATTATTATCTACCTTTGTTATGTTTCTTTTTTACTACGAATTATTATGAATTATATAAATGAATTACCCTGAATAGTAAACTTATTGATCTCTGGCCAGGTGACCTCTCGGTCGGCTTGTTGCAATGTTGCAAGCGGGCAGGATGTTCACGCTGACCACCCTAATGTTAAGTATAGTTTTAAGTTAAGTTTAAGTTTTTTAACTTTTACAACCATGTTTGTTAATTGTTATAAATATTAACGAAAAGAGATTATTATCCACACACACCCCGCAATGAAAGGTACGCTTTTCGTATACAATAAATCATTATTGAAAACTAATACCTTTTTGTATTTTATTTGCCAAATATTTTATTTTATTTACAGATGTCGGAACTTGCACCCCGTCGACTAGCCGTGGAACGTCCCAAAGACGTCCCTCGACGACGTTATTGCTGCCTCCAACTCCAAATGCAGATTGTGTTCAGAACAGCATCCATTGTGGAAATGCCCCACATTCCGCAATAATCTCATCATCTCATGATTTCAATCCCACTAAAAATTGCTCAATCAACAATCTGTCAAGAAATTCGGCGTACTCACAGAATGATGTTGCCTGTTTAAGCCTCAAAGCGAAATTTGCCATCGTTTCACCATTTTCCTGCAACGTTCGTCGAAACTTAATACTTTCCGCGTACTTATTCTTCTCAGCATCGAAATGTGCCATTAGTGCCTTCTTTAATTCACTGTATGTAGCGTTATCAGGAGATCGGGGGCTCATCAGCACTTTTAAATCGTTATTCAATTCGGCACCAATAATCACTCTGGCATAATTTGCGTATTCCTCTTCCGGTATCTTACTTAATTTTAAAGCCTATTCAAATCTGGTAAAATAATCATGTACTTTAATTTCATCTGTAGATCTATACTCCGAGACAGAAAAGGGCGGTGGCTTTGAATTCGTAGAATTTTGTTGATGTGGGACACTGTTCAATACCGCCTGTGTTGCCTGTTGTACTGTCTGCCGGATAACATCTGCAATCACATTCGTCAACGGTTCAATTTGTTAAGGATTCATGGTCACTGTGGAATTCGCACTTATAATTCCACTTCTGACACCACTTTTAAATATGCAAACTTGTTTACAACAAAATCAAATTGAAGTACGTTTTATTCAAAAGTTAAAGACAAGTGTCTCTACAACAAATACAACAATGCAAAAACAACAGGGATTTTGTTTTTGTTAAAGAGTATGCGGAATGTCAAAAAAATTAACCCTCAAACCTCCATAGGAAATTAATAAAAGCAATTAAAAAAACTATACAAATTTTATATATTGAAGTTCCTTTTGATGTTTAATTCCGCACCTATAAATTAAAAAAAAATTATTCCATGCAGTCAATAACATTTCCACTTTATGCAAATAACATATTTTTATATGGCCATCGAGGAAAATGGCAGATGTAAACGTTATTTTTTATTGCTCATAGTTTAGGCACCTAAGAGAGATCGAAATCTTTTCTGGGTAATTCATCACTCTCGTCTAAATAAATTTTAATATAGTAGGTCTAGGTTGTAGTTTAAAAGATATATGTATATAGTGTTAAAAGCTTAAATATTATTAATCATCTTGCAAAATTTTTTATAAAATTGGCTTTGAAATAGTAATCTTGAACAACTTCTAGAGTGCGTATCGTTAAGGATACATACGGTACAAATGAGGGTTTATAAATGCGAAAATGATTATCGAAACAAAACAAAAAAAAAAAAAAATACAACATTTTGACATTTTAAACCTCATCAGCTGTAGACTTACGGTTACCGTATATAAATCTACCGTGGACAAGTTAAAAGTTAAAGAAAGAAAAGACAAGAATTAACATGAATGAAATGAACACAAAGAAAAATGAATGAATTTATAACAATGTTGTCAATCTATGAAATAATATAATCGCCAATTCAGTGTCAAATATACAACAGTATGCAACATCAGAACTCAAATCCGAAATCTGAATTGTCGCCTCATGTATAATTGATATACCATGGTTAAAATTAGGGTGTGATCTTTTTGAATTTAACAAGAATATGTATTTACTTGCAGTTGATTATTATTCCAAATATATTGAGTTGGAACCATTGACCTCTGGTTACAACAGCTCACAAGTTATACTCAAACTTACATCTATTTTTTCAAGATATGGTATTCCGCATATTTTGGTGAGGGATAATGTGCCTACATTTAATTCTAGAGATTTTAGAACATTCTGTCAGAATTGGAGAATTGACCTAAAAACGTCTAGTCCATATTTACCTAGATCCAATGGCATTGCGCAGCGGTCGATTCAAACTATTAAAAAGATATTACTGAAATCTTACAAGGGTAAATCTGACCCTTATATGGCATTACCGCATTATCGTGCATCTCCTAAGGGTAATTTACCCAGTCCGGCGGAATTATTAATGTTGAGATCTCTTAGGAAGAAAATTCCTTCCTTGACTCGTAATTGTCGACTAAAGGTACAAGAGGGAATTGAATGCAAGCATTCAAAAGTATTGCGATAATTACAATAAAAATGCAAGGAAAATAGTTAGACCCATTGAAAAGGGTGACAAGGTGATGTTTAAGAAGACACCCACAAGGTGTTGGTTTCCAGAATGTATAAGGGATAATTGCAAGGAACCAAAATTATCTTTAATATAAGACGACAATGAAACTTTTTACAGGAGAAATCAGTAACACATAAGAAGAAGAACCCTACTTTAGAAAACATTCATGACAAGGAATTCACACAAGCAACATTAAAAGACCAAACAAGACCCCTAGTAATAACAATTAACATAAATTTCGCGATATCATAACGGAAAATATTAATATTAATGACACTAACACCAACTAAAGCTAATATAATGGTTAGCACCATAAAGAGAAAAACGGCTATGTGTAATTTCTTAACGTTTATTTATTTAATTGTATTGACATCAGATAGATGTAAAAGAAATAACAAACGTGTTGTCAATAAAATGTAATATAGAGGCTTTTAACGAAAACGGGAAAATATGACTGAATAATGAAATAGATACCCTGTTGAGCAAATACAACAATAACTCCAGTTAGTAGAAAAAAACGAAGATTAATAAATTTGGTGGGTCTTGCATACTCAGATCTTTTTGGAGCAATGGGCACTGCAGATGAGGGAGACATCACTAACCATTTTAAAACAGTTGACAGAAATATACATAACTCTATAACAGACCCAAATCAAGAATTACAGTTAATAAAGGACAATTTAACACCAAATCAAAAAGAGTTACTAAAACATTTTGCAGGACTTCATAAAACAGTTAGGGGCGCAATGACCAGCGTTACCGTTGAGCGACAAAGTCGCAATTTGATACTTTTTCAGCGACCCCGCCACATTTTGTGCCTCCTTACTATATCTGACGGTTTTCAAGATTTTTCCCCCTTTTTTAGATAAAGTTTTTTTTTATATTTTTCTTCTTTTTTATTTAAATTTTTCGGCTCGATCATCTTTCGAATATAATTGTTTATATGTATATATACAAAAGCTTCTTGCTCTTTTATCTTTTTTTATTTACATATTTTTTTTTTTGTTACAATGACAAAATACACGTAAAATTTTACTCAAAGCACTTCAAAGTAAATTAATAAGCCTCCAAATTTTTGACAGCTCAGACCAAATTACAAAAACAAATTGTCTGTGGTTTTTGTACACAGTGTTACATTGTGTTTTTGTAGACGTTTGTTGTACAACTTTATTAATTTACTTTGAGCACAAAAATTACAAAATATTAAAAAAAATTGGGTGTTGCAGAAAACACAGAATAAAGGATATGAAAATGGACAAGTGAGTAGAATGATCCAAGATAAAAAATTTGTTATTAAATTTCAATTTTACACGAGATATAGACTAGACTAGATTATATACTAGACTATAGACTAGAGTATACTTTGCTATCTGCGTTAACAAATTTCTGGTCCGTGTAAATTAATAAAAAATCTCCAAAACCAAAAAGTTTTTTAAATACTTTAAAGCGCCTTTCAAAGATTTTTCATGCGATACTAAATTTTCGTATATTTTCTCTGTAAGAAATATGAAAACATCTCATCATAATAGTTTTGTTTTGTGTTTTGTATTATTATAGAGTGGGTTAGCAAAAAAAAGTTTTATTTAATGGAATTTTTATGAATGAATTTTTATTTTTGAAATTTAAATGTTCTAACGTTCATAAATTTGATTGAAATTACATTTTAAAGCTAGAAATAAATCAGAACAATTATTTTTATTATTATTAATTTTTGGCTAAAAATTTGTTTCTATTACAAAAAATTGAAAAATTTACTAAAAAATAAAGTTATTATATGTTTGCGAATGTACATTACAAAAACCAATAAAAATTAATTTTTTATCTTTATTAACTCATTTTCTTTTCTTTTAAAAATGTTATGTGCGTCTTTTTTTCAAAAATTTCCAGCGGTAACATATACCTTGAACGCATACTTACCTTAACAAAAATAGGTATAAGTGGCCGTCCTCCCAAATGAATTGGATGGTCGCACATATTTTTCGTAGCTTTATAGGCCTTAAACAACAATAAGCAACCACATATTTTTATCATATATCGGTATCCCTCGTATAACGCGGTTTCGATTTAACGCGATTTAAAAAAATTAAAAGTTTCATTACTTGCGCCTTATTACGAAACCGAAAAACAGCTAAAAAAGCAAGCAAAGGCTGATAACTGATTCCACAATCGCACAATCACAGGAAGAACGTCCAACAAAATGTTTTATTAAATGACGAAAACTTTTTCGATGAAATTTATTATGCGCTTACTATTTCGACGTAATATGATATTCGAAGTAAATGACACAAACTACTGAATATTTATGTTTTCCGATTGTTTCATATTATTATGTTTTTTAATTTTTTAAAAATAAAGTATTAATACTGATCTTGAGTTGTAAACGTACATCCATCTTTAATTTAGTACTGATTTTATTTTGTAAAAAGTTTATTGGATCGTAAATTTATATGAAAGCGAAGTCTTCTATAACGCGAATTACAAAACGCGCACTTTTTCTGGAACGTAACCACCGCGTTATACGAGGGACACCTGTATATGGATTAAGCGATGCCAGTATCTTGACAGGATGGCTATGATATAGATTAAGTAAAATTAAATATTTAAAACCTGCAATCCTTCAAAAGGATAATGAATTAATCGTCATAATTAAGATACCAAAAGTTTTTTCAACCATACAGATTATAACTATCATACCAGTATCATACCTAAACAAAGAGATAGAAGCAGAAATAGAAAATATATATTTCTTTATAAAAATAAAACATATACGTATAAGCAACACAAATTGTTAAGTAAATGTAATTTATCAAAACATTGTACGCTAAAAGGAACATGTAAATTAATAACAAATGAAAAACCAGAAATCGTAAATGTTAGTGATCAAATAACCATTATAAAAAATGCTAAAAATTAAACAATTGATAGTGATTGTAATAATACAAATAATATTATTAATTTAAATTTTCTTATAAATAACAATAATTGTTCTTTAAAGAATCGCCGTTGTCTAGTAAGTATTGTGTTGGTTGAGGGATTTGCTTGGATATAGTTAGATGCAATTCCATCTTGACCTTCAGATGAAAAGTCGTAAAAAAAGTAACAGAAGTCAGAAATGATTTAATTATAAAAAATAATGAAATTTTTGATAAATTCATTTATGTAAAAAGTTATGCAAATGCTGAACAAATAGAAATAAGTAAATACTCATCATTAAAACCCGATATAAAGTCTGTTAAAATTTTCATATTTTTCCAAACGAAAATTACTCCTTATGAAAATCTGAAATTAGTAGATTTTTCATTTGCTTTGCCAGCGTCTAACGTACCAGCAGAAAGAATTTTTTCTATATCTAACAATATTTGGTCCCAAATGGGACTAGAAATTTTAGAATGTTTTATGGTCAAATAAAACATTTTTATCTAACTGGCCCAATACTTAAAGAAAAAATACATTTATACACATAAGTATATCCATATACATACATGTATATGCATAAATTTAAGTTTGTGTGTATTATTTGTACCTATTTATGTCTGTATTCTAAAAATCGCTATATAAAATATTAATTGTAATAAATCCATTTTTTTGTTTTGCAATTTTATATATTTGTCCGCTTGGCTTTGAAATTCTAAAGTTTGGTGCAGCAGGATAGATAATAAAATAAGATTTTTGTAAATTCAGTCTTAAGACCAATCTAGCATAATTAAGTCGTAGAAAAAGAAAATTTATATTTAAAAGAAAAATCAATAAAACTGAATTTTTAATATACATAACTCGTGCAGTCTATCAAAAAATTATTTTTTTTGGGGAAAGAAAAGGAACCTCATCATCGCGATAATAATTTTCTCTACAGTAATGCGACATACATACATAATTGGCCATTACAACCCTTCAGTCAGGATTACGACCTAGCTTCTCACACCACTTATGTTGTGTACGTTAATTTTATACATAAGTGGCGGGACCTACAGTTTAAAGTCGACTCCGAACGACAGATTTTTGAGAAGCTTTTCATGGCAATTTTTACTCTCAGAGTCTTTGCCAGAAATCTGCTGAGAGGAAATTGCCGAAGAAATATTTTTCGTTTTGATGTCTGACAGCGAATATATATTTTCAGTACTAACCGATAAACCCATGTCGTCTTCACCTTCAATTTATCTTAAGAATAAAAATTCGAATCTGTAATAAAAGATAACTTTTACAAAAAAAAAAAAAAAAGAACGACGAAGAAGAATACAGAATTGTTATTAAAAACACTCACGAGGTGATGAGTGCTGAAGCCCCATAAGTTGTAGTTATAAGTATTGTGAAATTTGTACACCCAAAAGTAACAAATTTACAAAAACACATGTTAATAAAAGTTTGAGAAGAAACATCCACAAGGAAGGCTGACTATATAATTCTCTTCTAAAATTAATGTGTTTGACGCTATTTTCATTTCTTCTCTGGATTGAAAATGTGTGCCTGCAAGGACCTAAACGCTTCCTGGGGGTTCTCATGCAGTAAAGGTGAAATATTGAGTATGAATGCTCTGTGATATTTATTAAGCATATATTGAATAGGAAACTAGATCCAAAGTTACCCGATTGTAGTCCACTAAGTCGCCTTCACTAGCCAATAAATATCATCAGCCAATAAATATATATTTTCATGTGCATTAGGTCTTGGTGACAAAGTTTTTAATGCTTGGTAATAGTCTATGAGAAGAACAGATCAGGAGTTGATTTCTTTGGCTGCACTTCTTATGACCTAAACCAAGCTGGGAGTTCGTTCAATAGTATTGTATTTCCTTCCTAAGCTAAAGGGACGATATGCTATTTTAGTAGAATAACATTTAATTCTGGAGGCTAGTATTCGCAAACTTGTAAAAAAGCATTGGAAAAAAGAAAAATTTTTATGGTTATGTAGAAGGAGCTCTATAGTTATCGTTTTACTGATTTAACCTATTACAAAAGATTACATTGGAGTGAATTGGTTTAGAGTTTTCTGAATCTCAAAACATTAAAATTTTAACGATGCTAAAAGTGTAGACGAACATGTCGCATGTCAGGAATGCGATTTCACAAATTTTAATTGAAAAGTAGGTTTTTAAGCGGTCAAGTTACAGTAGTCTTGTATGTAGTGTGTTGGCTTACTAGACAAGAGTTCTGACCAGCGTTATTTGGTTATTTTTAACCAAATTTGGTTATTTTTTTGCTAATGTGTAAATGTGTATTTTTTTTCATTTTGGTTATTTTTTTAATTATCGTTAATACAACAATCAGTTTTTTAATATTATTTGAAAATTTCCATTACAAGCTTTGCAATCGTTAGCAAAGCGTTTTATATCTTCAAGCGTTTTTACTACGTTCAGTTGAAATTTTAAGAAAAATTTTAATAAAAAGAAATAAAAACCTTTTTTTTTTTGTTTAAACCAGCACTCAGGGGATGACCCCTACTCATGCAGTGCATTGTGCAGGTTTAGGAAAGGTAGAAAGAGGGAAGATGCGAACGGTAAGGAAACAAGTTGCTGCTGGTGACTGTAAAATGGTCAGTGCTATACCTTTAATACGGTTTTTAATAATAAAAAAAAACAGCAACACATTTTACTTCTCATTTAAAAAATTGTTAATTTTTGTTTTACTGAAGTTTTCGAAGATAGGCCTTTATTTCGTTGATATTTTTCAAAAGAAAAATTAAGTTAGGCCTTTTTTACTCTGCGTTGAAAGTGAAATATATGATAATAATTCAGGTTTAAATAATAAACGATAATAATTCATAAAATTAAAAAGATTAAGTCAAAAGTTGATTGTAAAAAATTAGTTCTTATAAGACAAATTATCTTAAAAAAGACCTGTTGGTCCCATTTCTTTTTCGTGATTGGTATTTCCTCCTTATAAAGTGAATCAGAGGGTATATCTTTAATCGGCGATTTTGATCTATGTGAGAGAAATTCGTAATCATCAGTTATACCTGTTTTGCAATATATCGATCCTGATGAGTCGTACAACAGGGCTTATAACATATTAACAGTAATTAATAGTTTTCTAAGAGGCTTAAGTGATCGTTCCTTACTTGATATGCCAAAATATTGAAGGCCTTCCATTCTTTGTTTTCTATTTACGTTATGTGTCCGTTCGGACTTTCTTGCAATATTTTTCCTTGTGCGGATACCATCAGCATTCTCCGAATCAGAGTCAGAATTTTCGTTCGCATTCATAATTTTTTAATGTTAAAACTTTTTCTTCCTCTTAAACAATATTTTTCACAAAAAACTAAGTGAACTGATCGGAATTAATTGGGAAGGACAGTTTTGTTAGTATAAAATTTTTGCTGTTTGTTAAAAACAAGAACTCGAACTTTTAAGAACTCGACCCGCCGCCAAAATTTGTTAAGTAACTTTTTCCACTAAAGCGAATTTGATATTTGGGAAATATAAACGCACAACTTCAGTTACGATTATAATTTTAGAACGAAATAAAAAATTAGTTGGGACTTTTTCTTTCAAAATTCATTGTCATGAATTAGGCCTTTTTTAAAATTTGTTAGAAATCTGATATTTGGAATTAAAAACTGAGTTAGGCCTTTTAATATTAAGCCTCCGATTTTTAATTTAACTACACAGAAAAAAATAAAATTTTTGTATTAAACCTTAAATTTGTTAAAAAACATATGCATTTATATAAAAAAAAATTTGGTTATTTTTTTGCGTATTTGGTTATTTATTATTTTAATTTTGGTTATAAAATTTTTTTGGTCGTGGCAACGCTGGTTCTGACATATAGTACTAAAAAATATTTCTTCTTCAGCTGTTTTCCCTTAATAATTTTTAAGGGCAAATCGATAATAATTTAATAAGTTATAATTAAATAAAATTGGGCACTAGGTAAACTTGAAATACAGCACTCGCGAACAGACCAAAATTCTAGTTTAAAAAATGAGTAAGACCGATGTCTATTATGTTTCTATAACAACTGAATTCCTTTATTTCATATTTCTTAAGTCTAACTTATTCTACTTAATCCTGTGTTACGTATTCAGCAACTCCGTTGCTTATCTAACCTTGTAATACTTATATTCTATGTGTTCTATATTCTATTATGTGTTCATTCACCTTAACGCTATTTTTAATTATATTATGTTATATTAGGGTAGTTTCTATTTCTAGGATACTTATTATTATTGTGTTATAAATTCATTTTTACTGCTATTATGATATTGATATGATATAAATATATATGATATAAATGTTAATTAATAGTTATTTACATACAATGTAAGTATATTATGTTGATGGGAACCAACATTCCGGCCCCATTGAAGGACTGCATGTCTTCAATTATATGGCAAAGGTGCCAATTTATGGACCGGGCGTTTATAGACGCCGTTTCGGGTTCGTACCTCCGCCACTCGGACCTTGCCATCTTCGCCCTTGATTACGGCCACGACTCTCCCGGTCAACCATTGCTGTGGCGGGCGATTGTCTTCGTGGACAATTACTACTTCGCCCTCTTCGAGGTTGGGCATTCCTTGGTACCACTTGGTTCTGCTCTGCAGCCCGAGGATGTAGTCCCTAGACTAGGCCTGCCAGAATGTCTGCTTGAGATTGCAGAGCAGACGCCAACGCTTGCATAACTTCATCTCTCTGGCGGCATCTACGGATTCTGCGGGAGCGAACGCAGACCCTCGCCTATAAGCAGATGTGCCGGTGTCAAGGCTTCTCCGTCGTTGGGGTCTGGAAACTGCGGTGCGATTGGACGACTGTTGAGCACCGCCTCTACTTATGCGAGCCTTGTTACCATCTCTTCTTGCGTGAGCGCCAAGTTGCCCACGGCTCGCAGAAGTAGGAACTTCCCTTGTTTGACGGCGGCTTCCCATAGTCCGAGGTGATATGAAGCTGAACTTCACCCCGGACGACGCTGCGTATGACTCGACGGCCTGTCGACTCTTGTTGAACGCTTGATGTAGCTCTCTCAATACGATATTGGTCGCGTTGTCGCAGTAGACCTCTTTGGGTAGCCCTCTCCTGGCAGCAAACCTTTTAAAAAACATAAGAAAAGCATCAGAGGAAAGATCAGAGACTAATTCTAAATGTACTGCCTTAGAAGTGAAACACACGAAAACCTCCTATATACATTTTTAATGTTGGCCGTCCACGTATTCTCGAAGATACGTTCATAGGACCACAGTAGTCATTTCCGACTATTAAAAATGGGCGCGAAGCTCTCACTCTATTAGTGGGTAAATTTATTATTATTTGGGACATAAGCTTCGGTTTATAGCGGAAGCAATGTACCCATTTGCTAACTATCCTCTTGCATTCTTCTTTCGCATTTATCACCCAGATATTTTCCCGCGAAAGAGCTATAAGTGCCTTACTACCAGCATGACAATTGTCCAAATGCAAGTTTCGCAAATAGAGCGTGACGAAGCTATTCCTTTTCGGTAATAATAGTGGAAACTTGGTATTGTCTTTCAAGTCTGCATTTAGCAGCCTTCCACCTACCCTTATTAGTGAAAACGACTTATCTCCTTCAACAAATTCATGTACAAATTGTGTCAACCTCTGGATATTAGAGGGCAATATGAGAGATTTTTGAAGCTTAAGTATCTCCTCAGAAAAGTTAGTTTTCTGGATTGTCTCTACAAGTCGAAAGAAGGCCCATTTTAATTCGATTGCAGTAGGTGAATGATCTTTCTCAACCTTACGTTTTTTCAGAATGTCAACAAATCTGATTACAAACGCGGTGACTCGTAACAATTTTTTGTACGAGGAATACCTTTCCATAAGATCCAACAAGCGATTGTGTGGATCCTCTACTGCAAGAAATTCATTTGTCCTTCTCTTCTCCAACAGTATTTGGTTCTCTGTTAACTCGAAATGTTTGCTAACAGACCAAGAAGAACTGTCATCTAATAAGAATGACGGTCCCTCAAACCAGATCAACTGTTTCAATTCCTGGACGTCGCATCCTCGAGAAACAATTTCAGCTGGGTTGTGGTTAGTTGGCACATGTCGCAATGAAATTTTGTCTGACCACTCCTGAATCTCGGCTACTCTATTCGATACGAAAGTAGCAAGGGAGGATGGATGGGTCTTTACCCAATGTAAAGTTATCTCCGAATCCGTCCAGAAATAAACCTGATCGATCCTGAACTCCAACATTAGCTTAATTCGAATCCACAACTTCGCCAATAGGTGTGCAGCACACAGCTCAAGTCTCGGAAGAGATTTTGTCTTGAGTGGAGCAACTTTAGATTTTCCGGTAAGTAATCTGACAGTAACTTTGCCAGATTCGAAACTTCTAACATAAATGCAACACCCATATGCTCTCTCTGAGGCAAATCACATCAGCAAATCCATGTATTTGGATGTTTGCAGTGGAAGTTGTTTGGACGAATCTTGGGATTGTTATTGAATCGATCTGAGATTTGAGATTTTCCCATGAAGTATCAAGGTTCATGGGAATCGATTCATCCCAGTCAAGCTTCTGGATCCAAAGTTCTTGTAATAAGATCTTGGATTTTATACCAATAGGGCACAACAGTCCGAGAGGATCAAATAATCGAGAAGAAACTGATAATATGTTTCTTTTCGTTGCTTTCAAATCTTTAAAAGAATTTTCCAAATGAAACTTTAATGAATCATTCTTCGGACTCCAATGTAAGCCCAAAGCCTTAGCAGAATCCGAATCGCTATGCAACAGCTTCTCACTCTGTAGAGTACTAATAAAGTCAGGGTGATTCGAGAACCATTTCGCAAGGTTCAAACCTGCCGAACTTAAGATCTCAGTGACTTGATTACGAATTGTAATCAGATCTTCGTAACTTTCACCACCGGTTAACAAATCATCAACGTAAAAATCACTGCGAACAACTTTTGAACCAATAGGCAAAGTCTGTTTGTACAAATCGCTCAATTCAAGTAAACATCTTATAGCCAGAAAAGGATCTGCTCCTGCAGTGCCATAAGTTACAGTGTTTAATCGAAACACTTGTAAGCTGTCAGACGGATTTTGTTTCCAAAGGATTAATTGAATTAATTGATTCTGTCATTCTCGTCGACCAGAACTGCAGTGATTACGTAGCGATAAAGGCGAAAACGGATGAGTGTAGATTACAGTTCTTCTTGAATGGTAGGACCAACCATAAGCAGATCGTTCAGTGATATATGAGAAGAAGTTCCACACGAAGCGTCGAAAACTACTCGAAGTTTAGTAGTAGTACTTTGAGGCCGCAGAACACATTGATGGGGGATAAAATAATGAGGAGAATCTGGCATATTATCCAAAAGTGACATATGCCCTAAATTGAAATACTCTTTCATGAAGTCATGATACATTTGTCTCATCGTGTCGTCCTTGGACAGTCTTCGTTCCAACGAAAGAAATCGTCTCTTCGCGAATTCGAACGAAGAACCTAACACTTTTGCATCAGACTTGAAAGGAAGTGAGACTACAAATCGTCCTGACGCTAAACGTCGTATCGAATTCCTAAACTTCTCCTCACACTGTTGCTGCTCCTCTGAATAAATTCTTATTGATTCATTCGCAAGCTCCTCTAGTTCCCAGAACTTCCTGACTATCGAATCAATATTGCTCTCATTTTCCATTGCAGTATTCAAATGACACACGCTATTGTTAGTGGAGCCCTTTGATTGGTTGTATTTTCCAGTGACAATCCAACCAAGTGAAGTCTTCTGAAGGATTGGAAGGCTCGGGCCAGATTTTACCTGACCGACACACATTAGCTCGAAGAATATTTCTGCTCCAATAAGCAAGTCAATCTTTCGTGGTTTGTAGAAGTATGGATCAGCCAACTTAATATTGCCAGGAATATGGAAACCGATTGTATTTATAACGCTATCAGGTTGGAAATTGGTTATCAAACCCATACCCAGAATTTCGCATCGAATTGTGTAGAGTTAACCCTCGACGTGACAGTTAAATTGACGCTAGAGATTCGAGAGTGAATTTGTTTCACTAATGCCAGTTAAATTTAGTCTGCCTCCCTGTCTTTTCAATCTAAGTAGCTGCACAAGTTCCTCGGTTATCAAATTCGGTTGTGATCCGGAATCTAAAAGTGCTCTCGCTGGTATCAATTTACCAGAACTACTTCTTACACTGACTACTGCTGTTGCGAGAATAACTCTCTCATCGGACGAAGAATAATTCACCGATCCATGTAAAGTAGATGATTGTTCAGTGTAGTTATTAGTTGCACTTGCGCTTGTGGTGTACCTATGCAACAATGAATTGTGGGAGCTACCACAAATTCTGCACTTCGATGATGTACACTTTGCTACTGTGTGTCCCCTTTTGAGACAATTTATACAGGCTGGCACAGATTTTATGAAGTCAAATCGTCGACTTACTAGCTCAGCAGTGAAAGAAGGACAATTGCTTATATTATGGTGGAAAGATTTACAAAATATACACTTGTCAGCAGACGGTTTGGATTTTGATACATTTAGTGAAGCTTTGTTATTTCTTCTCAAAAAATGTTCAGTTCTATGATTATCGAACCTCGGCCTTGAACCTGAAGACTCATCAGCTGCAATGTGCTGATATCGTTTGTTCAAAGCGGATTCACAGTAAGACCAAAGTGGAAGTTTCTCGAAGTCGAGTTGCTCTTCCCAATTCGATTTGGTGACTGGATCAACCTTTGACATCACTAAATGTAGGAGAATGGCATTCGTAATCTTTTTATCATCACCAATTGACAATAAAGAATCATATATTGCGGATACTGTATCTATCATGCTTCGCAAAGCAATATCTGAAGGTTTTGTGATTTGTGGCAAATCAAAAAGTTTTCTTATATTGTCAAAAAATATAAGACATTCGTTGTCATAAACCTTCTTCAGACTTGCTATTGCTTTGGGATAATTCGCTTCTGTAATCTGAAAAGTTTTTACTGTACCCAAAGCTTCATCGGACAAGCATGATATCAGATAATTGAATTTCTCAATGTTTGTCAACGTAGGATCGTTGTGGACCAAGTTTTCAAACAAACTCATAAAATTTTTGTAATCGAAATATTTTCCGCTAAATTTGGGGAGTTTCATGTTTGGAAGCCTCGACTGATGTGGTTGCCCAAGGAAGGACACCTCTGGCACATTTGATTGCCTATTCTTAGACAGGAGGCTCAAAAATATTGATTTGGTGGTCACGCAAATGTCTTCAAGCTGAGTTCTGTCATCATTTTCGGGATCCAAATTATCCACATCGGACTGGAGCTTCATAGCTTGGTCAATATAGCCTTTCAATATGTCCAATCGACATTCCAACTCGACTGGATTAAATGAAATTGTCTTCTCCAAAATGGATTGACGAATTCGTATTATCTGTTCAATAACCTTAGCTTTCTTCGTAATTAATTTCTCCAAACTATACGATTTGGAGGGAGAATCTTGTCCCTTTCTGCTAGTCATGTTCAATTAACTTATGAACTCAAAGCAAATCGAATGTAACCAAATTAATTTATTGGTTAAACGAAATTCCCAAAGGACGAAGGATTTGCTCTGGACTAGAAACTTCAATGAAGTTATCAAACTCTCGCTGGTTATAAAATAACCCAGTAACAATATATTTCGAATCATTACACAGCTTTTGATAAATATTTATCAAGTCGAAAACAACAATTAAACAATTAAATAAAATTGTATCGAAATGTTGTCTGAAAATTAAATTTCGTAGACAGTGTGAATGGTCCCACTGTAAACAGCTGTGCAATGTATATACTATAAACCGCTGTGAAATGTATATACCGTATGATGAGGGAGCGACGGAATGGAACACTGATCATATGCGATTTAATTCAGCGAATAAACAAACAATAACAAACGAAGTGAGAAACACAATTTGATCAAAATTAATAATAATAATAAAATTCGCGAATAATATCGTGCGAGCTTCTCATAAAATATTAAAAATGAATAATACCGACGAGATAATTTTAGTGGATAATTATGCAAAATAGTGATAATTACCGTCGCGGTTAATAGCGAACAAATGCAATTGTGTGTAGAACAACAACAACACTCGCGATTTACATCAATAATAAGGGTGGTACGTAATGAAATGAAAATGAAGAAACTCGATTTCAAAGTTAAATAAATGAATAATTTGAAAAATTGTATAAGTATAAAATATATTATTTGTGTTCAACTCCAAAGCGTTAAGCAGTTCCTGAATAACTTACAAGAACCTCTTAAATTTGAATAACTTACAAATTTAAGGACACAACACAAATATATTTTATACTTGTTACCTCGGTTTCTGAACGACTCTCAGTAGCACGTTCCTTTTTGCATAGGACACAGTGGCAACGGGGCATCCTTCCTTCAATCGATAGGTTGAGGGTTGATTTGATGGCTACAGATGAAGATGTCTTGTTGCAATGATGGGATGATGATATGATGTGAAAGATGTTATGGTTATCTGTTTTTTTTTTTTTTTTAATTTTTCACTGCACTACACTTTGTTGTTTTGCAATTTGGAATTTTCTATAATTCTATATTTTCATATATGTATAGGGATGTATATATTTTATATTTTCTTAGATATTTGCACTATTTATTATTATTTTTTTTATTATATTTATGTAAAATTAGATAATATTTTTTTTTTTTTTTCGATATTTAATTTGTACACTGTTTCGTTTATTTTCTATTTTTGTTTTTTGTTTGTAACACTTTCTCACTTTAAATTTTTCTGCCGCACAGTATATATTTTTGAATTTTTATTTTCAACACTTGTTATTTTTTGTATGTTTATCTACTTTTATTTTGTTTTGTTGAATATTTATAATTATTTGTTATGTTTTTATGTATTGTTTAATTTTTTATATGTTGTTTTATGCACTGTAAAACTCGCGTATAGCCAAATTTTAAGAATCTTATAAAATTGACCGCAAGAATTTTGGTCTTTAAGATTATTAACGAGATCACTGTTATTGAATATAATTAATGTTTCTCATTAAATATATTTAATTTGAAATAAATTGTCAAATTGAATTTAATGTTTTCTTTTTTAATAAGTTTAATCACTCTTTATTATTTCAAATTTACAAGTCCCTGCTCGGGCGCCAAAATGTTTTCCCTTAATAATTTTTAAGGGCAAATCGATAATAATTTAATAAGTTATAATTAAATAAAATTGGGCACTAGGTAAACTTGAAATACAGCACTCGCGAACAGACCAAAATTCTAGTTTAAAAAATGAGTAAGACCGATGTCTATTATGTTTCTATAACAACTGAATTCCTTTATTTCATATTTCTTAAGTCTAACTTATTCTACTTAATCCTGTGTTACGTATTCAGCAACTCCGTTGCTTATCTAACCTTGTAATACTTATATTCTATGTGTTCTATATTCTATTATGTGTTCATTCACCTTAACGCTATTTTTAATTATATTATGTTATATTAGGGTAGTTTCTATTTCTAGGATACTTATTATTATTGTGTTATAAATTCATTTTTACTGCTATTATGATATTGATATGATATAAATATATATGATATAAATGTTAATTAATAGTTATTTATATACAATGTAAGTATATTATGTTGATGGGAACCAACATCAGCCTTCTAGCAAAAGATCTGAGAGCAAATTATCGCCATCAAAAAGGTTCTTAAGTATGCTCTTTGGAGTTAATTTTAAACTGTTTGCTTCCCCACTCATTGGTAAAATTAACACACACAATATGAGCAGTGTGGCAACCAAAAAACTAACTTTGCAGTTTCATAAAGGTGGTTTAAATATATCAAGTCAATTAAGATGACTGGTGTATCATCAAACCCTTGCAAGTATTTTGTAAGGAAAGTTGTTTTTGATCCGTTCTAATACAACTTTCTTTAACGTTTTTTGTTTCCGATTAGAGAAAATTATATAATATCCAATCAACCAAGTACGAAGATCAGTGGTATAATGTTTCAATAGAGTTTTAAACAAATTTAATCTAGTCAAAACTAAATCGTCAGGCGTTATCAGCCCTATTTTATTATAAGAGTTTTATTTGTTAATAAAACTTTGTATTTTTGCTATTGAAAGACCAACGGTGATAGCTGAAATGAATTTCTACCCAACGTATTTTAAAGAAAATAAAAATTACTGTCATTGTGCAGAGCATGCAGATGTGTAAAGCAAAATAGGCAAGTACACAGCAAGTGATGTGATATTTGGAAAATTCTTTGGACCGGCAGTTCTTTCTCATTTATTTATTAGTAATATTTATGACACATCGTACAGAATAGCACAAAACTCAAAAAACATAAACAACTTATGAGGTTAAGTACACCAATATATAAAGGCAAGGGAATAAAACGAAGATCGAAAATTAAAACAAAGAAGAAAAGTTGCATATCAATTTATTTTCTTTTTTTTTAATTTTGTAATCCCACGGCTGACACCAATTGTTACGATTTTACCTATTAAAAATGTTTAAAAAATTTGTGTTTAGTTTTAATTAAATACATTATTCACAACTTGATGTAAACAACAACAACTGATTTGTTTGTTATTCCTCTTTGCATTCTTTTGAATAAACAATAACAAATCGGTAGAAGATTCGGAAGATCTTCAAACCACGTTTATTCCCTTCAAACACAACCCGTCTTCACACAAGACTGACTTTTTACTAACTCCGTTGCCTGCTTGCCTTGCCCTTTATATGGTAATGTAAACAATCGGCTGAATGTTCTTGAAGGCGAATGTTCGCGGTTTCGCCTTCTCGAGATTAGGCATTCAAATCGACATGCGCTGTCTACTTCAGCAGAAGAGAAGTTAGACCAAGATGGAACCTCCGCCATAATATTAAACGTTGAATCCATTCTGTAGCCATGGAACCCAACCTGTATGGACTTGTTTTCTAGGTATAATATCAAGACTTTAATCAGACTTGACAAAGTCTGTAGATCTGCAGCTATTTATAACACAGGTGCTCTACGCAGCATTCCAACAAAAGTAGGCTTCCCACTGTGCTATTTGCTGGAAAGCAGGCAAACTTGCCGCGTCCAAACTCAATGCCATGTCTGGGCCTCTTCTATTTTGGAGGTTAACGCCCCCGCCTCATCGAACATCGATTATCACCCTATGGAATGTTGTTTGGTCAGGTGATTTTTTTCTGGGAACATCGACCTATACGATTTACTCCGACTACTGGAGCGCTGTAGCGTGTTTCAAGTTGACGTGTTGGGCATTTACCAAGCACCTCATTGGATCCTCATTAACGGTGCTCCTTTTATTTGTATTTCAATCTTTTCTGATAGTCAATCTGATATTAGATCTCTTTCCAGCGCTACGGTCAATTCCAAACTCGACAGGGACTGTCGCCGTTGTGCCGACGTCTTCATTTAACGTTTCTATGTCTCACTCGTCTCGGTCCCTGGGCATAGAGACATTACAGGTAAACTGGAAGACTGACGAACTAGCCACAATAGGTACACAACGTTCGGAGCCCTCTCCAATCGAATTGGGCATGTTTTTTACCTTGGTTATATTAACCATTTGCCAAAAATTCTTTAGGGAGCCAACCTATCCTGGGTTAATGAAGAATCTTTCTCCATACCCAGACTCACTTAACCTATGATTAATAGGAGACGCTCAAACCAACTACTCAAACTTGATCGATATACTTGATCGAAAATGCGTTATAGGAAGACATACGAAAAGACTGAAGCTTCCATCAAACAACTGCTGTCGAGGTTGTGGGTTAGCTGAAGAGGAGGAAACTGTTATGCACTTTCTTTGCCAATGGCCATCTCTCTCGAGGTGCTAACCAACAGCTTTGATGAGTCCGGTGATTTTCCGTCGTACCATAACGGGTCGCTATGCGTGCTCATTTGAGGTATCAAAACTATAACTCCAACCTAACTAACTATACATATTATGATTTTCTCTTTCAGAAAAAACGAATTTGTATATCCCGTCTTTCCTATAGCTTTCATAAATTTTTTTAATAAATATCTTCATATATTAGCAATTAAAGCACATACTAAAGTTTAAAAAACAATTTTGGGAAAGTGTGGGTAAATGGGCTGGCATTTGACGTTTATCCATATGTAAGTAAAAGTATCACATATTGGTTTACTAGACGAGAGCTCATATTTAAAATTGAAGGTATAAAATTGTATAAAAAAGAAATAATAAAAAATTACTTCTTTCGACGACTTCTTCTCAACAGTTCTCTCTTATAAGCTCTGCGAGTAGTTAACATTAACAAAACTTCTGAAAATTAAAACGTTTGTAATCGTCTATTCCCAAAAGAATTTATGCCCCTAATGTCGTTCTCAACTCATCTCAGTTTCAAACCAAATTATTTTTTGATATTGCGGAACTCAACGTTTTTTAGTTGTAATTGTTACGGTGTTGCCGGTATTGTTTTTCATGTTGGTACACAATAAAATTTATTTGGAAATACGTAGTAGAAAAAAAAAACGCAAAAATAAGTTTAAATCAAATTTTTGTAGAAATAAAAGTAAATTAAAAATGGATTTTAGTGTGGATTTATTTTACGAAGATGAAAATCATGACGCTAATACAAATGTTCTTCCTATACGTAGAAAAATATGCGAAATATCGACAAAAAAGTACTCAGTACCTGTAGAAAATTCAATTCTGTAGAAAATCCTTCCCACGCTTCTTTGCATTGATTTTTAGTCCTTAACTTTGGTGATTAACTTCACAAGTCGCTTAAATGGAGCTTTCGTATATTATTTTCAATTTCCTGCATATTAAATATTTAATCACTTATTTTAAGCAGAAGAAAAAACGATTTTTCAATTTTTATTTACTTCTTCTATTATTTTTAAAAAGAAAATGTATTAAATATATAAGTGAACTTTATAACTGACAGAGACTCAACTGTTAATAAGAAGTTGTCTATATTTTACGTTTTTGACAACCAAATTTATACAAAGCGGTGAACCGCAATATTACAAAATACAACTAGAAATTCAACTGCACAACAACCGCATTTAAGTTGAGAATGGCAGTACCGATTTCTGAAAAACGACCCAAATTTACTTAGATAAAAGAGACAAAAATATTAAAAATTATTATAGAATTCTCATCTGTTAAGAATGTTAAATTAAAAAATAAAATATATATCATTTCGGATTCAACGTAAAACAAAATTAAATTCATATACATATGTTTATAACATAAAAATATTTCATTCTTTTCAAATCATATTCAAATCTTACCTTTAAATTATCAAAATAATGCATAATTTGTTCATAATCCATATCTAGATCGTCTAAACTAAGGCTTTCCTCACCATTGATAACATCATCAATAGTTGCGGAAAACATGGGATTCCCAACAACGGTCGCTCTTTTAACCCGACAATTTTTTTGATAAGATTGTCCTTGTTTAATGAAGTGTGTTTCTTCATTTGATATTAAGTGCTTCTTACGCTGAACAGAATGTATATATGTTTCTGAAAATTTTATTATTTCATTAATTTTAGAATATATTTTAGCATATACTCTGATATATATAGTAATAAAAACGATTTCTGTGATATTTGAGGTATATATAAATTTTACATTAAGTTATCATGGTAAATAATCATTATTTGACCACTTTTACCACCGAGTTTAAGATTAGTTTTAAAATTTTTATAATCTTATACAGTTCTTGTATAAAGAGCAATTTGCATTTTACTTCCTACGATATGTAAACACTTTGATTCATTTATAATTAATTTTTTATGTAGACTAATAGCTTTTATTAATTTTTTCATCAATTATTATTTGACCTTTCACTATAAGCTTGAAATGACAACAAGCACCCAAATCTTACATCTAAAGAATATTATTTACACTTAATCAACTGAAGGAATGCATTCAGCATTAATAGGAAAATATTAGGCATATTGCGTGGATATGAAAACAGTTATGTGGATATGAAACCTAAACAACAAGAATGGGTTCAAATGGAATATGACCTGCATTTGATTTACGAGAAGCTGGGCCGTTTCTTAAAATTGGATAGTTAGAAGTTAGAGGACTTGTACTTGCCGGTTAAGACAAGTACAGTACCCGGATGTCGAAATTGACCCATAGTAAAATTGGATAGTAGTTCATAGTTTCAGGATTGAACTGTAAAGTAGAACTTTGAAATCTGCTTTCTGTCATAATTTCTGCTAATTAGCCAGTATTTTTAGAAGTGAGACGACTATAGATGTAAATACAGAGAAATTTGTTGGTCGTGCGTTTGAATAATACTTGGTTATTTGTTCAACCAGGTAAACATGTTTGCCTTCATGACACTAGTATTACATGACGCCCAAGGCAGATTTAAAGGAGGTAGGATCTTTATTACAATAAGTACAACAATACAAAAACAACAGGCATTTTTTGTTGTTTCGATTTTATTATCTTGTCAAAAACAGCTGACTAAAGAATGACGATGGGAAATGGTTTTAAAAGAAAAAGAAGAAAAATATACAAACTTCTGACATAATAAGAAAAAACGAAATTAAACAATTAAATAAACAAAAAAAAATAAAAAACCAAAATTTTTTGACATTATTACTTGCATCAGCTGGTCTATCACTCTTACCTCCTATAAATCTGCCTTGATGACGCCCATTGTTTCATTCAATGCAACAATCCAGAGATTTCCAAAGATACAGAAAAAAATTATCTAAAAATTGTATCCAAATTTTTTTTAACATCTGTTACTATTCTTATACTTTACTTTTTCTTTGTTTTTAAGTTAGAGACCCTTTTCGCCCTGCATTTTGAGCACAAATTGTTCCAAAATAATTGCAATCTTATTATTTAATATTGTGGGTATATTACAAACTGGTTGTGGTTCTATCAAATTACGCAATTTAGTGGTAGTCCTCAGCCTAGATTTTTTATTAAAATTTAGGTAACCGTAAATAGGATTATCAGCAATTTTAGCCTTTCAAGAGCTTCTGCGTATTTCGGATCGTTAACATTTATTTGCACTCCTGTTTAAATATTTCAACATATCATGCTTTACTTTAGCATCGTTTCTCACAAACTTTCTATATTATCTTGAAGGCCCGAAAAAGCTATTAACCCATTTTTTAAAGTTAATTCATGAATAATTTTAATTTTATAAGGGTTTGGTTTACTTTTATTATCTACATAATTCGCTTTTATATCCATATGCCCCTTATCCGTATTTTTCCTTAAAATATATTTTTTTAAATATATTTAAGAGGTTCCTTTCTTCTATAGTATTTTGAATTCGAATGATTTAACTGCCAACTTCCAATCAAATATTGACCTTCCTATGTTCAAACTTTTTTGATAAGTTTTCTAAAATGTTTGTCGTTTACTACAAAGTTTGTCGTCACACATATTTATCAGTGTTTAAGCAATTCGTTTAATTGATTACTATAATAATACTATAGTATGTTTCTTTCGACATACATACATACAGTCGAACTTCTTTAAATTGAATCACCATTATCCAGAAAAACTTCATCTTATACAAATTTCAAGTCAAAGAAGTAAAACCTGATAGAATTTCTCACCAAGATGCTGTTGTTGGCCTTAAAAAGAAAATTTAAGTAATAGAAGCTCAAATTATAGAAGTTCGACTGTATATACAATATTTTATATTTATGTAAGAGGGAGATAGCAGTCACAACGTAGTACAACACATAGTGCACTTTACTTATGTAGTATTAGGGAGATAACAGTCACAATATAGTATAACATAATTGGTCAATTCACACAAGCCCTTGTATCGCTGTATTGAGTGTATTGTTGAACGATTATACAACAATGTATTTTCATGTAAAAATCAAATACACTTATATATATATTTTTTTCATATGTTTTCGGAAGTTGTATTGGATTCGTGCTATCAAATTGTGTGAATGCCAAAAAATACACTTGGAATATGAAATACACAATACAGCACACAACAAACAACCAAGTGTATTTAATACAACATACACGATACAAAGACGTTTGAATTGTAGTATGTGCACTTTACACATATAGTAAGTCATTCGTAAAGGAGAAGTAGCACCGATTGGTTGTTCTGTCGCATTATATTATATTGTTACGCATATCGAAACGACCTAAAATTGTTTAACATTAACGATAAACAAAAGCTACAATTACAAACGCCATGGGGCAAAGCGTACACAATACTCTCGACACAAATACACACTAACGCATACATCGAACTTATTATAAGTAAACCAGCTACAACAAGTATAAGAGAAAAAGGGATGGATAAGTAAGCATACGCAACAATAAACCACATAGTCGCAAAAGTATTCTCGAGAATGAGAAACCCCGAACAGTCCACTTCGAGAACCATCATCAGACGGAAGAAGTTCAAATATAAAAAAACGAGACAAAGCAGGCAACCAGTCAGTTAGAATTCAAAGGTTGCAAGCCGAGAAGAATAACGAAAAAGTGTTGTCGTTTACAAAAAGGTTGTAAGAAGGGTACCGATCAAACACATATTGTTATAGTTATTGTTGTATACGTGGTATAAGTTCGAACAGTTGCACATTAGATATTGCGGACAATAAAGAGAGTTTATGTGGAACTAAACACATATTAGTTTTTACTTGGTTAGCAAATAACGAACTCGTATTTAAACGTTTTTAAAAAGGTAAAAAAGGGGTAAACATTTTTAAAAAAGTATTTTATATTTTTTAAATTGTTGACTTAAATACTTTAAATAAAACATTTTACGCTTTTGAATTAATAATAACGTGCCGGACAATGCGTCATAGAAAAAGTAAGAAGCTGCATTTTACACGAGCAATGGCGAAAGTATATATAGAACGAAAGAAGTTGCGAGAATCTTCGATTGACGAATTAAGACACACGTTATTGAAATTCGGCATAAAACCGTCATCAGACAGCAGGTAGCGACTAGTAGAAGAAGTAGCCTGCAGAAAAAGCAGAGGCTTGAAACCAAAACAAAAATATATACAGGCTAGAAACAAGATGGTAAGCAATTGCAATGACTTTAAAACAGTGAAGGGCACATTCGAAATTTCGTATCACATGTGATAGGCAAAGAAATTTCTGCTGACGCTGCGTTGACACACCTACACTATAAGCTTACTCGTGTGATTTCGTATAATGATCGTGTGTTTGCTGTTTTGTTTGTTGTTTTGTGTTGATGCCAGAGAACAAAATCAATTCAGTTGACGTTTAGCACTTGATAAAGCAGGATCTCGCTACGCAACTTTTTTGAATACACGCAGCAAAATGTTTAATGAAAATTGGGAATATGATTTTTTTTTATAGAGATAGTAGTGCACAATGTATAGTGTGTTATCGCAATTTATGTCGTCCGATGGAGTCCAGAACAAATATTGAAACACTTTGTGATAAAATGCGAAGTGAATGGAGGGCCATTCCCACAAGTACTTTGAAGAACCTTGCGCTAAGTGTGTCTAAAAGATTAAGGAAATTAATAAATAATAAAGGAGGAGCAACTTCGTACTAAATTTTGAAGTTATTTACTTATTTATAATATTGTCTAGTGAAGTAACTCCATTTTGTCATTTGAAATTCCTTATGTGCCATATAGTTTCTATTATAAATAGAAAATATAAAGAAAGAATTCAAAGTTAAGGTCCCTATTAGATAAAATATTAACCAAATTAAAAAATAAACTATAATTTCTAAACAATTAATTTGTAAACAATAAATAATCAAAAAACAAAAAATATTTTAAACAGCACTTAACAACATACAAACAACATAATAAATCAATTTTTTTTGTTTTCCCAGTGTACGACTCTCAAAAATTGCGTTGAATTTTGTTCTCCGCTGCTTTACCAACACAACTAAAACTATGATAGTATGTGTTTGCCCTTCACTGCTTTAAAAACATCTTTACCAAAGAATTCAGAAAAGAATGCGACAGCAGCGAGATACATAAACGGTTAAGTGCAGGAAAAAAGAACAACGAAGCTTTCCACAAATACATAATCAGTATGAAGCAAATTTCGCGTTAGGCAACGTAGAGAAAGGAGCGGCAATACAATAGTCGATGGAATCAGAGACGAATTGAAATATGCATTATATAGTTCAAAAAATTTTAAAATTCTAACAACACAAAATAGTCAGACAAAAAATTACAACTATAATCAGAATAAGAAGCGAATTGAAATATGCATTATATAGTTCAAAAAATGCTACGATAACTACAACACTGCAGACAACAAAGAACAGAGGAAAAGAGAGCGTTGCGGCTCGGTGGAGCACAAAAGAGCAGAGCAGAGGTAAAATGTTTTTATTACAACAATAATGGACATATTTCGAAAGACTGCCACATAAACAAACAGAAGGAATCGCGGTAGTTGTGCAACGCAGCATAATAAAGATCAAATGTTCACAAATGCAGTACTTGGCAGCACTGACTTGCATCGAATGCATTTTCTTTCAAAGACATTTATATTATTCTCATTTTTGACTTCACTAGACTGCTCATTAAACACTGGTAGACCCTTGTAAAGCAGACATCTCTTCATTGCGGTGTTTGTGGCTTTATTTACTCTAAAATCAATAGTTTACATAAGTTAATTGTTGTTTTAAATATTCCGGTGCATTTCCTGTTTTCATATTATATATTTATATATATATATATATATACGTATTTACTTGTAATATTTGTCCAAAGTAAAGCCATTGCAGCATATCCAGCATAAATTGTATTATTGTATACTATTATATTTTATTATTCTTCTGATAACTTTATTTTGTAGTTTTTGTAGTCTTTCTATTTAACCACGTATATAATATTGTTGAGCCGAATTCAAAGTATGATTTAATAATTAAGTTATATATATTTATCGCAGTTAATGTTTATATTTTTCTTCTTATTCTTCTAAAAAAGTTAATTTTTTTACGTTTTTAAAATTTTTATTTTTAAAATTTTTGGTTTTTAAAATTCATCTCATTGTCTAATATAAAACCAAGATATTTAATTTTTTTCCACTTTTTCTATAATTTTATTATTAATCTGCATATCTGTGTTATTATTTCCATAATTTTTGTTTCATCTTCTTTGAGTTTTAATTTATTAATTTTCAGCCACTTATTTACATTATTAAGATCATAAATTAAGTTTATTTGGCATTCTTCAATCGGTTCCGATATATTAAATATAAGAGTATATATTATAAACAGCAGAGCACCTAGGATTGATCCCTGTGTTCTTTTATACTCATTCCAAGCTATATAATAATTTTGGGTTTTAGCGATATTATATTCTATTACTTTTTCTCTTTTCAAAACTTCCAGTAGCCTTTTGAACCACTTATTCTTTATATTTTTCTCGTACATTGTTCTAATTACTGAAAGTAATTGTTCTCTTCATCGTTTCTCTTCATTTCCCAATAAGTTGTTTATTACCCTTTGGAATAAGTTTCTTCCGTATTTAAACATTTTTCCGATATTTTATTTGTACTGCTAATATTTGAACTTACATTTCTCATATTTGTTATAACATAATCAATTATTGTTTATTATTAAACCTGCACTCTTACTCATGCAGTGCATTGTGCAGGTTTAGGAAAGGTGGAAAGAGGGAAGATGCAAACGGTAAGGAAACGAGTTGCTGCTAGTGACTATAAAATGGCCAGTGCTATACATACCTTCACATTAGACAGTATACAGCAATCGTCCCTAAGAAACCCGCAGTTTCTCACACCACTTATGTTGTATGTGTTAATTTTATACAGAAGTATTTTATTAATTTATTAACTGTTTTAACCCATTATCATTAATTATGCATTCAATTTTCTTCTTTCTTTTGATCAATCAATATTAATTCTCCAACAAAAACAATGTTCTTGTCCTTTTCAGTAAGTTCCTCAAATATACCACAAAATTCAGCCTCTTGACTTCACTATTATAATCGAGTAATTTTTTTATTTTACGCTATATGCACCAATCCAGTGTTTGAAATCAGTAACTTTCTCAAACATCATTTTCACCTCGCGACATTTGTTATAGTACACAACTATTCCTCCGGTTCTCGTTGAATTGGATTGCATTTGAAAGTATTCCGGTATCACTATTTCGGATTCATCCACATAGTCTGTTAGGTGCGTTTCCGTTAATATTATAAAATGTAGTTTCTCTATCTGTAATTGCTTCTATTTGATTGATTTTTAATTAATCGCCTTTTTAATTTCAGTTTGTTTTCATATACCGGACATTCTCTATCTGTAGTCGCATGCTTTTCATCTAAACGCAGATTCAGTTTTTTATTAATTTTATTATCCTCACATTGCTTTGTATTATGATTTCCGTAACATTTGAGACATATCTCGCTGTTCTTTCACCTGAATCATCACTCGAACTGACGTTGCACAGCTGCAAAAATCAGCACTCTCTGACAATTCACTCTTGATATACACATGCTGGCTTTTTACTATTTCTTTGCGTATAAAGCCTCATTTTCATCTCTTCCTTAACACGTCGCCCTTTTTCATTTTTTCCCACCCAACATTTAATTTTTGTCACGCAATTACAGTGTTGCCACCTTGTGTGTAATTACACATATCGTGTGTAATTTTTGATTGTGTGTGTAACATGTGTGTAATTAGCTTCGTGTGTAATTTTAATTCCTGTTCTACCTTTTTCTTTAATCGCTAATTTTTAACATTCAATTGGTTACTCTCATTTGTTTTGTAAATTTATTGCAATTTCTAACACCAGATTGCAAAAGTAAACACCTATATCATTCTCTTTCCAATTTAAATACATGTAAGGCTAATGTTTAGTCGCCTTAGTCTAGTAGCTAGTGAGTTGGCTTATTAGACGTAAAGCCCGAGTTCAACCCCCAGGTTAGACATCAAAACTAAAATATGAAAAAAGTTCTTCGATGACTTCCTCTCAGCAGATTTCTGGCAATAAATCTGAGAGTAAATAAAATTGCCATGAAAAGGTACGCAAAAATCTGTTGTTCTAAGTCGACTTTAAGACTGTAGGCCCCGCCACTCATGTAGAAAAGCTAAGCTTGGTCGTAATCCTGATTGAAGGGTTGTAATGACCAATTATGTATGTATGTTGTGTATGAAAATACAATTTTAATGTTTACATAATATATGTATCCAATAATTGTAAAAATATAATTTTGTATGTAATTTTTTTCATATGTGTAATTTCGATGCCAGTTGTGTGTAAATCATAAAGCTGTTGGTGGTAACACTGCGCAATTACTTTTTGGTAGGATTCACTATTTATTTTTAATTTAGCGTTATAAATTAATATATTGTTTCTTCTTGTTTCATACATTTGTATTGAATATGTTTCACTTATTTTGTTTTCGATGGCACTTTATATTCTATCTCGTTCATCTTTGTTTTCACTTTGAATGGTCACTGTTCCATTTCTTCTACTTTCTATAAATATTTCGTGTTATTATTATTGAATTTATTGAATAAAATTTTAAATTGAATTTTGTTGAAAAAACTTGTTTTGTTAGAAAACAAATTTAATTAAAACTTTTTCGCATCTCAAAAAATTTAAAAAAAAAAATGGAAAACTTTGTAAATGACAACGCTCATCAACGGGTCAGTTGAAAAACGAGTTCAACGACCAAAATTCATATTTGTCTATACTTGTGTAATGTAATAATGATACAGTCAAACTCGTTTATAATGAACTGGTTTATAATGAATTCTTGGTTATTTCGTTCTTAAAAATTCAAGTTCCAATGATTTAGTAACAATTTTCATACAAAAAACATCGTTTATTACCAACTCGTTTATAACGAATTCTCTGTTAAAAGGAACTACTTTAAATGGTAAATTAAATTAGTAATTAAATTTCATGCATTTACCTTTCTTATAAGCACCCTCGGAAATAACTTTGTAGTGTGGCAATAGCCTTTACTTTTATTGAATATGGCAGCATTAAATTATAACTCAGTATCTTTAATCAGCTGATAGATAAAAAGAATTAATACATATTTTTGGTTTTTATTAAAAAAAAAACTTTTAGTTTTTAATAAATGAAAAAAATTATTTGTATTTTATATTTTCTTCTATGACTTCACCCCGTTTATTACGAACTTTGCCTATAACGAACTATTTTTTCCAGTCCCACAGAGTTCATTATAATCGTTTTTGACTGTATATAATTTTTTTTTATCAAAGTGAGAATAAATAGTTACACGAAACTGAACTCAATAAATAATTCCCGATTTATTGGATGTTTCCTCACTTTTGTGCCTTTTTGATATTTGATTATCACAGCAGTTGCCATTGTGAATTGTTCAAAAAGAAAAGAAGTGCTGAATCTAAGCTCTGTGGAAAATTTGGAATTATACGAAAGAAATCAAATAATATTGAGTTAAAATACATTAAAAGTTTGCATTAGATATTAAGTGCACTGCAAATAAATAAAAGGGTTGCTGGAATTTGAATAGGTTTTCGATTTTAATAATTCTTAATAATTTTCTTCACATTACACAAAGAAAAAATAAAAAACTGTAAACCCCAACAATGACTGAGTTCAGTGCATGCAAATCGATAATTAGGGGAGAAACAGGTATAAGATGTAATGGTGTTTGTGATAAGGTGTATCACTACACAAAAAAATGTTCTGGTATTGACCAATATTCCGCTGGAGTGTTGGAATCAAGCAAAAAACTCACAAAATTATTTCAGGTATCCCACTACCATGGTTGGAAAGAGGACCCTCTGGACTACCATTTGCATATAGTCTATGGGGTACAATTTTTTATATGTTCCCAAATGGCCATTGATCTTCTATAGAATTCTCATATATTTTCGACCAAAAATCGATTGTTTTAAAATTCAATATCTCGACTCACAAAATTATTTCAGGTATCCCACTACCATGGTTGGAAAGAGGACCCTCTGGACTACCATTTGCATATAGTCTGTATGTGGTTCAATTTCTTATATGATCCCAAATGGCCACTGATCTGCTAGAGAATTTTCAATCAAAAAATTGATATTTTCAAAGGCAATTTTTACAATACCATATCACTTCATATAGGATTTTTTTCTGATTATATTAAGAGGTATTGGAACAATCCCTAGAGTATGATATGGTACTCATAGGCCTATATGCCCTGAAATTACGTCCTAAACAAGTGACCTTGTTCAAATGGATACTGTTAAACAGTTAACAGTACTCTGTTAAGGGTAAATTTTGCTCTGTTAGGAGCAAATTGTGCACTATTAACGCTAAATGCGGCGCTGCTAAAATTTATGGATTGCGTCTTGGGTTTCCAAATTCGAATTTATCGCCACACACATGAAATTAAAAGGTACTACAGAAAAAGGTATAGTGCAAAGTTTTTGACTGAAGACGAAACATATCCGAAAATCTTATCGAAACAGAAAATAAATATTGGCTAGGAAAAATGCCGAGTTGTCGATGGAATTGAAACGTGGAATTAAATTATAATGTAAATAATTTTGATGAATCGATAGAAGGCACAATTAAAAACTTACATTGCGAAAAACAATACCCGGGAATAGCAGTGTGAACGAACAATTCATACATATATATACATAATTGGTCATTACAACTCTTCAGTCAGGATTATAGACCTAGTTTCTTACACTACTTATGTTGTGTGTGTTAATTTTATACATAAGTGGCGGGACCTACAGTTTAAAGTCGACTCCGAACGACAGATTTTTGAGAAACTTTTCATGGCAAATTTTATTTTTACTCTCAGAGTTTTTGGCAGAAATCTGCTGAGAGGAAATCGCCGAAAAAATACTTTTTGTATTTTATTTTGATGTCTGGCCTGGGACTCGAACCACGGCTTTACGTCTAATAAGTCAGCACACTCCCTACTAGACCACGGCGACTTCATAAACGAACAATTATGGACATTAAAGAAGAATAAAATAGTGAAGTAACATAAAGCAAAATTTGAAAGTACTACTTTTGCACGAGTTTGAAGATCCACGGTTGAAAAAAATTTTTTTGGTAAAAAATTATTAATTTAGTACGGTTTCAAAATCAATGTCTTGTAATTATGTTTGTTTTTACTACACTTGGCACCATTGCTGAAATGAATACACATAGTAGTAGCTGGTAAATCCCAAAAGTTTTAACTTTCTATAAAAGATTTTTTTAATAAAAAGTCGACGGCGCAAGATCTTTCGGAAAGTAGTCCGACAGTTCAAAACCCGATTACCGGGCGAAACTCACCATTGGATAATTTGATGGATATCTCCAGTAATGATACCGACTTTAGTCCAGTTCGTCGCAAACAATTCAAGTAGCAACGAATGTAGCTATGAAAATATTTTTCTTTATTTCTATTCTAATTTTTTGTTCTTAATTCTGTATGAATTATGTATTTAAAGTTTTAATGCTCAATAAAATGCCATTTTAACAAAAAATTTTTATGCATTTCTGAAATTTTATAGTTTTCAACATTTTTTACACGGTTTTCATATGACATGGAAAGTATCCCCTGTTTTCCTATAGGAAACGCATCTCTATTTACATAATTTTTTTTACACGGATTTCTGAGGAACGTATCTAACGTGAAAAATATGAGTTGGGTGTATATAAAATAAAACTGGAAAATGAGAAAAATATATATGTAACAATAGGATACGAAATATCAAAGATCAAAAATAAATGTGGAATAATATAAAAGATTTAGTTTTGAAAAAGAATAAACCTGTGATAAAAAATGTGATATTTAATAATGTAGAATATAATAACAGCTCCGATATAGCTAACCACTAATCATTATTAAAGAAATAAGAGAATGTTTAGAGGATGTAGAATACGATAATAAAATAAATGTGATAAGTAATAAATTTATTTTCCGTACAATAACTATTTCACAACTTAAAACAATTTGTAAGACCATAAAGAAAAAGCCAGATTATAATAAAGTGAATATATGTTTCATCTTAGATAACTGGCAGCTATGAGGAAATATGTTGCGAATAATAAATTCATCATTGGATAAGGGAGTTTTTCCAGATAATTTAAAAACTTCAATGATTACACCAATTGGGAAAATAGCAAAACAAGTAAATGCGAAGAACTTCGTCCAATAAATGCTTTAAAACTTTGTGAAACAATTTTAGATAAAATTGTTAAACAACAGCTTGTAGAATACATGGAAAAAAATAAATTATTATCAAAATATCAATCGGGTTTTCGTGTGAGAGAACGGTAAACTATGTAATTAATAGATAGAAGAAAATTGAAGGTAATAGAAGATAATGGCTATTTTTCTTGACTTTAAGAGAGCGTTTGAAACCATTGATAGAGATATAAGTTGTTATTTTGTTGCCAAAATAAAATAATTCTAAAGAATTAACATATTGCGACTCCCAGCGGACCATAAATTGAAGTAGGTTAGCAGCAATATCAGACAATTTATGTTTCACTGAATTGTCGTATCAAGCTACTGGGTCTAAGGAAATAGTCGAGGCTGACCTAGGCGCAGGTCCTGGTACTTTAGTGGGGATTTAGTTTTTCTCTTCAACAATGTTTTTTATCAGAACTAAAATGATGATTGTTAAAATGAGAGCCAGCCCTGTATAACTGACCGCCAAGCCGTGTACTTTATGATCGGCTATTGTTGTTGGAATATCGTGTAGCTGCGCCTTTACTTCTTCCTGCAATCGGTTTATGTCTTCAATACTCGAACGGTATAGTAAGGATTGTGACAAATTCTTTTTATTCTGGAGTAAATTTGAAAATGACATCCCGCTGCTTGTATGGGATTGGTGCAGACGTGACGTGATAGCTTGATGCCCGTGGATTGTGATCACATCGTTTTTCATGGTGCATCCTGCTGGCATTGTGAGTATCCCAGTTCCTTGCAAAAGATTGTGACTACTCCTTTCTTTGCACACTGTACTTAATTTGAGTTGTTGATTGGTAGTGGTCAAATTGGAGCGTTTTGGACGTTGCAAATTTTTATCGTTGAAGTTGGATGCCTTGCTTCTTTTAACGGAATATCTGAGTTGTTATTTTCGGCATCAGTTATTGGTGGCACTAGGGGAAGCGGAGCAGATGTCCTGATGAATCCATCTGACCCGGGATATGTTTCGGTTACTTTACCGAGCCGCCATGTCATGGCAGGTGACGGGTTATCTTTGATTACGACTATGGTGCCAAGTGGCAAATTTTGAAACTTGGTTTGCCATTTGTTCCGCTGTTGAAGTTCATTGCGGTATTCCATTGAGATTTGTTGCGTTGTCGCAATAAAGACCTCTACGTCTTATATATCTTTTAAGTGTCCGTTACGAATTCTAAATGAGCTGCCTTCGTAGAAATATAACAAAAGACCGCAATATACGCCCTTTGGGATCGTTTTCCTCTAGTTTTAAAATGAACTCATATTGCGCCACAATAATCCACTCCTGCATTGATGAAAGGTCTTGCTGGAGTCACCCTAGTTTCCGGTAAATTTTCCATTATTTACCAAAGTTTTGGTTTTGATTTGGCACAGTATACACATCGATGAACAGTTTCTCGTGCTAAATGTTTACCTTTGATGCGCCAAAAGCGTTGTCTCACGGTTGTAAGGAGAGCTGTATGATCACAATGTTTGCTTTCCTTGTGTATTGAGTGAATATTAGTCTGCTAATTGTCATTATACTGCAAGAGCATTGGGTGTTTCGTATCAAAGCTTAACGTAGATGCTTCTAATCTGCCTTCGACTCTTAAGATACGGTTTTTATCTAAAAATTTCATTTTATTTGGCTTGATGCTTTGAGTTCTTTTTGCCTTTGCAATTGTTGAACATCTTCCTTGAAGTTTGACATATTTATACAACTTCGGGTGTCGTATTATCTTGAATTGAAGCTATTTGATTTCCCACAAATGTATGGAAAGAGGATGGCCTGCAGTTTATTCATGTTAACATGATTTTGACAATAGAATGTTGGTTGGTATCCATGTCCAGATCTTGTTTAATTATTGCAGCTAAGGTAGCGCCTAGCTGAGCGGCACATAACTTCAGCTTTGGAAGAGTTTGTTGTTTAAGTGGAGCTATACAAGATTTTGCATACAACAAGTATGCAATAGTTTTATTAGATAAAATCATTCTGACATAAACTGCATCTGATGCATCTGTAAAGACGTGTAGTTTGGTGTTGTTGGGAATCTCAGCACTTGAAAACATGCCGATGAACTTGAAAGCTTTAGAGTTCTATAAGATTATTTCGAAAATTTCGCCAGCGGGAATCGAATTCTAAAGGAACAGCTTCGTCCCAAGAGAGGTTCAAGGTCCATAACTCTTGAACAAACATTTTGGCCCTGACGAGTACAGGTGATCTGAGGTGTCTGTTCCTTTAGTTACAGCCTTTGTTGGTTGAATGTCAACTTCAATCTTAAGTTGATCACATTTGGGTAGCCAAGCTAATCCTAATGTTTTTGTGTACTCGGTCTTAGCTGTAGAGAAGTCGAGGCTGACTTCTTGATCGGTTTCAGGGATGTTACTGAGTAGTTGAGTATGGTAAGCGCACCATTTTCGTAAATTAAATCCGTATCCTGCCATGACTTGCTGCTAAGGAATAATGTATCTTATTGTCGTGATTTATTTCCTTCAAACATTTTATTGCCAGGTATGGCGCTGGCCTGGTTCCATATGTGACGGTGTTCAATTTGAAATAGCTTATTGGTTCAGATTCTTACGCCACAGGAATATCTGATATTGCCTGTCTTAGGATAGATCCATATTCGACAGTACATCTTTTCTATATCGGTAGTGAACACGAAACGCGGTAGCCGAAATCGCAGCAAAATAGTGAACAGCTCAATCTGAAGTTATGGCCCGATGGGCAAAATATCGTTCAATTACTTTCCAGTTGATGTTTTCGATGAAGCGTCGAATACCACTCGAAGTTTAGTAGTGTTGTTCTCAGGCCGTAGTACGCAGTGATGAGGAATAAAGTATAAAGTATCCCTTCTACCATCTCTATAGCGATCTTGGTTATATGCCCTAAAGCCTCATATTCCTGCATAAATTGTGTATATTGTTCTTTTGATAGTCTGCGTTCCAAGGAGAGAAATCGGTTGACTACAATGCTGTGTGAATTTTCTAGTGCAGATGTTTCGGCGCAGAATGGAAGTCGTACGACGAATCTGCCGTCTTTGTCACGTATGCTGTGTTG
The DNA here is from genome assembly GCA_014635995.1 of Sarcophaga peregrina. Taxonomy (NCBI): domain Eukaryota; kingdom Metazoa; phylum Arthropoda; class Insecta; order Diptera; family Sarcophagidae; genus Sarcophaga; species Sarcophaga peregrina. The sequence goes on along the minus strand of CM025790.1, from coordinate 75,621,346 downwards.
ATTGAAGTGTGCATTGTGCATTTTCTCTGGACGATTGATGGTTGGGTTAGCCAAAGTTACATTGTTGGGAATTGACCGCTTATCAATATGAAGAAGTTGAACAGGTTGAGGAGCAATTATTAGCGGCAATACAAATGCTTCTAAACTTGCCGAAAAATTGTTGAGTCGAGATTGAATGATAATGTTGACTCGGTTTGAACCTTAGTTCGGTTTTTTCCAATACCATTGATTGCAATGGACGTAGCCCTTCCTGGGATTCCTAACCGTGCCACCAATCGTTCGGTTATTACCTTGACAAATCATTAGCCTTAAACCTTTAACAACGCTGTACTTAACAGGACATAGGATTTTTTGTATGCATAACTAACTTTCTTACCTCCATGTTAATTTTGCTCCAAACAAAATGTTTCGAGGTTAACTTGATTGAAGTTCTGACGCCCGGGTGTGAAAGGTTATGCAGTGCATCAAAAACAATAGAGCGCATTGCAACCAGGATACAAGGGTGCGCTCTGCCCGTCGAAACATCAATTAATATTTCGCGATCTCTACCCGGCACTTTGACATTTTCCGAAGTAAGTGAGTAACTTTCTGTAACTCAGAGCAGTTTGATTGTTCTTCACTGAGTAATTGCAAATCAATGGATGTTGGAAGTCTGATGGTTTCCACCCTTCACAAAAAATCTGCAATTGACTTATAAAATGCAGTTGTCTCGTTAGCCGAGGTGATATGCGTTCCCAACCTCTATCAAATGTATATTGTAGGGGTTTATGATCTGTAAATACAAAAAACTTTGTACCCTCTAAAAAGAATCGGAAGTACCTGATTGCAGCATAAATGGCCATCAGTTCGCGGTCGTATGGCTGTACGGTTGCGGTGAATTCTTTCGAAAAAAATCCGTATGGTTGCCAATCGGCTTCGATGCTCTGTTGTAGAACCGCTCCCATTGCCTAGTTGGAAGCGTCGGTCATGTGCGCTATTGTAGCCCCTGTTCGTGGAAACTCCAATATTGTTGTCTTGACAAGTTCCGCCTTTATCTTTTCAAATGCGCCTTCGGATTCGACAGACCATTCTAATTTCGTACGAACCCATTTTTTGCATGGTTCCATCATTTTCTGTAGGGGTATGTCCATTCCTGCGGCGTGGGGTAAAAATTTCCATTATAAATTCACTGCTCCCAAGAAGCTACGTAAATCCTGCACCTCTTTTGGTCTCTTGCGACTAACGATAGTGTCCACCTTATGTGGGTGGGGCATGGTGCCTTTACTGGTGATTAGGTGTCCCAAGAACTCTACCTCGGACTGTCACAACTGACACTTTTTCATATTTATAACTAAACCCCTCTTTCTGTAAATTTCGAAAATTTGTCATAAGTGGCCTAAGTGCTCCTCCGCTGATGCCGATGCAATTAAAACATAGTCCAAATACGGGAAAACGAAATCGAAATCTTTCAGTGTATCGTCCATATATCGTTGGAATGTCTGGGCAGAGTTACGTAGGCCAAAAGTCATATATCTGAATTCAAGTAATCCAAATAGTGTTATTACAGCTGTCTTCTCAATGTCGTCCGGATTGACGGGAATGTGGTGACACGCCTTTTTACAATCTATGACGGAAAAAACGGTTTTACCGTTTAACTCGTTCGCAAAAGAGTCTGAAGTCACCACATTGGCTCCACGATCCATCCCGTTTCCTTGCGATTTCTAATTTTTCAGGCGATAGTCGTCGAATTTTCTGGGCCATTGGAGGACCCTTTGTTTGATTAAAATGTAAAACTACAGATGGTGTTATCTACAATGCCCGGACGTCGTCTGTAAGGTCGATGAATTTCGCCAGAAGTTTATGAAAGATGTCATTCGTTTTCCGTATTATAACAATAGATGGTATATGCATTGTCAATTGACAGGTCTGGCGCGCGTGAGTTGTTGCGTCGACTAACGTTTTGCGTGTGTAATATCAGCAATAACAAAAAGCCACCTACATTAGCGATGCAAACCTATATCTAATGTTAGTAAGTCTCTTACCACATGTATTATTAATGTTATTGGCAGCGAGTAATTTCGTCATAGATTGTTTTAAATATGTACTTGTTGCTTAACCTTGGAATTACTGAAACCTCCGCGCTCGTATCTATTAAAAAACGTAAATGTGAATTCTTATCCTTAATGTAAAGGATTAAATGGGGGCTTACTAGTTTTCCGAATATCTCAGGCGGAAACTGGATGGAGGTCGACATTTACTGTCATTTTCTTTGAATGTGCGGTGGTTCCAACAAATTTCATTGGATGTGAGCTTGATGACGGAGAATTTCAACGTCTTGTTGAATGTCGTTGCTGCTGAGAGTCATAATTACTCCTTTTTATGCGGTCAAATCTTTTCGTCAAGTCCTTGATGATGCTGAATAAATCATTTTCATTCACATTGTTAACCTTCGGTTGGTTCTGCACGTCCATTATACTGTCAGCTATCTCGGCCAACTTATATAAATCACCTTCCGTTGCTGTCACAATGATTTTTATATATCCGGATCTAACCTGTTTCCTGCTAATTCCTTAACTTCCCGTAACAAGGCCGAAGGCTTTTTTCCGCCCATAGACAAGACATCGAATAAACGCCTAAAACGGCTGTCATCTGATTCGCTAATCTCGGCTATAAGTCTTGCTTTGAGCGCTTCGTATTTTTTTGTGACTTCGATTCGTGTGGAATCGATATTATATTAGATGCAAATTTCAGCACCGAAGAGTCTATCTCCGCCACTATTGTATAATAATTCATGTCATCTGTCATGATACCCTACGTGCGAATTGAGCCTCCACCTGCAAAAACCTTAGCTTCGGGTTGGATTTCAAAAAGGTGGTGGTTTAACAGCCACATTGCACAATTGTGCTGCTGCGTCGATTCCATTTTCATTATTCATTTTCAGCGTCGCAGTCATCAATTAAGTGTGTGAAATTAGTGTTGATTTATAATAATTCAAGTCTTTTATTTTATTAATTGAAATTGGTTGTTGTGTACAACTAGTCGCTCGTATGTACACTACTCGATTGAAAAACGTTTCATTCAAAAACTGAAACCTGGCTAAACGAACGATCTGTATGGGTTACCAGATTGCTAGCATACATTATAAGCTACAAATACCCAGTCCCGAACCATTATGACAGCAACTGCTCTTTACAGTAGTAGAAAAGCGATGGTCTATATTGGATTATGACTATGATGGGGACAAAATCTTGAGTATAGTTGACAAAAATATACCAATTGACCATACGATATCACCCGTTTTCGATCCTGATTTTGCAATGAAAATACTGTACAGATCCTATTGTGATAACGGTATGCAACTCCCACAAAACGTCATCCTAGTATTCATCGTCGTATCCAGTTTACTGAACAAAGTCGGATGTGAAAACCTTTACGGAACAGTTGAAGTACTATTCAGGTTGAAATAATTGCTATAACAGTAAAAAGGCAGTAGGATGGGATGGGATGCGTGCAAACAATGTAAAATTTTTGATTATGGTCAACATGGCGACCGCCAGAACGATGATTGTCGTACGGTATTCAAGTTGACACGCAGCCTCCTCGTGGCCCCTCCTGGAGGGCACACTTGCACCAGCTAGATGTTAACTAATGCGTGCAATGCAGTTCTATTCCCTGGTGTTTAAATTTGAGTTGCAGGGCTTGCAGCCCACCACCTAAAAACAACATCCAATGAAAGCGACAACACAAGCCTATAATAATCTCCTCAAAAGTTGGCGAGAGGCACATAGAACATCCTGATCTTCTATAGGATAGGCGCTTCCGCCCAACCGGAGGATTTCTTCATGAAATACAGACTGACATCACTGCCATTCGGAAGAAGGTGGAAGTGAATCACAATTGCACTATTATCCAAAGACTGTCCAGTTGCTTGCGTATGCTGACGACATTTAACCTTTTTTGCTATTAAGATGGGTCTGGCTGTAAATGAGGGCAAACGGAGTATATGTTGTAGACAAGGAGGAACATGCGGCGAATTACGGCCGGTAAATATGCTTTCGATACAATCAGTAATTTTTTTTATCTTGGTTTGGTCGTTATCACCAAACAGGATGTCAGTCTACAAATCGAGTGTAGGATCTCTCTTGTCAATAGATGCCTCAACAGGCAATTGAGTTGCAAAGTTCACTAATACTCTATAATAAGCTCATCCTCTCCGTGTTTCTTTATGGCGCAGAAGTATTTACACTATTAAGCACTGACGCATCAGCCTTGGGATTATCGAGATTTCTCTCGTACGAAAGATATTCGGTCCAGTGCGAATTGGCAATCATTTCAGCATTGCATTCAATAATTAGCTGTATGTGCTCCTTAACGATGTGGACATTGCGCATGGCATAAACATTCTGCGCTGGTTCGGTCATGTCGATCGAATTGATGAAGATGTTCCGGCGTGACAGGTATTTGATGTGGGGATTTGCGGAAGTTGAGGAAGACCTGAAACAGGCTGAAATCCGATATTCGGGTTGTTAATGGCCAATTAAGTATGTAAGTAAACGGCGATAAATTCCAGGAGTGTTTACACCGTCGGGTGCCTGGAAAGTATATAGCGTGTCTATGAATGCAGAACCGTTGCAGTAACAAATTGACGTATTTCCAAAGCCTGGTACGAGGTAAAACTCGAATAAATTCATTCGTGAGGCTAATATTCCTTTCTAGAGAGATATCCAATTATTTCACACAAACTGTACTCATTTGCAAACACACTTGTATAGAGACCAGGTAAATCTGATCTAGTTTGGACACATACAGAACAAAATGTAAATTAAACATAATAAGAGTTTATTCTCGAAACCATATATCAGTTACACTGGAATATTGGCCTCTGGGTGCGCACTCCCGGAAGCTGAGAATAACTCACGGAGACGTCTGTAGAAGCTATAATAATGAAGATGGAGAAAATTCCACAAAACAACTTCTCTGACATTGACCGCTGACACTTTGAGCCTGAGAGAATTTTTTACCGCTTAGAGCCTGACAGAATGTATCTAGACAAAAATGGCTTGGTAGAATACACACTACACATGAAGTATCTAGATAGCTAAAAAATGCCTGCTGGAACAGATACTATCAGCATTACAATAGGATTTAAGTAAACAATTTTCAACAGAATTGTAATATGAAAATGGCTTATTATTGTCACCCTCCACTTGGGTAATAATCTTGTTCGATGTGGGGGCTTAAGTGTACTTCGATTCACTCTGTGGCTCAGAGTGAGTTGGAGTGCAAGACTAAAGGTTACCCCTATCATGTCCCAGCTCATTGTGCAAATCCAGGTAAGTATCGTTGACAACAACGAAATCGTCGGGAATTTCGCCCCAGCTGGCGTGAGGATTATGATCGTAGAGGAGATCTTTAGTGAGGCGACAGCTTTGGCAATCCCCACTTCGACGGAAGATATGTGCGTGGAGTCAGACCCTGTCTCCCCACTATCGGATGAAGACGGTGACAATACGGTCATCGAAAGGCTCCCCTTCACTCAGGTCCAAATTGTTACTGGGGGAGTAATGAGATGGGGATTTTCCCTTTAAGGAAATCTATTGTCAGACAGGATGCTTCGGGTCCACTAGCGCAATCATCGGATTTGTACTGCGTGGAAAGAGGTGACTCAACTGACAAGGGGGGAAATGGGCGGAAACGTTCCGCTATGTATAATGAGAGGAAGTCATACCGCAGGGTCTTGAGGAGATTCGCAAGCTGTGGTGTGGATTCCCTTTCTGTTAAGGAGCAGAGCATGCTGGCTCGACACAGAGGCACTGTTTCGCGGTATGAGTCCCAATACCCGGGCAGTGGACTCTCACGAGGCGCTGACTCTGGAAGGAAGGATGGTCCCTTGAGTGCCGAGTGCTCCTACCTCTCAAGCTACAAGCAAGGGGCATGAAGGTTTTACACCCTCACTCTCAACTGGAGCAAAGCAAAACATCAGGGTTTTCAAACCTCCGGTGAAGAAAAGGGCGATGGTTTTCCTTTTACAATGGATGAAGGAAAGGGGGTGGAAAATATCGCTAATTCTTTATTACGGAAGAAAGATGTAAGTTTGTTCCTGGAACAAGTGATAAGGTAAGGGCCTGTATTTTAGCTAGGAGTGTTTTGACTTGTTAATCACTCCCTCCTTGTGTACAGGTGACGTAACAACTGTGGCTTACAGTGATGACCGTGAGATCGATTTGATACTGTCATCTGTGTACATGCCGAGGCTGCACCCTCTCCTGATGACTTAATTGAACTACTGGTGGAGCATGCGAACAGGAAAAGATGTCGCCTTGTCTTGGGTTGTGATGCCAGTGCTCATTACACCCAATGGAGCAGTGCTAACATAAATACTAGGGGTGAGCCGATTTTAAATTTTATTATTCTTAATAGGCCTAACATTTGTAACGTTGGTAACACGTTTAGAAACCGTGTTAGGGGGCGGTAATTGACACTACGCTCTCTAACATGGATAGGTTTACGATTTGGGACTGGAGGGTTTTAAATGAGTGTTCCTTCTCCGATCACCAACTGATATCCTTCAATATTAATCTACGAGGGGGGCCTTAATAGGCCTTTTAGAAATCAGATATGAAAGGGCTGTGGTGGGGAGCTTAGAACACTTCGGGGACGCTCCACTCCTGGCATCAATGATCCAGTTGGATCTTTGATGAATATTTTGTTGTCTTGTTAAGGAGATTCTTGCCTTCTCACTTACCCGGGTAAGAGGAGCCAGCCTGCCTGGTGGAATGCGGAACTCCAGACACCGCTGTTGTACTAGGAGACTCTTTAATAAGGCTAAGAAGTCGGGCAGGGATGTTGACTGGTCTGCATATAGATCCAGTTTTAATGACTATAAGAGAACCACCTGGATGAGTTTCTGCACAAGTATTGAGGACGTTGCTGATGTGACCCGTTTCCGTAGGATGCTGTCGAAGGACCTAAAAGTCTTAGGCTTCGTCCAAAAGAACGTGGACGTCCTCGAGAAAAGAAACCCTTCTATTGAGCACTCATTTTGCCGATTGTAAGGATCCAAGAAGTTATCCGTTGGCTGATCCCGTCTGTGATGCTGGCATTATGCCCGTTTTGGAGGATTTCATTACCAGGGGTAAGGTCAAATGGACTATTAGTAGGTTTGGGCCGTTCAAGTCGACTAGTCCGGATGGTACATTTCCGGCTTTGCTTCAGCATGCTTTTGATATATTACACGAATATCCGGTGGACGTCTATAGGGACTGTCTCCGGTGGTGTGATGTACCTGAGTTGGAAAGATGTGCTCGTGGTGTTTATACCAAAAGCTGGTAAACTCAGTCACATCGGCCCTAAAGATTACAAACCGATATCACTCTCATCATTTCTCTTGAAGGCTTTGGAGAGACTTATCGATCTATATTTGAGGTCAAACATTGACCGATCTTTGTTGAGTGGGTCGCAACATGCTTACATTGAGGGTAAGTCTGTTGAGAGCAACAAACTGTGGTTTGGGGATAAATCCAAACAAGACGGACCTCGTTTTGTTCTCACGTAGGTACAAAATTAAAACATTCAGGCTGCCAAGATTAGCTGGTAGGGAGCTGCCGTTGTCTTCTGAGGTCAAGTAGGTGTTGTCCTGGACAGCAAGCTGAACTAGAAACGAAACACCGAGGAAAGAATGAAGAAGGGACTAAATGCTTTCTACCAGTGTAGGAAGTCCATAGATAAGAACTGGGGTCTTCCGCCTAGGCTCATTCGCTGGATGTTGTCTGGTGGTGTGCCTTAGATAAGAGTTTTCAACGGGAAAGCTTGGATAAGGTTCAGCGGATTGCCCCTTTGAATATCACTAAAGTGAGGAAGAGTTGCCCTCAGGCTGTTCTTGATACTATGCTCTGTCTTGACATATAAGTCAAGCGGTGTGCAGCGCGTAGTGTCATACGCCTGAGGGAATCGGGTTGCTGGAAACATGGATAGGTCACTCCAGGGTTCTGAATACCGTCTTTCCTGACGGAAGGTATGGACTTTCGGAAAAAGCCACTGATTATATTGGGCCTAAGGCTATGTTCCTACCTGGTATACCCATCTTCACAGATGGGTCTAAGTTAGGTAGATGTACAGGTGCTGGGGTTTTCTGTAGGGAACTCGGTCTTGAACTCCACTTCAGGTTGAATGATAACTGCAGCGTTTTTCAGGCGGAGATTTCCGCAATACTGAAGGCTATTGAGGCCATAGCTGTTGGCCCACCTTCGGAATCTTACATGATCTTCGTTGACAGTCAGGCTGCTCTTAAAAAATTAATATTTTTCATAAAGTTCTTTGATTCAAAGTATGTTTGTAATGTAATTGCAGGAGAGCACTGTATCTAGTTTAAGTTAAATTTCGAACTAACACCAATTTCTTCCAACGTGAGACAAGAAAAACATATTCTAATATGGATAAGGCAATGAATTTGAGTGCCTGTTAAAATTTTCTAAATTAGACATGTACATACATATGCTAATTTCTTTTAGGAAAAATTTAGTAATTAGCTTTTAGAAATATTAAAACTAATATTTATTACTATGTATGGACAATTTGTTGAATGATTTATTTATTTACCCTTTTCTCCCGTTGCATTAGAGCTCATATTTCTTTTCGGTGTTAATGAATCAAACTGGAAAACATTTTTCTTATAATAAACGCCTTCTACGAGTTTTTCAGCGTTGTGTTTTTCATTTGTTACTTTAGAATTAATGTCAACAATATTAGCATTAAAAGCATCTGCAAAATTCTGCTCATTTTTATACCCTGTAGTTGGCTCCTCTTTTGTTGTGACAGAATTTTCCTTTGGTTGCATCTGCAAAACATTATCAGAATCGAAGTTCGGTTGCTAAAAAATACAAATATTTCGTCAGACAAAAATTGTTTGGAGTTCATTAGTTGTTTAGCAGAGACATACATTGTTAAGATTTATAAAATTGGGTTTAGATTTATTTCGTGCTTCTATATTCCTATGAGGAGGCACTGGAGGTCGATATTCAACTGATTTTATAGTCATATTTGAACTATTTGGCAAACTAAAAGAGGTTTAGAAACATTTTTGGTTAGCTTTTAGTGAATTATCGAATAATTAATATAATAATTACTATAAAAAGATTGGTTTTAAAATTTTCAGTTCATTACTTACTTATTTTCACTTAGTTGGTTCATTTCACTGCAGAGAATATCCTTTGTGGTATTAAAAGAAGAAGCTTCTTTAATAGATTTACTGTTCATTGTTGAATAATTATTTATTGGGTTACTTGTAATTCTCATCCTTGAATCTATTTTAAAAAGTTCGATTAAAAATATTATTCAATTCATTAAAATGTAACTTACCTCTGGAATTGATGAAGTTCTGATCTTGAGATGAAAATGTTAACATGGAAGATCTGTCCATAGTGGAGCGTCCAAGCCACACCCAATCGTGTGCATTTGTAGTTGATTCTTTTACAAATTTGGGCTCTCGAATTAAATTGATACTTTTCTGATTTTTAAAATTCTCAGAAGGATCGAAACTACATTCAATGTGGGATGACTTAAATTTCGAAGCATACACAACGCAAGATATTACAAATACGACAATGGCAAAGCAGAATGCTGTTAACAAAACATACATGCCAACTTCAATGGAAGATAAATTTTTCATAGGACGCTTTGTACCGTAGTTTAACTTATTAAAGGAATAGTTATTTCCCTTATGTTGTCTTGCTTGAACAGTTGGTTCATGATGACTAGAATCTTGTAGCGGTACACCTTTTTAAAAAGAATTTATTTAGAAAATAAATATTATAAAAACACACTTTACTACCTATAATATCTGCTAAATCACCCCCATTGTTTGAAAATTTGCTTTTTTCCCTACGATATATTCCATCGTTTTGGACGACTTCATGCTTATTTACGATATCATTAGGGCTGTTAAAATCAACTTCTACTGCAGCTAGAGCACTTGCTAATGGAGACATATTATACTTTGGTGTCTTATTAGATACGACATTGCGACGCGATCGACAATCTTCTGACAAAAGTAATGTCACCCTTAGTAAATTACCATTTCCTTCTCCTACAGCTATCACGCGTGGGTGGTGAGAAGCGAGCATTGGCGCAAAAGCAACAACTTCGGTGTCTAAACTTTCAACGAGGAGAAAGTAATCATCTACAGAGATATCCCTGAAATAATAAAAATTAAAGAATCTGTTAAGAATGCGGTGTCGTGTGCTCAGAAATAGAAAATTAAAAGAATTTGGCTTCAACCAAAATATAAGTTAGGGAACCTCAGCAACCTAAGAACATAATAGAGGAACCATTAATACAAAAATATAAAAGTATACTCAATACAAAATACACGATACAAAGTCGTGTGAATTGGCTAGTTGATGCAAGTTTCAAATTATGTAGTAATTTCGGTTAAAGTCTTACGACAAACTATGGATAATGTATAGTATTTAATAATGTTAAATATACGCCGAGATTGTATTGTGCTAGTGCTCTATATACAAATGTACAAGGATTGGTGAATAACTTTAATATGATTGAAATAATTGCTGCCACAAGGCAATTTGACTTTATATTATTAACCGAGACTCATCTAACCGAAAATATTGAGGAAAGCGAAATAATCGTACAGGAATATGATCACGCTATCTCATTAACTCAACGAGAACAGATGGTGTAATTATATACTTTAAAAGGGACTGGAAGGTGAATAAAATTTTAGAAAATCGTGAAGATTCAAAATATTGGGTCTTATCGTGTGTAGTGTAATACAAAAAAACTCGTCTGATTTTTACATCAGTATATAGATCACCAAACTGTAGTGAAGCTGAATTTTGTATGGCAATGTTTAGACGTGATATGTGATTACAACTGTGATATGGGAAATTTTAATATAGATTGGGCGCAACAAAATTTTTATAGAACAAGAATTGAAAAAAGTTTGAACGACAACGGTTTTAGACAAATAGTGGATGATTACACGCGAGTAACGCAAACATCAAAGACACTTATAGATTACGTAATAACAAATAGCTATAATGTATCGGTCAAAAACAGTTTAAGTAATGAAGTAGCGAATCATGAAACATTGGTTATTGTCATTAACATGAAGAGTGAAGAAATCACCTCGAACGAAACCGATAAAAGAGAAAAGGCAATATTTAAGTATAATAAAAATAATTTATTTGTACACTTAAATTGTACAATAAATCGTAATTCAATAGACAATGTAAGTGAAAAGGCTTTAATGATTGATAAAAGCTTGGAAGAAACTATTAATAAATTTACAAAAATAATAAAAGTAAATATGAAAAATATCGTTAATGCGTGGTTTAACAGTGAACTGCGGTCATTAAAACAGGAAAAAATTAAAAAATATTACAAAGCGAAATTAGAAAACACTGATGAAGCCCGCAAAGGTTATAGATCGAGCCGAAATGTATATAAAGTAAAGGTTGAGAATGAAAAAAAGAAAAAAAAATAAACACATTAATAATAAAATCAATAATGCCAGTGATGTGGAAAGAAGTAAAGAACATAGTTCTAAAAAGGAAACAATCTGTGATACCAAGTATGATTTTTAATGGTGTTGAACATAAAGACAATAAGAACATCGCTGGTCTTTTTAACGATTATTTTATAAATAGTATTAAGTTAATAAGAGACTCAATTGAAAATGTGCAATATGTTAATAATATACAGGCAGTTAATAGAAAATTCAAATTACGTGCAATAACAAAGAGAAACCTGATTACTGATATCACGAAAAATGTTGGTTGAAAATTGGATTATAGTCGGAGAAATTTTATTAACAATGGTGACACCAATTAAAAAAGTGGCAAATATATTAAAATGTGAAAATTCGGACCTATAAACTCTTTAAAGACTGTTGAAAAAATTTTAGAGAAGGTCGTGAAAGAACAACTGGTAAGTTATTTAGATGAAAATTCAATAACTTCAAAGCACCAGTCAGGATATAGAAAGTAATTCTCCTGTGAGACAGAAGTAAATTACGTGATTAATCGATGCAAAAAAATTGAGAAGAACAAAAAAATAATGGCAGTTTCTTTAGATTTTAAAAGAGCTTTCGAGAATATAGACAGAAACATAATACTTGAAAAATTATATATGTATGGACTACATGATGTTGAGCTTGAATGGTTTAGATCTTATTTAAGTAACAGAACGCAAATTACGGTTATAAACTACGTAAGGTCACAACCAATTGAAAATGATTATAGAGTTCCACAGGGATCGATTTTGGGAGCGTTATTATTCAGTATTTATATAAACGGCATGCCTGAGGTTTTGGCTACAAGTGAATTTATTCTGTATGCTGATGACACTTTGATATACACAATTGGAGACACAGAACAACAATGTAGAGACAATTTAATAAATGGTATAACAAATATGAGAGTAAAACTAAAATAATAGAAATAAATATGACTAGTGATCCCGAAATTAAAATCAATGATAAAATTATAGAGAAAATTGACCAAATTAAGTACTTAGGTTTCATTATTGATATTGACATTTGCAAAAAAATTGGTAAAAAGATAAGTTTTTTAAAAAGGATCCGGAATAAAGTTTTATTATTAACAACAATTAATATTTACAACACAACTATAAAACCTCATTTTGAATCAGGATCTACAATTAATTATACAACACAACTCGAACGACTACAAAAGTTGCAAAATAAAGTAATGCGGGCAATTTTAAGATGCAACAGATTGGATACGTCATCCAATTCATGCTTAGCACACTTAAATGGTTGAATATAAAACAACGACTGGAGCTAAACACCATAATTTTTATTCGAAAAATGAAGCAAGTGAAGGCGCCTGAATACCTCTGCGAGCAAATTATGTATGTGGGTCAGGCACAACCTTATGGATTGAGGAATGCTGACAACTTCAGACTGCAACGAGTCATCTCAACATCAATGCAACAGTCATTGTTTTACAAGGGTCTTAAACTATATAACTCTTTGAGAAATTATATAAAGAATGAACAGAATAACGTTTTCAGAAAAGAATGGGTACAATTTATAAAAAGGATAACGTAATTTTGAAATTTATTGAAACGTAATTTTGTAATTAAGTGAAATGAGATTTGTTAAAGTATGAGAAAATACTAATAAAGATTTATATTATTAAAAACTAATTCAGTGTCAAATATTTTCATGATTTTCTTGCAAATAATTATTTGCTCTTACAAATTTTTCGTAAGATAAAGAAGAACGGCAAATAACAACTGTATTGGTCTGTGTTGTTGTACTAGCGAAATTAAACCATTACCAAAATCGTAAAAAATATATGAAATCAAATTTGAAGAAAACAAATAATTTATTTTATGAAAACTTTTTAATTCGATATAGATGTATTTATTATATACATATAAATATTTGGGCGACTGCATATATATAGATACATTCAGAGTCTGAAACTTTAAAACACTTGAATGCATATATCAATTGCTATACCTTTGTAGATCGAAGCTATTCAAAGTAGAAAAAATGTATTGACAAGTATTGAAAAATATCATGAATTATTTAATTAAATATACATATGACCATCAAAATTAGAACGAACTTTAACTGACACAAATTTCATGGATCTTTTTATCAATCGCAAAATTTTGTAATAAAGTTATGTTTTTTTTTAATTCTCAATACTGTTGCCTTTTGATATAACAAATTCTGTTAACTTTCAATGTGTTTGTCATTTTTTATGAAGGATTTTTTAAAACTTCTGGCCATTGAAATAGGAACGCGTGGAGATTTTTGCAAATTTTGTCATAAAATTATCATTTTAAGGTTTGCTATTAAAAATAAATTTAATATTGATGTAACTATACTTCCGTTTTACACTAATATTATCAATAGATGGGTTGAGCACAACATTGTACACAGGAGGAGAGAAGGCTCATTCAAAAACTTCAAGAACAGAAAAAATCGCATAAATTTACAGCTGATGCGCTTGGGCGATCTAAAAATTTCCTTTTTAATGCTCTCAAGCCTCAAAACGTCTTAAAAACCGTGGTGCAGTAAGAAAAAATAGCACTATTACAGTCGGTTACATCGCGATGATAGCTAAGCGAGATCCTTTTAAGTCTTCGAAAGCAATGGCCTCTAAAATAGATAATCAAATATCGAAAAGAACTCTCCGACGTCGTCTATGTGGCATTAACCTTCCAGGAAGAATAGATCGCTAAGTTCCATTTTGCTAAGAAAAAAGTTTCCGGAAGGGGAAACAGTTTCCATAAAATCACAAGACGTGGTGTGGACCAGAAGGTATCAAAAAATGGCATAATATTTTCTGGAGCAATGAAAACAAGGTTAATTTTTTTTTTAATAATACAGGGTGTAATGTCAGAAGACCAAGGGAGAAGAATTTGAGCCACAGGTAGGTGCTCTGTTCATATTTGCGAAAAATTATGGTTTTTTCGTGCGAAAATTTTGATGTGCAAACAATGTAGTCTATTTCGAGATTTTGGAAAATTTGTCGGTTTTATTGCTTTAAAGTATGCATCATTGCTTTAAATGTATAACAAAAACCATACGTTTTTGGTAGCTGAAAATAAAATAAAAATTCAATAACAAATTTTAATAATATAAACTTTTTCTAAGTCACTTATTCCAAATAAGCTTTTGATTTTTTACAGCTACTATCAGTAACCGCTTATCTTGCCGTTAAAATTTACATTTTTTTATCATTTTGAAATTTTTTCCATTTTTCCGTATCAACAAATGATAATTTATGAATTTAAGAAAAACAAATAGAATGTGATCAGCTGTTTGTATTAATATCGTGCAAAACAAAGTTGCCAGAAAAATTTCACAGCGTTTTTCACAATAAGAACAGAGTAATGCTCCTGCGAAATTATTTCGTAAATATTTCATACGAAATACTTTATATGTAGTTTGACAGCATTTCGCACGAAATTTTGAAAAGAGTACCTTGCTTTACACAAAAAAAAAAAAAAAATAACACGTACCCTGCCACGTGTACCGTTTTCGGTGCATACCAATCCTCATTTCTACGCTGTTTATATCCAAAATTTATTTATTGCTAGGACTGTTTAATGTAACATAATGATGTTTAGAGCAATTTTAAGGTAATGTACCGAAAGCGGTGCATGCGGCGAAGTAATTAGTTATCGGACCACTTTTGAACTTTTATTGAATACGACAGTTGTAAATGCATCGATTTTATATAATACAAAAAACAATAGTTCAATTTCATCTTTTAAAATATAGAAAGTTATTTCATATTTATGTAATACAAATAATGATGTATTTTCTGAAGAAGATGACCATGTCCTACCTTCTAGATTTTTTTTAATGTTTATTTATTTACAACATAACAATTTTTACTATAATTAACTCTAGTATCATAGATATTTACATACATATAGATATATACAAAGTCCCAGAAACGAGCTCACCATGAATTACAAAACTGTAATGGTAGACCAATGAAGTCGCCGTGGTCTAGTGGGTAGTGTGTTGGCTTATTAGACAAGAGGCCCGAGTTCGAATCCCAGGTCAGACATCAAAATGAAAAATATTCCTTCGGCGACTTCCTCTCAGCAGATTTCTGGCAAAGACTCTGAGAGCCAAATTTGCCATGAAAAGCTTCTCAAAAATCTGTCGTTCGGAATCGACTTTAAACTGTAGGACCCGCCACTCATGTATAAAATTAACGGACACAACATAAGTGGTGTGAGAAGCTAGGTCGTAATCCTGACTGAAGGGTTGTAATGGCCAAATATGTATGTATATATGTAATGGTAGACCAGTAAAAAGTAACCGATGCAAACCATGGTATGCAGACAGTACGAGAAATTATAATAGTGCAACCAAATTTAAGTAAAATATATGTTATAATTTGTACATCACCCTTATGTCTCTTATTCTATGTGAAATAAATTAATTTGTTCATAGTTATTTTGTGAATTTTGCCGTTTGAATGTAAATAATTATGAATATAACACACATTTCCTGAAAAATTAAAAAAGAACATGCACTTATAGACATTTATAAAAGTAGTTATCGTGTACCGAAAATGGTACACGTGGCCTAGAAATGACACCTTCCTATATACAGCTTGGAAGGGAATGTGTTAAACCCGCAAATGGATAAAGTCTTAAAACACAAATTTTTAAGAAAAATTTAGAGTCTTACCTATTTTAATGACCACATGTGTACATATCTATTACGAGAGGTGTAGTAGGTAGTTAGATGGCTTATTAGAAAAAAACCCACGGAGATTTCCAATAAAATGAAATACGAAAAAATATTTCTTCGGCGGCTTCCTCTTAGCAGATTTTTTGAAAAAGCTCTGAGAATAATTAAAATTTCTATATAAAGTTCCTCAAAAATCTGTCTTTCGGCATTGACTTTAAAATGTTGGTTCCCGCCATTCATGGTTAAAAATTAACACACAACGTAGGTGATGTGAGCAGTTAGGTTGTAATCCTGACTGAGGGGTTGTAATGTTTTTTTTTTTTTAAGTAAAATGGTTATTTTTTTAAATCTCATTAAAGAAAAAGATCTTTAAAATGAGTTCTTGTTTTTGTTATAGAAAGTTTTATATTTTTATTGCAATGATTTTTTCCAAATTATCACGACAACTTTATGTTTTTTGTTCCTGAACATAAAGAGGTAAAAATATTCCGATGACAACGGAACTCTTGAAATGGACGATGCGAGTAATTATAATGAAGAATTATAATTCAACACAGCAATACATAACAATTTCAACTCCAATTTTCCTTTTACACATGTATAGTTCATTTTGGAATTCAATGACTTTGGAGGAATAATTTCGAGCCAAAGTGACAGAAAATCTTTCTCAAAAATCTCTATAAAAAATTACAAAATTAGACCTAAATAAATTCTTTAATTTATTTCGATTTCCAATTTTCAGATTTAACATCTGTTTTAAGATATGTTATTGGCTACACTGGAAAAATGTAAACATATGCTTATGATAATTTTAATGTGGTTAAAAACATAATTTTACGTTGTATCCTTCTTCTTTTTCAGACGTCGTTCTTTTTTTTTCGCAAAATATAACAGAAGTTCCACAACATAAAAAGAGAAAATATTCATCTTCTATTATATATGAAAATTTGTATATATACATATATCTGTGGCATTAAATAATAATAGCTTTAGTCGAAATTTCGAAATTTTTGTCTAAAATAAAGTGTTTAAGGGCCATTATTACAACTTTCCGTTAAAGTTGGCGTTAGTTAAAGGTACCTTTAGCTAAAGTGAACGGCAAGGTTATCTTTAACTTATTTTGGTTATTACAACTTACAGATAAAACAAAATTAACTTTTTCAAAAATATGGCAGTGCCGAAGCAAAGTTGATAAAACTGCTCAATTAAACAAGTTTCTTTTAACGCAGTGGTAACAGCGGGTTTCGTTTTTTTTTTTTTTGTTGTATATGCTCATTTTGTTTAAATTTGAAATTGCCATATCGAAAATAGTATATAATATAGCAAGTTCAAACCTAAAGTGACCTTTAAATGTTAAAGGTAGGATGATCTTCCCTTTAGCTTAACGTTCACTTCTATCTTATTGGATACTCATAATAATTAATACCAATTTATCTCTCCGTTAAAATTCTCCCTTTAATTAACGGCATATTATAATAACGGCTCTAAGAAATAGTTTTACAAGGGAAAAGAATTTGGTGTTGGCTTCGGCGTTTAAAATACACAACTCCTGACGAACAATATGTTAACTTATTCGCCGCACACAATAACCTTGCGTAATTAGTGAATAAAACAATTCACATGTCGTGTGTTGAAAGGCGCCGCAAAAAACACTCGACTTCTTTCTCACTTCACCTGAAAAGTATGAAGTAAGAATACTTGAACTTCTCGGAAATTTGGATCACTGCACCATTTCTGCGTTCCTTATAATTTCTGGAACCTCCAGTTGCAAAACGATCCGGGTTTGTGTACGAAAAGGTATATTAAGCTAAACTCAATGATTTCTATGCGCATTTCAATTGGAAACTATGTTTTTTTTCCAAGTTTATGCCATGAAAAATATGATTAAAAAATAATATGTCTAGAATGAAAGGCAAAATCATTTTGATCAAGGCGTGATAAATTACAAAGTACCACTCCAGTCTAGAGAGGACAGTTGAGTACTGAGGCGCGAAAAAGTGCTTTACGAACAACACTTCCGTTTCCAAAGGGAAGAGTTTTCGGCCATTCATAAGACCAATTCGATTCCTACCTTAATAATGAAAATCCTTCAGCTGAAATATGTGCAAATAATTGCAAACTGCTGGAAAGTAAAATACTACCGTCTGAACTCGAAAGGGTAAGAAAAGGATATTAGATAACTTTTTCAGTACCGCAGTGCTGATATTTTTCTATTTTGCTGGGAGGTTATTAATGTAACGACAATCCCCAAAAAGTTTGACGCTAATAACCCTGAGAACTGCTGGTCAATACGTTGCGCACTTTCTAGAGTAATGATAAACCATTATCTTTTGAAAAAACTAGAGTTATTATAAAAGTTAAACCGTTTACCCTCCGGTGAAAGAAAAGTTGGAGTATGGAAACTTATACCTTTATCACACTGGCGGTTTTTAGTATAAATTCAGGTCTTGATATTAAAACAACCTTTAAACCTTTTTTGAAATTGTTTTATGTAGGTTGTATAAAATTCAACACAGTTTTCGGCATATAAAAAGGCAAAATAAAAGAGACAACGAGTAGTAAGAATTCAGTCAGCCGCGTTGCGTGTGGAGAGAACAGTCGTAGTTTGAAGATCTCCGTTGTTAGCAGAATACGAATAGTTGTGTGAGAAGAATAACAAACAAGTAAATTATTGCTGCATACATCAAGTTGTAAATAGTGGCATACGAAATTGTGATAACAGTAAAGAGTTTAATAGAAACCAAATAGAAATTAATTTTTATTTTGTTTGCAATCAAAGAATTCATATTTTAAACGTTGTTAAAAACAATTGGTGTCAGAAGTGGGATTCCAAAATTCAAAAGTAAAATTAAGTAAGAAAAAAAAAAAATATATATATATAATTTATATATATAATATTTTTTTTCAAAACTTAAAAATTCTAATAAATTATATAAAAAAAGATTTTTTTAGAATATCAAATTCAAGTTATATCTTTCTCAAAGTAGTTCTGCATCACGCTAAATTATTTCTTTTACATATTTTTTACTGTATAAATACATTTTTGTTTAACATACATATATAATTGGTCATTACAACCCTTCAGTCAGCATTGCCAACTAGCTTTTCACACCACTTATGTTGTGTACGTTAATTTAATACATGAGTGCCGGGACCTACAGTTTAAAGTCGACTCCGTACGACAAATATTTTAGACTTTTCATGGCAATTATATTTACTGTCAGTGTTTTTGCGAGAAATCTGCTGAGAGGAAGATGCCGAATAATTATTTTTCATATTTCGCTTTTAAAATATAAACCCTGGCTTCGCGTCTAATAAGTCAATACACTACTTACTAGACTATAGCCTTAACTTGACAGGCATAATAAACTTTTAATTAATAAACTTTTTATATATAAATTTGATTTTTTATGAAAACAAGGATTATTTTATATTATACTAATTTAGAATTGTTCTTTTCTTTTAAATAAAATAAGTATTGTTACGTTTTTACCTTTTAAAAACGTTAAAAGTATGAATTCGTAGATTGCAAATAAAATAAAAATAAATATGTGTTTAATTTTAAACCAATGATTTATTATCTGCACAACTTTTGTGCCGCTGTTCGAACTTATTCCATGTATGCAACGATAACTTTCACAATATATGTATGCTTGTTCGTTATATTTCTCTGCTTACAACCTTTTTGTAAGCACAACACTAACAACTGTTTTTTTCACAGGCAACATGTCTGCACTCAAGACTAACTGAATTATAGCTCGATCTTGTGTCTTCACAACTGATTTAATTCTCACTGCAACCAACATGACGTCGTCACACATGACTAACTTAATTCAAACTTCGTCATTGCTCGCTTTGTCTTGCCTTTTATATCGCTGGATGTAAACAACTTGTTTCCATTTTTGTTGTTTGTATATCTTATATGCATTTTGTTTTCGCTTGTTTACTTATTTATTTGCTGCACATTGTTGTTGGTTGTTGACTTCTCTGTTGGCTGTTTAAATCTTTTATCTCTTATATTTTTTTATGCTGATGTTGTTGCTGTATCTTTGTTTATTCTTTGATTACGTTAACAACTGCATTGTTTTGTTTCTGGAGCTTTTGTTTATTATTTTAACAACACCATTTCCACTTTCGTAACAGTATGTTTAGCTGTTATTTAATTATGATTTCATATTGTATTGGCATTACCAACATACTATTGGGTGCCCACAAAAATTAAAATTCGACGTTGGGCAGAAGCAGCTTTGTCTTGATTTTTTTGTTATGTCGTTAATATAATCATCTCAATAAAAGTTATTTTAAACTATTCCGCTTACTGCCGTCGGTGGATTGTCATCTATGTGTTATTGTTTAAATCTCCATTTTAACTTTATCTCATTTCCAGTTTTTCAGACGCCTTCTGGCAATGCTAATTGCCATAAAATACAAAATTACAAAAATACAAATCAGAACCGGCCTTCGAGATGCAGTATCGAGAACTTTACCAGAATTAAAAGGAAACCATGTTCTCTCCAGAAGAATTCATGTTTAGGGTTTTTTGCTTTGTAAACTTTTAATTTTAAATAATAGCCCATTTACACTACAGCGAAATCTAGTAACTTAGATTTCAAATCTTCCTCAAAATCTAGATCGTTTACACTGGATTTATTTGACAGTAGCAAGATATCATTTTAATAACAAAAACAACTGACTAAAATTTAAAAGAAAACAATAATATTTCCAAATTTAGTTTCATACCTAAAAAATGAAAAATATAATACATAGATTTCAAAAAATATTGCAAATCTATTACTACACACAATTATTAAACAGCAGAATGGAATGGCTATATGTAAGCATACGCAATATAGGTAATAATAAAAATATTAATCTGCAAGTTCGTCACGAGTCATTCTGGGAGGAAGATGTTCCTTATTTTGTTTATTTTTAACTCTTGTCCTGTATAACGCATATGACATTAGTGGGTCAAATTTGCCCAATATAAAAAATTATAATATTCAGTTTTTTTATGTTCATTACATGTTCATTGGTCTGAGAATGCTTTCTGCAAATACATTTTTGATATTCAGTACATTTATTTACATATAGCAGATTGTACCCGGCGTTGCGCGGGTAATAAAAATAACAATAAATAAAAATTCGGTTTCGAAATGCAATTTTTCAAATTATTCGGAAACCTTTCCGCCTTTTTGTTTCCCCAATAGCTATTTGGGAAACTTAACCAAGCTAAATCGAAAAAAAATACCTTTAAAACAAATAAAATACATCATTTATGCATAAAGTACTAATTTTTGCTCTTTTTTCTCCCTTTGTCCCATTTTTTTCCCTTTGGTTCAAAATTTTTAAAAGATTTATAGCCTATAACCCGCACCGACAAAAGCTCGATCAATATCCCAAATTTCAAGAAAATCGGTCTCGATGTTCAGACGTGATTGGCTAACAAAAAAAAACAGACTTACAGTAAGATTTATAATATATATTAGGATAACCTGCACTCAATTTGGCCGTCTTAAGTCCCTTTCCCCCTTTTTGGATCCCTTTTGGTTCTACTTTAGAAACGAAATACCTCTAAAAGATATTTGGAAAACTTAACCAACCTAAAGCGTAAAAAAGCACCTATTACCACTTTTCCCCATTTCTCCCCTTTTGATCAAAATTTTGAAAAGATTTATAGCCTATAACCTCCACGGACAAAAGCCCGATCTATATCCCAAATTTCAAGAAAATCGGTCCAAGCGTTCAGGCGTGATTAGCTAACAAACAAACAAAAGAACAGACTTACAGAAAGATTTATAATATATATTAGGATTTGGTGCTGTTAGAACGATTTGGACAAAAGTTCAAAAACATATAAACGAATAATATACAGAGACGAGCAGAGGTGAGTGCATGTTCACAATACTGAGTTTCGTCATCCACAAAAACAAAACCATGCAAGCAAATACAAAAAAAAGATTAATTTTAATTCTTCATTTTATTCTTAACAAATAGCAATAAAAAACAATAATTAATGAAATGAATTCAATGAGTTTGAATGAAAAAACGAAAATAACCCACATAAACTCAATTTTGCACGTTTCAAGAAAATTCAAGAAACTAGCCCAATTTCAATATTTGGTCCATAGAAAGTTATTAGAAATAGCTTGATTTACGTGGTTTGAGATGCTTTCTACCAAATGATCAATAAGATCTTTTGGAATTCGATGCCATTTCGCATTTATACGATCCCAAAGTTTGACAATGCCTGTTGAGGCTGTTTCGTGCTGTCCGAGCCGGATTTTCACGAATGGCCAAAAATTTTTAATCGGATTGAGGTCTGAACTTTGTGCGGATATTCCAGCAATTGAAAATTTTGTTTCCCATCTCATATCTTTACAATTTTTGCTGTGTGCTTCGGATCACCATCCTGTTGGAAAATAAATTCTTATTCGGGATAAGCACATTTGTCCATAAAATTCGGAAGATGGGCTTGCAGAATCTTTAGATAGTCTTTTTTCACATGATACCATCTACTAAATGTAGAGGGCCAACATGCCACCATATTAAGCATCCCCAAACCAAAATATTTTCATCGCTGTTTTTAACAGTTTGCTTCACATGGTTTCTTTGAACACGTTCCCTGGATCTGCGCTAGCAGTACTGCTTTCCATCTTACTGAAAGTGGTTACATTTTGACTCATCAGACTAGATAACACGTTTCCAATCACATGGAAAGCAGTACTGGGTTACTTCCCTCGTTAAAAATTAGTTTATTCATATGTTTTAAATCACCACGTACTAATGGTATTATACCTGGAGACATGGGGGTAATATCTGTTATGGTGATAACAATCAAGAGAGGCGAAGGTACTTTTCATCCTTAGAGTTAGAGACCAAGGTTCTTAAAATACAAGAAATGATTTTGCATCCAGAGATTGCCAATAATACGCAACACTAGATTTTGGTAGAGCTGCTTGGTAGATAACTCAGTCATACTACATAACGGACTGGTAGCTTTCGTTGAAAATGTAGAAAGCTGTTGCTGGGCTATTTGTAACCGCAATATCATTACTATAAAAATCATTACTACCTCTACTGGAGAAGTTCCTATGTCAAGGAAAGTAAATAGGGGCATACCGCAATGTGTTGTTCGCCCACCTTTGTTGTACAATATCGCAAAAAATGAATAGAATAGATGCAGCGATATGATTTTAACGGTTATAGTTATGCGGAAGATCTAGACATTATGGTATCATGTTCTGATCCGCAAAGATGCAACCACGTCCTAAAGCTCACAATTATTGTACTCATAAATGGTTTAAATGTGGTTTTTTAATGTTATTGAATAGGGTTGTAGATCTATGGATTATTCTTGATCTCAAACTCTTATGGAACAATAACATCATTGAGAGGGCTGAATATACAAATTCTATGTGGTTACCGCGTATTTCCATTCGAAAAAAGTGTTTTAAGAGTTCGAACGATTTGTACGACAATCAATATTACTTACGAAAGAACAAAAGTGATCGACAACTAATTTCCCTTTCGAAATAGCAACTCTGTATTACGAAACCAATCGTTCAGGATGAAAAAAGCGTTATGAAATTTTTCGAAAGCTATTTTGTTAGTGACAAACTGGAAGAATAATAAAAATTTTAAGTATTTTAGCAATTTAAAATAAATAAAAGTGTACAGCAAACGAGTAAATGTTAATAATAAGTATTATAACATTTATATAAATAATAAATATTTTTAAGGGATTCTTAAAAAAGAAGCCTATACACAACTAAAAAATAATATGAAGAAATGGTTTAATTCAAGTCGAAGAATCCCGAGTTCACAAAAGGCCATCTGAATGTTCCAGATGCTCGAAACAAATCGAACAGTATGTGCAAAAATTGTGAACAAATTTAAACGTATTTGGTCCACCTGAACGTGATGTTAACGACTGGAAAAAGATAAATTTGTTTAAACGACGCTATAGATATTTTGAATAATCTATTAGCAAATATTTGTTAGGTTTGTGCGGACAACAAAAACTACGTGAAGGCGGTCAAAACCGAAGCAGTATTTCTGGAACAGGTGGTGGACCTAGCAGAAACTGTTCACTTACACATTTGGAACAGCAAACATATAATCTCCTATTGATCAAGGAGGCTGTTAGTGGAACGAGTGACACTTTGGAAAATTTTATTTAAACACCACACCATCATCGACTAAAACTATCAATAAAGATATAAATATGGATGATGAAAATGAGGCAGATATTAATTCAGACTTTTTCTTTCAGGAACTGATTAATAAAGACTCCACTTCACAGCGTCCGGTAAGAAAAAGGTGAAATAAGGATGCCCTTTTGGAAAGACAGATTGAAAACCAAATAATCTACCAAGAGAATACAACAAAAAATTTAGTGAAAGAAGAAAAACTTGCAGGCGCAAAAACATTTAAAGACAAGCTCTGACACTCAAAGCATGAACTAGAAAAAGCAAAAAAAAAATGAGATGGCAAACCAAAAGCTTCTATTAAAAAAGAAAAATTTTAATTTAAAAAGAAAAATCAAATCTTAGACTGGGACAACTACAAATAAAGAAAAGTATTTTAGATATAGAACTGAGAAAACGTAACGCTTAAAGGATTTAACTTTTG
Source organism: Sarcophaga peregrina (assembly GCA_014635995.1). Classification (NCBI taxonomy): domain Eukaryota; kingdom Metazoa; phylum Arthropoda; class Insecta; order Diptera; family Sarcophagidae; genus Sarcophaga; species Sarcophaga peregrina. Next base: position 75,596,526 of record CM025790.1, on the reverse strand, counting down.
ATTGAATTTGCTTTTTTAGTTTTTATTTATTTTGTCTTTATTTTTATTTAAGTCCCTCTTACTTGGTGCCTTCATTGTTATATTGCAATTTGAACTTTTTTGTTTCTTGTAAATGTCGAATTGTGTCCCTGTGAATACTGCGTAATTTCAACAATAAATGTATGCACTCAAGGTATTCACGTCAACGTTTTTGCCTGTGCGAAATTGCGAAAGTCCAAAAATGCACATTTTTAAACTAATCTCTACTCATATTGTTTTTTATTTTACATCAGTATTTTCAGTTTCAGCGTTGATGCCTGAAGGAGAAATTAATGTCATCTCCAATATTTTCCACAGGAAATTGCTCAACATTATACTCTTTCTGGAATGGTATCCTCATCATCAAACCACAGAGAAACACAATACATTATAATAAAAAAATAAAACAATATTTATGTACTTTCATTAATTTTATATTTGTTATGGGAAATTTTCGTCTATTTAGCCATTTTTGTTGCAGTGCTTCCAAGTTTTCCTAATATTTCCCATAAATACAACTTTGCCATCATTTCGAACGATTTATGCAATACGGTTTAGCATTCGATTCGGAAATCGCTTGCGATGAATTCTACTTTTCGAATCGAAATACACGGTTGCATGGTTAATGGAAAACAGTAATATCATTGCTGACTGATAGACAGAATTCGCAGGCATTCGGCTTGCCAGATTGAGATCAATTATATGTTTCCTTATAACTTTTTAACAGATCAGCGATTTTAGAATTCTAAAAATAAAATTGTGATCTAGAGATCGGGGAATTTCAATGGAATCCTTGCGATTGCAACTGATGGGTTAAAGGTGAGAGAAGTACTGTGTTGAGGAATATTTATTACCGATTTTAATATTAAACTTGGCTATTTTGAGAACGGTGAAATGTTTGTTGAAAGGCGGGATATTCTCTGAAGATTTCTGGATTTACTCAGACAGCCAGGGTGTGATTAAGTTTTTACCGAACGTATGTTCAATGTTGCCAAGGATTTCTCAGGGATATTTCGAATAAAAGACACAGGTATTGAAGTCGCCGTAGCCTAATAGCTTATTAGCTGTACGGCCTCAATTTAAAAAATCAGGACGAACATTTAACTTCAACCTTTAACTAAAAATTCCTCTCGGAAGATTTCTGGCATAAATTCTGAGAATAAATTAAATTGAAAAGTTTTTTAAAAATCTACAGGGTCGCTGATATATAATGCAACAATTTTATTGTTCAAAAGTAAAAAATGTTGGAAATAACATTAAACTTTAGAATCAGTTTACATTTGTTCGAATTGGCCACCTTTGGTACGAAGTATGACCTTCAAACGGTCGACAAAGCAATCACAGTCTGCACGAAAGTTTATTTGTGGTATTTTGACCCATTTCCGGCGAAGCGCCGTCATGAGATGATCGACACTTTGGTATTTTTTACTCTCCAAAATGCTCCAGGCGCAAAAGTCCAACGGATTGAGATCCGGAGATTTTGGTGGCCATTGTCGAAGAGCCTTCTTTTTAAGCCACTATTGGTTGACGCGTGCTGAGTCCTGTTGGGATGTCAACTGTCTGCGGACGAAATATTGGTCTGCCCAGGGCTTCAATAATGTCTTTAAGACATTTTGCCGATAATATTCGGCATTTATTTGGGTCCCACGGTCGGTGTATACGAGCGGGGAGCAACTCATCGACGGCGCTTGAGTTCTGGTGGCCAATCGCAGGTGTAAATTTTCAGCTGCCCTCTTTGGCAAGTAAACTCCATCATTTTGTTTGTACACAAACTGTTCAATTTGGAATGGCTTCTCATCGGAGAAAACCAATTTCGGTAACTGGTCAGTTTCATGCAAGCGAAGTAACTCCTTGGCTCTTTCCAGTCTAACATTTTTCTGTCCATCAGTCAGCTTTTGCATTTTTTGGAACTTCAATAGCTTTAGTCCAAGCTCATTTTCCAATATGTGTTGAATATGAGTTGCATCCGTTCTCGCGATATGTTCAGCTCACGAGCAATTTTTCTAAAACTGCGGCGTGGAGTTCGATCTAATCTGGTTTTCACTTTTCGGATCATTTCTGGTGTTGTTACCGTTTTTTTTTCGTTCACTTTTTGGACGCGATGCAACACTGCTAGTATCACGGTAACGCGCAATGGTACGAGAAACAAAAGATTTTTTCAAATTTAAATGCTGGAGAGCTCTAACGATAGCCACCTGTGGTTGTCCAGGCAAATATAAAGCAATCACACTATCACGCTTGAATTCCATCCCGAATAACTTTTTTTCTGAATGCAATAGATCAAAATGCTTTTGTAAGCTAATAAATAATAAAATGAACAGTCAGTGGAATAATCTGTCAGCAGCCAGACGAGCGGTTTACAAATGATAACAACCTGAAGTTGGTTGCAATACATATCAGTCACTGATATGTATCAGGGTGACTGATATGTATACGTTTAATACTGACTTTAAATCGCTTCGTACAATAGCGATTCGCACCGGTTATTTCGGCAAATGATTTTTGCAGGAGTTGTGAGTTTAATGAGAAGGAAGAGACTATATTTCGTCTCATATGTCAGCTTTTATTATTAAAATATTAAAAATTATAAAAACTAATAACAAAATAAGGGTACTAGGTTCTAAGACTTTCGTCTGTGTCTTAGATATACATATGTATAAGTGTACATACTTATTTTACATTTTGAATGTACAGTTGAGCATCGATTATCCGTGATTCGATTAACCGGGAACATCAATTATCCGGAATCGATAATGAACAAAAGCTTCTTTATTTTTAATCGATTATTCGGGATTACATCAGTTTCCGGGATCTTAAATGATTTGTTTTTATCGTATTGGGAACACCAAAATTTGTTTTGATTGAGCTAGCACCACCTAACATGCAAAACAAAAGCAAACAAAGGGAAATCTCTTATGTTTATGCTTTTCTATTTGTGTCTGAAAATGATACCAATAAATAAAAGACTTGGAGAAATACGTATAAAGTTTTACCTCTATTAACCGGGAAAATCAATTATTCGGGTTTCTCCCGATTATCCCGGATAATCGATCCTCAACTGTGTGAAGTTTTGTGAACAATTTTTGTTAAAGAATTATATACTAATATTATAGTTTTTCACGCGTTCCCAAGGAGATCATATGGTATATTACTCCAGAAAATGCATATTCTACATTAATTTTATTTTTTTTTGTCTTAATAAATGAAAAGTTTTCTTATGTCTTCAAAATATAAAAATTCTGTGTAGGATATCCTAAATACAAAGTTCAAAAATGCGTTAAGAGTAATGTATTTCATTTGCTAGGAGGAGAATGTCTCCACTCTAATCTATAATGACGTTCCAAAAACACAATAGTTCCACGATTCCACCAATAATAATGGATGACAGCCATGGTTTTGCAACAGTTTTCAAACTCAGGGGATAATACTGTAAGAAAAATGGCCATTGTAACAAAGATCATAGCGATTTCAAAACCTGATTGTGAGCGAACGTTGGAAAAATTATACTCAAACAAAATGAAATTTTTCACCCATTCGGTGAAAGACAATAAAAAATTCAATCTTCTGTTATTTTCTTCAACTAACTGTAAACACTATCAAGAAATAATTTAAAAACATATTTAATATCGAATTAGTAAACATTAGATATTACAAGTGATTAATACACGTTCTAGCCTAGACGATGCTTTGTATATGCTAGAGTTTAATCGTTATCACATTTCCAAAAAATAAGTGGTCAAAATCAAGAACTGGAGAAACCCTAACTGTCGCTTTCGAGACCCAACACAATGCATCTTGGTCATGGAGAAACAAACTGTTAAGATCAACTGTAGCTATACGACTACTCGTCATGTAAATTAATTAAATCGCCAACCAAGGACCAATGAATAACAAACGTTACAACTGCAGAAAAGAAATTTGAAGAACATTAACCATTATTCTTAAGACCCTCAGTGCCCTGCAAGAAAAGAGTATTTTCAGATACGAGCCAAAGATCTACAAGTAGAGTAGAGTTCTAAAGGACGAATAGACATTATTTCTTTAGATTAAAACTATATGATGCGAGGCCTGTAGTTCCACATATTATCACCAAAAACCCAGGTAAAAATATTAATAACTTTACATATATAGAAGTAACTTGTACAAGTCAGAAACCAGCAGTGTATGAATACTTGACAAATTATCATTTTGAAGCCATCGATACTTTGGAATAGTATAGAATAAAATATGTTAACTTGAGAGCACGTTATATAAAATTTCATTCTATGTTATACATTAGAACGCTTACTAACCAAAATATTAGTACGGAATCAATGCACATTTTAATTAAAAAACAAATTGATATAGTGGTTATAAATGAAATATTTCTTAAAAACATTTAAAACATTTACTTAAACTCAGAAATTACAAAGCCCAAGAAGATCGCAATGCACATGGTAGATAATTTTATAATATTCTGCTTGAAGTCTGTCCAAAATTTCCAACAAGTATCTTTTATTATTAATATATTACTACTAAAATATAAAACAGGCCAACTAGATCTAATTCAGTATATTGGGAGATATATACTAATAACTTTATTAATAATATAACCACATCTACAATAAATAGTTATATTTTCAGCGATTTCCAAAACCGCGACATGAGCTGGGATTGTCATATAAATAATGCGGCCGGAAACTAAGGATGCAACATCGATATTAAAAAACATCCTATCATTAAATGACTATTAAGCGCAACTACATATCGTCATATGATTTCAAAAGAAGTCCTAACAAAAAATTGAAACTTTAAACTAGATAGATTGATTACGATGCACAGTATCAAAATACATATTCCAGTAATATTTTGCACTCTTGTGATCATGATAGCTTTATGACAGAAATGTGCAAGTGTTGATTTTTTATGTGAAAGCATTGCTCATTAAAGCATTTTTCTTCTCTTATAACATATTTTCAGAGTTTTTATGAATACAGTTCAAATAAACTCAAGCTCTTAAGCACGTAAACATGATGTGTGTGAAGATAGATTTTAAAATCTATCTCCCCAGACGCAAACCAATCAGTTAACAGAGCTGTGTTATGTTATTAACAGAACTCTGTTAAACAATTAATTTGAGACTGGGAAAGAAAAAAAGGTAAAATTAATTAAATTCCTCGGTAAAATAAGAAAAAAAAAAAAAGCAAAAACTAAGTCCTATAGTTAATCACTGTTACAAAATATTGCGTTATAAAAACTCCAATAAAAAAATAATCACTTATTTCGGAAAGCTATTCTAATCTGATAAATAAATCAATATTGTTGGAAAACAGGACAACATGGGCGGACAATGAAAGTTGTTTTTAAAGCATTGGACGTCCCTTTAACTAACGTAATCACCAGAACCCTTAACAGAGCAAGTTTTCATAGTAGATTTTTTTCAGATTTTAACAGAACAGATTTTATAATTTAACATAACAAATTTAAATTTAATAGGGAAACGATTTTGTTTCTAAGGTAAGTTTATGTCAAACAGGTTATTATAGATGGTATAAAGCAAGTCCAATTAAAGTCAATGTAGTCTGATAGGTAGCGTGTTGGTTTAGTAGACGTGAGGTCAAGACTTCAACCCTCAGATCGGGTAGTGGAGATATTTTCCTTTTTTTAATTTTTTTTAATACACATCAAATGTATAAGATTTATCAGTAAATAATTATATCAATATATTAATGTAGAATTTATGCCTTAAAAAAATTAAAAAAAGATAATCCCACAAAAACCCCAACTAGAGATTGAACTCGATCATGATTTAGAATATGAAATTTAATTGGCGATTAATTTAGTTAAAGGGATGTCCAATACTTTAAAAACAATTTTCATTATCCGCCCATGTTGTCCTGTTTTCGAGCAACAGGACTTAGTGGATTTTAAAATCTAAAATCTCGAAAAAGTTCAAAATCTACTATGAAAACTCGCTCTGTTAAGGGTTCTGGCGATTAGGTTAGTTAAGGGGATGTCCAATGCTTTAAAAACAATTTTCATTGTCAGCCCATGTTGTCCTGTTTTCGAGCAACAGGACTTAGATTGGATTTTAAAATCTCGAAAAAGTTCAAAATCTCTTATGAAAACTCACTCTGTTAAGGGTTCTGTCGATTAGGTTAGTTAAAGGGACGTCCAGTGCTTTAAAAACAACTTGCATTCTCCGCCCATGTTGTCCTGTTTTCCCACAATATTGATTTATTTATCGAATTACAATAGCTTTCCGAAATATGTGATTATTTGTTTATTGGAGTTTTTATAACACAATATTTTTTAACAGTGATTAACATAGGACTTAGTTTACCATTTTCTGCTTTTTTTCTTATTTTACCCAGGAATTTAATTAATTTTACCTTTTACTCTTTCCCATAATAACATAACAGAGCTCTGTTAACTGATTGGTTTGCGTCTGGGGAGTTAGATTTTAAAATCTATCTTCACACACAAGTAAACATGCGTTCTATTATGAACGATTTAGAAGATTTTTAATTTAAACGCTCATGTGTCACCGTCGATGTTTCTAAACATCTATCGTTTGCATCTCTTTCAATAACAGCTTTTACAACCACCAGCTTAATTCATCTTATTATATTCACTTATTCAGTCGATTCAGTTAAATCATATCCTCAACGCAACCGTGGGTATTGTACATTTTACTCTTGAATTAGATCTTAAATTTTGCGCCCCTTGAAATCGGTATCTGAAGTTATATAAATTTTATAAGAAACTCGTTCCAAATACTCATCATATGACGACAAAAAGTTGTTCGTGCTAACATATTGCATTTCTAGAACTTCTACTATGTCAATAAAAACATCCTACAAGTAGGGCTGACTTTCAAAATGTACATACAGATCTATACAAAGTTTGTATGCAGTTCTACTACGGTATATAAATTATGTAGATACGCAAAGTTACCAAACAACTATAAATCTGATGCCTGATTGCTTTTTGACTGCGTTAAATATACACATTGACGATGTTTTGAAACAGTATACATTGTAAATATTTTGTACAACGGCTTTATGAAACACTAAACTTTATACAAACAAAAAGCAACTAACATTTTGGAAGTCACTTAAACGATGTACAGCCAAAATTTCGGAGCGGGTCCATAAATTAGGATACAAATTCTCAGCTTTCTGGATTTGTTACCAGTTAAATTATGAAGTTAACCGTTATATTATTTCGAAAGATTACGTTATGTTGATCAACAGGGATTAGAAAGAAATAATGTCTGGACTAAATTCTTTAATTTTAAGTTGTAATTCATTGGAATGTTTTTGGTCAAAGCAGCCAGTGCATTTCTTGTGAATAAGAAATAAGGAAAACTATAAGTTTCAAATGAAAACTTTGCCACGTAGAGTTTTTGTGACATAGTATATTATTCAGCTTTTATTTTTGTTTTTTCAAAGCTAAAAGGCAATTTTTGAAGTAAAGAATTAATATCCCAACAACTAAAAAATTGATAGAGGGCTCTTTTATTAGACGTATTTGACAACACTTTCAGTGGTGCCAAAAATAATTTTTGCTAGCTTTGCTGGAAAGGTATGCAAAGTGCAAGAATTCTAATCAATACGAAGTAAGTTTAGTAAAAATTGTCTTAAAAATTATTTCAAGTCTAAAATTTTGTATTTTGCACTATTCGACAAAATAAAACAAAAATAATTAAATACTCGCGAGTAACAACCTAGTCTAAGTTGTTGAGTTAGTTGAGTATAACACAAAAATACTTTTTTATTTTTCTCGAACCCTCCAAACTTTTTTTATGTGACAAAAACGGTTTTTTTGATCTTTTCACACAAAGTTATTGATTAATTAAAATTTTGTGTGCGTGTGAAAAGATCAAATAAAAAAGATGTCAAATAAAACGATTATCTCGCCACTCTGAACAAGGTACAGAGGTTGGCATATAAGGGGATCACAGATTCTCTAAAATCCACGCTACAGGCTGACCTTCAGGTCATCTTGTCTCTACACTGCCACAGATTATCTAACCCAGTCAGTGTATTTTAGGCGGAGATTGATCAAACTGCCCGCATGGTTGAAACCGGAGACGTATCACCTTCGAACTTAATCATACGTGTGGACAATTAAGCAGCAATCAAAGCGCTGAGTTCCGATCTCCTCAAATTAAAGGGCGTCAGGAGTTGCATGGACTCTACACGATTAACGTCGACACAACAGCAGCCTCCACTGGGTTCCCGGTCACTGTGGCATAGAGGGAGACAAAAAGATGGCCGAACTGGCTCGGAACAGATCGAGATGTCTAAGAAAGGGGGATATACGAAAATACTTTTCAGAATTGGAAACATCAGCATGGAATTCCACAAACCATGGGTGGTTGCCGAATTTCAAAACTGCTATGTCCAGCAGTGCAGTCGCCGTGGTCTAGTAGGTAGTATGTTGGCTTATTAGACGAAAGGCCCGGGTTCGAATCCCAGGTCAGACATCAAAACGAAAAATATTTCTTCGGCGAATTCCTCTCAGCTGATTTCTGGCCAAGACTCTGAGAGTAAAAATTGCCATGAAAAGCTTCTCAAAAATCTGTCGTTCGGATTCGACTTCAAAACTGTGGGTCCCGCCACTCATGTATAAAATTAACACACAACATTGTTGGAGTAATTACATTTACCATACATTTATTACTTGTAATTTTCATATGTAGATAAATGTAGATATTATAAATTGTATTTAAGTTATCACCCTGTTGTAAAATTCTATATTTTACTTATGAATTTTCCACAACTTGATTTTTCTTTGTAAAATGTTCATTCCAATAAAATCATTCGAACTAGAATGTTCTCGGCAAATCTCTAAACTTCAATAGGTTATGGGCCTTTGAAAAAAAAAAAAAAAATTTCGTTGGAATAATTTAAACTAAAGATCAAAATATAAAGAGCAATAGAATTATGAAGTTTAAAATTAAAGAATTTTACTGCTCTATACGGAAATATTTTGATATTTTAAAGATAATTAAAGAATGGTGGACATAAAGCCAAAATTTGCAAAGCTTACGAACAATAATTATGGGAACTGGAAATTTAAAATGGAACTGTTGCTTCGAAAACAAAATTTATGGAAGCAAGTCATTGAAGGCAAACGTCCTGCACCAATTATTCAAAATGGTATAATTTCTAATCAGTCTATAATAGATGATTGGGAAAATAAGGATGATGAAGCAAGGGGTACTATAGGATTGCTCGTGATGGACGACCAATTGTGCCACATTCGGAATATGAAAACTGGATGGTACTTAAGAATTACCACCAGAAGAATACCTTAAGCAACAAAGTGCATTTGATGAGGAGAAGAAGAAGCTCTGTCAGACAAATGGAGTGCTGCTATGCTATTGAGCAGTTTACCCAGTGTTACCACCAACAGCTTTATGATTTACACACAACTGGCATCGAAATTACACATATGAAACAAATTACATACAAAATTATATTTTTACAATTATTGGATACATATATTATGTAAACATTAAAATTGTATTTTCATACACAACATACATACATAATTGGTCATTACAACACTTCAATCAGGATTACGACCAAGCTTAGCTTTTCTACATGAGTGGCGGGGCCTACAGTCTTAAAGTCGACTTAGAACAACAGATTTTTGAGTACCTTTTCATGGCAATTTTATTTACTCTCAGATTTATTGCCAGAAATCTGCTGAGAGGAAGTCATCGAAGAACTTTTTTCATATTTTAGTTTTGATGTCTAAGCCAACTCACTAGCTACTAGACTAAGGCGACTAAACATTAGCCTTACATGTATTTAAATTGGAAAGAGAATGATATAGGTGTTTACTTTTGCAACCTGGTGTTAGAAATTGCAATAAATTTACAAAACAAATGAGAGTAACAAATTGAATGTTAAAAATTAGCGATTAAAGAAAAAGGTAGAACAGGAATTAAAATTACACACGAAGCTAATTACACACAAGGTGGCAACACTGAGTTTACCTGAAAGTTATAATATGCTAACTACATCTTTAAAATCGCGCAAGGAAGATCAGAAGAAGGAAGTTCAGTAAAAGGTGATCGCAGAATACGAGCGACGTTTACATACTGGTAATGGTACGAGTGATGCTGTTTTAAAGGTTGTCGGTAAGAGTTATGCTGTTTGTTATTTTTGTAAAAAGCCAGGTCATCAGAAGAAAAATTTTGGCAAGTATAAAAATTGGAAACAAAAACAATTTTTAAATAGCAACAAAATCAATTCGGTTGAAGAAAAATCTTCCGATTTTCTTTTTAAATTTGGTCATTATGATAAGTTTTGTTGGCTGGTAGATTCGGGCACAACACGGCGTGCTGTAAACGATCTTAAATTTTTTGAAAATATTGATAAATCGTATAAAACCATATTGAATTAGCAAATGGGGTAACAGCGGCTATTGAAGGCATTGGGTCTGGAAAAATTGTGTTGTGTGATGAAAGCGGCAATAAGAATAGATTTTTTGCTAAGGAAGTGTTGTACGCACCAAGTCTTGTGGGAAATATACTTTCAGTAAGACAATTAACAGAAGCTGGTTTCGATGTATCGTTTAATAAAAAATGTTGTCATATAAATCTGAATAACAAAAACCTTGGAGTTGCAGATATTGATGGTGAGATGTACATTTTACGTCAGTATGATAAGGTCAATATTGTAATGCAACATAATGAGAATTGCATTCATCAGTGGCAACGAAAGCTAGGTCACCGTGATCCTACAGCTATTAGACAAATGTTTTCTAAAAAGTTGGTTGATGATTTAAAGATTGTTGAATGCAATATTAAGGAAATTTGCGAAACATGTGTTAAGGGAAAGTTAACAAGAATTCCATTTCCTAAGGAATCGTTAAGCATAACTACAGAACCGCTACAGTTGATCCACAGTAATGTTTGTGATCCAATGCAGACTGCAACACCGTCTGGTAAAAGAATTCGTTACATTTATTGACGATTACTCTGGTTTTACGACTTTATATTTGTTATCAAGAAACTTTGAGGTAGAAGAAGCTTTGAAAATTTTTATTATGTATTGTCGAACAAATTTTGGTCGATCTCCAAAGGTAATAAGGTCCGATAGAGGTGGTGAATACACCGGAAAGAATTTAATAAAGTTTATGGAGTCTGAACAAAATGGGAAAGCGGAAAGAAAGAACAGAACTCTAATTGAAATGGCTAGGTGTATGCTCATTGATGCCAATTTATCGTATATGTTTTGGGGAGAAGCTGTTACAACTGCTAATTATATTCAGAATAGGATTTTTACAAAAACAATCAATTCAACGCCACATGAATTATGGTACGGCTCAAAACCAAGATTGAAAGAATTTCATATTTTTGGATCCAAATGTTTTGTTCACATTCCTACTGAAAAAAGGCGTAAACTAGACAATACAGCGGTAGAAATGATTTTCTTAGGTTACGATAGCAACTCTAAAGCATTTCGTTGCTATAATAGTACGTCAAACAGAGTAGTTATCAGTCGTGATGTTCGTTTTGCAGATAGTATTCAGAATTCTGATCATACAGAAGTGTCTCTTGATCTCGTAAGTCAAACCAATCATAACGTTAACCCTTTGTTGATTGAGGAGGAGAATTCTAACTCTCTTAAGGCGGATAATAAGAAAGCAATCAACAATGATATTGTGGGTGCTGAAGTAAATTCCGAAGTTAAAACAGACAATCCTATTGTTAGAGTTTCAAGCAGGCAAACCAAAGGTAAAGAGGCTAGAAGGCTGATAAACGAAATTTGGTTAACAAAGGAACTTAAAGAACCTAAATCGTATCAGAAAGCTGTTGAGAGTAAAAAAAATGAAAGCAATGGTTGGCTGCCATGCAGGAAGAAATGGAGTCGATGAAAATTAATCAAACATGGGAGTTGGTAGTTTTACTTGAAAAAGCAAAACCCTCACTTGAAGACTGGAACCAATGTAAACGCATTTTAAAGTATTTGAAAACAACCTCAAATCTGAAGTTGTTGAGCAATAAAAACCAAGATCAACAATTAATCGGCTATGCAGATGCCAACTGGGCTGAGGAAAGAACTGATAGAAAGTCGAATAGCGGTCGAATATTTTTTCTACAATGGTGGGACAATTTAATAAAACCGTTACCACCGAACAAGCATAACTATTTTTGTAATAAATGCAATTTAAAGTGAATGAGGAGGAGTGTTGGGGTAATTACATTCACTATACATTTATTACTTGTAATTTTTATATGTAGATATTATAAATTGTATTTAAGTTATCACCCTGTTGTAAAATTCTATATTTTACTTATGAATTTTCACAACTTGATTTTTTCTTTGTAAAATGTTCATTCCAATAAAATCATTCGAACAAGAAAGTTCTCGACAAATCTCTAAACTTCAATAAACATAAGTGGTGTGAGAAGCTAGGTCGTACTCCTGACTGAAGGGTTGTAATGGCCAATTATGTATGTATGTCCAGCAGTAAATAGCGGTCGAACCACGGATCAACTTGAGTTTGACTTGGTCTGCCCCCATGATTGCTGCAACAGCTCCCATCATACGGAGGAAACGGCGGACGCAAGCTACTCGCAAAAATAAAATTTATTTTATTTATTTTCTTAAAAAAAATTATTTTGTTTCACCTTTTTAATTTATATAGACACTGTTAACGCCACAGTCAAATCGCTAATTGGCATCACTTATTTATCGATTAATATTATTATCATATTCCTTAAGTCCCATCTATATTATTCTAGAAAAAGTTCTTATACATATTTCCACGCGCTTACAATATGCGCCATTTCTGCTTTCGGGTATTTGGATATATGGACATATATTATGTCTTAAAGAAGTTTGTGCCATTTATTCAACACGAAAAAGTTTGTATATTTTAATTAAATAAAATACATACATACATAACATAATTGGCCATTACAACCCTTCAGTCAGGATTACGACCTAGCTTCTCACACCACTTATGTTGTGTGTGTTAATTTTATACAAGAGTGGCGGGACCTACAGTTTAAAGTCGACTCCGAACGACAGATTTTTGAGAAGCTTTTCATGGCAATTTTTACTCTCAGAGTCTTTGCCAAAAATCTGCTGAGAGGAAGTCGCCGAAGAAATATTTTTCGTTTTGTTGTCTGACCTGGGATACGATCCCGGGCCTTTTGTCTAATAAGCCAACACACTACCCACTAGACCACGGTGATAAAATAAGCCACTTTAATAATAAATGTATTTCAGGAATTTTAACGTTAAAGTACGATAAATAAATAATTGAATTTCTATTGAAAATATTGTACTTTGCGTTTATAATCTACAAAAGTGAATCAAGGGCTTGGGCGCTTCTCCCAACATTATTAAAATTCTTTTTCTGGTCTTCTAAAAATTTTCTATTTGGCGTATTTATAAAGCTTTTATTTTGGCTGCATTCATCAAATCATTTGCGTAGTGTAAATAATAAATAAATATCCTTAGTGGAGAATCCGAAGACACCCATCTGGCTGAAACAACTGTAAGTCCTAACAAAATGGATCTTTTTCTTCCATACAGGGTCAACCACCAAACCACCACCAAGTAAATGAATCAACATCTAGTTCTTCAGAAACTTGTCACATATACAGCAACCCTTTAGATAACACTAGTGCTATAAAATGCATTAAATGCAATTTAATATTTCATTTTGTTTGTGCAAAAGTCACTAATACCCAACAAAATCTCACCTGGCTTTGTAACAATTGTTCTACGCAAACACCAAGACCGGTTCAACCGGCTGCCTCTGTACGTAGCGGTTCATCACTCTCATCACATTCCCGCAGGCTTGCTTTAGAGCTCCGACGCTTACAAGAAGAAACGCAACTGGAAAGAGAATACCTAAAGAAGAAATATGAAATTCTCGGGCGGATAGAGGATGACTGTGATGACGCACAGACAGTTAACACTTCTGTGCATGACTGGTTAAACAATCAACAGAATTCAATACAAGAGCGAAACACGAGACCGGTACCAACATATTTAAATAAGACCAATGAAGAATATCAACATGGGTCTACATTTCCTCATCAATCAGAATCTACAAATTTACCAATCTCGTCTTTTCCACTTGCTACATTTCAAAATGTAAGTACAAACCTTGTCTACTCAACAGTAACTCAACCTGCAATTACAACCACGGCAACCAACAAAAACTTAACCTCTTTTATTAATAACACTGATAATAATTATTTAAATTCTACTACTACCAATATAAATCACAATTTTAAGTAACAATATAAACGTCGAAAACCACCATGAGACAGAGCCTCCACTTGATTCGGACCCGGCGATTTCAATGCATCCATCGTGTACAAGTGGAGTAGCACCTCCGCCTAATTTTGCTAATATGGAATCAACATTTTCGACTCATCCTATGTTTTCCTTCCGGCCAAGCTCAAACAATGATCGAAGATAACACAGCAACAGATAAATGCACGTCAATAAGTACCTAAAGATTTGCCAATATTTACTGGGCTAGCCGAGGAGTGGCCTTTATTTATTTCAACATACGATTGGTCTACTTCAGTTTGCGGTCTAACTGACGCAGAAAATCTGATCCGGCTTCAAAAGGCGCTACGTGGGGACGCATTACGATCTGTACAGCATATATTAATCCACCCTCATGGCGCATCTTGTGCTATTTCAACTCTAAGATTACTTTACGGACTACCAGAAAAAATATTAAACTCCCTAAAAAACAAAATTAAATTGTTGCCTCCTCTCAATATAAACAAATTAAATACAATTACCTCATTCGGAGCTGAAGTAAAAGGCCTTGAAACAACAATAAGAGCTTGCGGGTTACTTGACGAACTTAATAATTCCTCATTATTACACGAATTGATAATGAAAATGCCTTCTTATTTACAGCTGAATTGGGGTGAACGAAAAATAAAATTGATACAAAGTAATAAAAAAAATAAGTTTGATAGATTTCTCTAATTCGATTTTTGAAGTTGGAGTATCAGCAAGCAGCATAAATATCGATAGCGGCACCCACACATCGTCGTTAGCAGAACAGAATTCACGCAGAACAAGAGATGCTTATGTACATGCGCACGAATTTAAAAGTAAAAGAGGCTGCTCAATATGTTCTGCCAACTGTAGCAGTGTTGATAAGTGTGAAAAATTCTTGACTGCAGACAGAAACGAAAAATAGAATCTAATAAGAAAACATAATTTATGCAAACAATGTTTAAAACGTCACAATGGGATTTGTTACACAAATCAACAGATGACGAGAAAATAACAATCAAAACAAACGAAAATAAGAACAATACAAGTAATTTGCATGCAACTCACAGTGGTAAAATAAGTAGTGAAATTTTGTTTAAAATTATACCAATTACTATGTATGGCAATAATAATAAAAGCATTAAAACCTTTGCTTTCATAGACGAGGGTTCGTCAATTAGTTTGATCAATGAACGAGTAATCAATGAACTTAATTTAAACGGCGAACTACAACCATTGTGTTTAAAATGGACGGGCAATATGATTCGTAACGAAGAGGACTCCAAACTAGTCAGAATGCAAATTTCTGGCAACAATAAAACTAAATTTTATATTCATGCTCGTACGGTAAAACAATTATCACTGCCTAGTCAGAGCTTAAATTACAAAACGTTGTGTGAGAAATTTCCACATCTTAGGGGCTTGCCTATAGACAATTTTAAAAATGCGTTCCCAAATTTACTTCTAGGTCTAAATAATTTAAAATTATGTGTACCAACAAGGGTCAAGGAGGGAAAGAAAGATGAGCCCACTGCTATATGCACACGTCTTGGTTGGCTAATCTGTGGCAACTCGATTATTGGACAAATGACTCAAAATCAATACAATTTTCATTCTTGAGAATGTCAACAAGAAGATGACAAAAAACTAAGTAGTTTACTCAAACAGTTTTATTCAATAGAAATGACTGGAATAAATAATATTACTAAAGTGCTTGGTAAAGATGATCAAAGAGCAATTAATATATTAGAGAAATATACTACACAAACGAGTGACGGGCATTATGAAGTAGCTTTGTTGTGGCGGTACGATAATGTTACATTACCGCCAAGTTACGATATGCCTAAGAGGAGACTACTCAGTCTTGAGAAAACTTTGCGAAATAATAAAGATTTGTTCGATGTTTTTGAAAAAACTATTTCTGTGTACTTAAAGAAAAAATATATAAGCAAAGTAGATGTTAGTCAAATTAGTAACGACAATGTATGGTATTTACCAATATTTCCAGTGTTCAACAAAAATAAACCCAAGAAGACAAGAATAGTGTGGGATGCTGCTGCAAAAGCTAATGGTATTTCACTGAATACTATGCTACTCAAAGGACCAGATTTGCTCTCCTCTCTCCCAGCCATCCTTTTTCGTTTTCGCCAAAGAAATGTCGCAATATGTGGTGATATAGAACAGATGTTTCACCAAATTTATATACGCAATGAAGACTGTCATGCTCAAAGATTTTTATGGCGAGGCTGTGATGAAACAAAAGAACCCGAGGTATACGTCATGAGAGTTATGATATTTGGTGCTTCATGCGCACCTTGTATTTCACAATACGTCAAAGACTTAAACGCGTCAAAATATGAAATCAAATATCCATTAGCTACAGACGCTATAAAAAATAACCATTATGTGGATGATTTCCACGCTTCAACAGATACTACCGAAGAAGCACTTAAACTAGCAAAAGAGGTGCGGTTCATTCACAGTCAAGGTGGTTTAATATCCGTAATTGGTGCTCCAATAATCACGAAGTTTTGAAAGCATTAAATTTTGAAATACCTTCGAGTAATATCTGTATAAGTATGGTAGTCGGTTTGGAAACAGAGAAAATTCTGGGTGTGTTTTGGATTCCAGCGAATGACATGATTACATTCAAACTTTCACCGAATATTTTAAAAAAGAAAATTTTTCTCGGAAATATAGAACCAACAAAACGTGAAGTTTTGAAAATATTAATGAGCGTTTATGATCCCTTAGGACTCGTTGGAAATTTTCTAATGTATATAAAAATCATTTTGCAAGAAATTTGGAGAAGTGGTGTCGATTGGGACGAACCAATTTTAACTGAACAGCTGGTGAAGTGGAGAATTGGCTAACTTTTTTACCATTTCTAAAAAGTGTAAACATACCACGATGTTATCTAAAAACGCTGAATAGCTATAATCGACAAGACGTACAACTGCACACTTTTGTAGGCGCAAGTGAAAATGGTTACGCTGCTGTAGCGTACCTTAGAATCACAGATGGTGCAAACGTTATTGTTTCTTTGGTAGGATCAAAAACTAGGGTAGCACCCCTAAAAGTTGTTTCTATCCCTAGGCTAGAATTAATGGCAGCCGTTATTGGTGCTCGTTCAAAATCACTCTATTAATATTAGCCGAAAGGTATTTTGGTCGGACTCGAGTACAGTTTTAAGTTGGATACGATCAGACCACCGAAAGTATCACCAGTTTGTTGCTGTTCGAGTTGGTGAAATTCTAGATATCTCTGAAATAAATGAGTGGTTTTGGATATCAACTAAAACGAATGTGGCTGATGAAGCGACGAAATGTTCAAAAGCTCCTGATTTGTCGACCACAAGTCGTTGGCTCAATGGCCCAATATTCTTAAAATCCCCAGAACATGAATGGCCAACTATTTCCGATGACTTTACTAGGACCAATATTGAGCTGAAGGAGTGTAATTTAACCATACAAAATGTCGAAACATTTATAAATATTGAGCGTTTTTCTCGTTGGTGTAGGGCGTTAAGAGCTGTTGCATTTGTCGTTCGATTTATTTTTCGTCTCAGAAATAAAATGGCAACTCAAAATGAAATTGAACTATCTCAAGAAGAATTGCATAAAGCGGAAATACTTTTGATTAAAGATACATAAAAAGTTATATTTTTCAACGAAATTGAAATTCTCTCAGCAAATAAAAAATTACCAAAGTCAAATTTTATGTATAAATTGTCTCCCTATGTAGACGATGAAGGTATTCTACGGGTAGGTGGACGAATTGGTAATGCCGATGTCCACTATGAATTAAAGCATCCAGCTATTTTACCAAAAAATTGCCACCTAACAGCCCTTTTAATATGGCATTATCACAATTTATATCGACATAGTGGTCATGAGACTGTCGTAAATGAAATACGACAACGATACTACATTCCAAGACTAAGAATCATATGCAAGTCCATTATAAAACAGTGCCAAATATGCAAAATTAGGAACGCAACGCCTGCATGCCCTCAAATGGCAAAATTGCCACGAGCTCTTGGAGCCTTTCTTGCACCCTTTACGTTCACAGGTATTGATTACTTTGGTCCTATGTTCGTTACTGTTAATCGGCATAAAGAAAAGAGGTATGGTGCACTCTTTACTTGTTTGACTATAAGAGCGGTTCACATTGAAATTGTACATTCGCTTAATACTGTATTATGGCCGTACGAAAATTTATATCCCGCCGCGGGCAGCCAAGAGAGTTTTATAGCGACAACGGAACGAATTTTGTCGGGGCTGATCGTGAACTGCGTGAAGTACTAAGTGAGATAGATAAGAATGAATTGGTTCGAAACTTCACAAATACTAATACGAAGTGGAATTTTAATCCTCCTTCAGCCCCCCACATGGGAGGGGCATGGGAACGAATGGTTCGTTCAGCAAAGAATGTTTTTTACAAAATAAAAATGGAAAGGTTTCCTAATGATGAGACATTACAAAGAATGATGGCCGAGGTAGAAAATATAATCAACTCACGCCCTCTTACATATGTGCCATTGGAAAATGAGAATGACGAAGCTATCACACCTAACCACTTTTTGCTAGGCAATTCAAATGGTTTAAAGCCTCTTGCATCCTATGATGACGACGGTGTTGTGTTGAGGGAAAGTTGGTTACGTTCGCAGCTATATGCCCAAAAATTCTGGAAGAGATGGATAGCTGAGTATTTACCTACATTAACTTGCAGAACGAAGTGCGCGAAAAAGCTAAGCCATTGGCAGTTGGAGATTTGGTGGTGGTGGTTGATCCAGCAAATCCCAGAAATGTATGTCCGAAAGGTAGAATAATTGAAGTCATCATGTCAGAGGATGGTCAAGTACGAAAAGCGAAGGTCATAACGACATGTGGTGTTCTGGAAAGGCCAACTGTTAAATTAGCGGTCCTAGACGTGGCTAGCAAAAAGGAGTAAGTCTTCAAAACTTCTCGCCTTATTGTGGGGGGGGGGGGGGGTGTTAACGCCACAGTCAAATCGCTAATTGGCATCACTTATTTATCGATTAATATTATTATCATAAGTTATCCCTTAAGTCCCATCTATATTATTCTAGAAAAAGTTCTTATACATATTTCCACGCGCTTACAATATGCGCCATTTTTGCTTTCGGGTATTTGGATATATGGACATATATTATGTCTTAAAGAAGTTTGTGCCATTTATTCAACACGAAAAAGTTTGTATATTTTAATTAAATAAAATAAGCCACTTTAATAATAAATGTATTTGAGGAATTTTAACGTTAAAGTACGATAAATAAATAATTGAATTTCTATTGAAAATATTGTACTTTGCGTTTATAATCTACAAAAGTGAATCAAGGGCTTGGGCGCTTCTCCCATCATGCGGAGGAAACGGCGGACGCAAGCTACTCGCAAAAATAAAATTTATTTAATTTATTTTCTTAAAAAAAATTATTTTGTTTCACCTTTTTAATTCATATAGTCACTGTATGTAAATAAATAAATTAAATAAAATTTATAAAGTAGGAATAAAATTCTAACTACCCTGCGCCGCCTTGAAGTTGGCACCGCTGTTATCCAGGAACCTTGGATCCATAGGAATAGAATTCTGGGTTTGAGCGATCCTGAAGGTAAGGACCTGTATTTCAGCTCGTAGTAAGCCGCATTTGTTAATTACTCCTTACTTTTGTACAGGTGACGTAATATCTGTGGCAATCTGTGGATTTTCTCACTATAGAGAGTCGACATTAGGGCTCTCCACAGATTCAAAAATATGTTGAGCTGTTTGAGAAGCGCTAGGGCATCAAGGTTGTAGTCGCGCATTGTTGTGAGTTTGTGGTCCATCTTTTTTCTTCGTCTCATTTCCCCCCTTTTCTACGTCCTTTTCCAATTTCCCTATCTCCTTCACTATCCACTCTCTCTCTTCTGGGACGAATTTGCAATGGTCATTTTGTCCCAATGACAAGTCCTTGTCCTCAAACCTAACCTAGGTCAGAAAACGAATTGTAGGCAGTTCTTGTCCAGATAATAATTGGAATAGAGTTGGGAAGGGCTCAATTGAATAATGGGACAATTTAAAAATTATGTATAGGTGTGTATGACGTTTAATATCTGAATTTCCAAAATTCTCGCCAATCGCTTAGCTTAATTCATTGAAGGGAATTAAAATCTTTCAGAACGTCATGGCAATAATTCTAAAGCCGTTTCAATTGAAAAATGGATTTAGTGCATATGGTACGGTAGAAGTATGGTCTAACGTAAAAACAGCGCCAGAGAGAACAAGTAATGAATTATCGTTTTTTATATCATGGATTTACGCATGTTATCCGAACAAAATTATTTGTTTCTTAGAGTTTTCTGCAGCATAACAAAATATCTGGAGCCTGTTTCCGTAAGACGAACAGTTGTTTGTATGGGAAACACAAATTGGGATTTTGTCTTTAGTAAAACTTGACTGTGAGCTCTGCAGAAGAAGTAAAGAGATATTGTGAAAATTATTGAAAATTTTGAAGTGGTTTAAAATGCATTTCCATAATATAACATTCACTCTAAAAAATATAAGACACATTACAATGAAAGAAAAAAAGCAATAGTGTTCTAGAATGTGTAGTTTTTAGTAAATATAAAATAATAAAGAATATTACATATTCCTTCTGCTAAACATAATACAAAAATTTTATATCGGGCATTTAAATTACGTTAATATTTAATTTACCTCAATGGAGTTCTTGTACCGTCAGAGAATTCTAGATCAATGTCCAATAGACCTTCTTGATACTGCGCTGTTAGCTTATGAGTTACTGCTGTTTCTGCAATATATCCGTTTGCAATGCTATTATCTGGGGTTATCGTTAACTGTAACCCAGAAACAACACGAACGAGAAGTTTCACTACACTCACTTTATCGCTTCCAACGCGTATTTCTTTCGCACCAATTACTCGACCGGTGATTGGGGATAAAACCTGTAAGTGAAAAAAATATAGAGTATATTTGCAAATATATACTTATATATTCGATTATGTCATTTTACCTGGACATCTGTACGTCCCATTGATTTGCCTTGTAATATACGACCCTTTAAGGTTGCAATTTTAGGGTCGGCCACTCGCAATAGTGGTTGAACTAAATCAGTAACGCGTAATCCTGTTTTTCGTGATATAAAATAACTAATGCGTCCAGAATTCTAAAATAAAAGATATTTATGTTTTATTCTGTATAATTAAGTGCTGGTGAAGCATATTGAAATATGGTTAATGTATTTTAAAATATGATGCATGAAATTTATTGCTTGTATCATCTTTAAAAATCCGTAAAAAAGTTGCATACCCAAAATAATAGATATTATTATTCCATGTTTTTAGTCTAGGATTTTCTCTAGTTATTTGAATACGATTTGCGCAATAATAAAATTGTTTGCATATACCAAATATTTAAAACAATACCCAATTTTATTATTTCATTCAAAATTGTTTACCATTTTATACCATATTTTTATCGTTTTATGTGCTTAGACACTTATTCAATTTATTAGAGCGACAATCATGCTCCCTTCCTTAACTTCAGCCAATGAGAGCACAATACTGAACAATGAGAAGTGATTTATGAATGCAAATAACGTCAGGGCTAGAACTCTGAAACTTTGGACACGTGACTATTAAGCTTTCGATCGAAGACAAAAGAGTGTTATGTTACACAAAAGTTGACCGTAAGACATCCCACAATTTTTTGGCTTTAGTTATTCAGATATATTCTAGTAGTCAGAAGTACTTGTTTTGTTACATACTGGGGTCTAATTCTCACAGTCGTGTTCGAAATTTTGTACTCGATACAAAACGAATCGATTTGATGCTTAGGTATTGTAAACGAGTTAATTATTTCGTTTTACAGCATTGACTAAAATGCAAAAATAGTAAACAAAAAACATATGTTTTCTTACAATAATAAAAGAAATTTCATTTATCCAAGGAAGAAAAGTTTTATTAAAATTATGGCCCCGATTATGGTTTACAACAGTTGTTTTTAAGTGTCAGAACTGTCAAAAACCTACAACAGTTAATTAGCTGTTGTCTTGTTCCCGCGGTAAGTTTAAAAAAGGAAAATAAGAAAAATTTGATGAAAATGATTTTTTTATGTAATATGAAGTTTTTTATATTTATATATTTTACTTTTAAGTACTTTTCAATTGAATTTATTGCAATACATACAAAAAAAATATAATCAAGCAGAAAATATATTTGTAATCTTAGTTTCAGTTTCAGGAGAATAGTGCGAACCTCTTGCAGAAAGCAAATATCGAAATTTGCTTTTCTGTTCTACACCAATCGTTCTTTAAATAACGTTTCTTGCTTTGGAATGGACTGTATTAAATTGGCGCTCAGGTTATACTTCCGCAGCTCAATTAATTATTCCTGGGAAACGTGTTCTTGAATAAAAGGTTGTTTTACTTGTATTTTTTTCCTCTTCGGTCATGCTGGCGTTTATCTATTTCTGGGAAATTATCTTTTATAGAATTTCATAATTTTTTAAAACGCAGCAAACAGTGGGTTGCGTCACACTAATATTAAAATCGTTAACGCTACTTCTTTGATAACTTCCATCTGCAAAAAATATCAGTGCAAAACATAATTTAAGGATTGGTGGAATGGCAAATCAGTGGATTGACGGCTTTAGAAATTGTTTCGGGGGGAATTGGGGTAAAAAAAGGGATATCCAAAATAAAATATTTAATGTGAGCCACAAAAGAATAAATAATACAATTAGTAAAAGCAAGTCAAATAAAATACATAAGTAAATGTACCTTGCTATTTGGTGGTTGATCGAGAGAGAGAGAGGGAGAACTCTTCTTTTGTTTCTTCTCTTTTTCTTTTCTTCGTTATAATTTGCATACCGTAAGCGTACTTAACTACTTAAGACTACTGGCTTAAAATTAGGGTGGCCAGCGTAAATATCCCGCCCCCTTGCAAGGGTGCAACAAGTAGAAACGGGAAGCAAATAAAAATAAAGAAATAGCAAAATTTAATTAGAGCAACAATTCATTTGAAAGATGTAATAATAAGGAAAAAATAAAGAAAATTGGTTGTTTGTTTAGAACATTAATAATAATAGTGACATCAGCAGAGTTGGGTGTCGCAACCACATTGTTGTCTATGCTGCTATGTGGCTAGCAGGAACACTCATGAGCTTGGTTGTGCTTGTTTTGTTGTTTTTCCGTTGACTAATTCTTTTTTTTTTTTTTGAGAGTATTGGGCTTATTGCTGTCTCGATTTCGAAAATAGAGCATTGTGTGGTGTTTGCCCAGACATTCCATACATCGCTCCCTACTGCGGCAAGTTTTAACAAAATGGAACTGGGCCAAACAGTTCGAGCATTATTTCAGTTCTTTACTGTGCCCAGTCGCCAGGGATTCAAGCGGCGGAATACCGGACATTTTGAAGCAGGTGTTGGCTTTCGGGACATTCCACAGTGCCGCTTCAGACACCTATAAATAAAAGGATACAACAAACAAGGTAAAAGAAAGAACGAATTAGTTCTCACCAGGATTAGGGAGTAATACGAGCTTAACAATAGGCCGAATTAGAACGTCATTGGCAGTTCAAACGTCAGCCACTCGTACTTTAGAATAAGATCCTACATAAACGCGTGAGATACGACCGAGCATTCATTCGCCCCGAGGCAAGTTGTCGTGTCGAATCACGACGAAATCATCAATCGCGAAATCGCGTTGGGGACATTTCCATTTGTTGCGACGCGCAAACAAATGGTGCAGAACCTTTAATTTTCGCCACCTGTTGGCGTCGTTGAGGGATTCACATGACAAATCAGGTTCAAGGGTTAATATCCGAAGGGTTATCCGTCATGGGGCAAAGAGGATGAGAGTTTAAGCAAGCTTCGATTCTTGCCAGCATGGTAGTGATTTTTCAAAAGTAAGTTTCTGAGTATTAGATACTTTCCGCAGATGAGTTTTAAAACTCTTTTCACCGGCTTCCCAGACGCCATTCCAGGAGGAATGAAGTGCCATTCGACTGATTAAAAAACGCTTTCCGATACAATCCTATGCTTCAGTACAGTAAAGAACTTAGTCCTTTTTCATTATATTAGCTGCGCCAACGAACGCGGTTCCATTATCCGAGTATATATGTGCGGGGCAACCTCGTCTGGAGGAAAAACGAGTGAATGTGGCCAGAAAACAGTCTTTCGATATATTATTTGTACCTTCCAAATGAATTACTTTTGTAGCAAAACATACAAACACCAGCACATATCCTTTAGTGATTCGGGAGCCACGTCCAATGTAGGATTTAATTCCGAAAAGTCGTTCTTTCGGGGGGTAGCGCAGCCATAATTTGTTGACCCAAATTCTTTCGGTAAATCGTACAGATCTTACAGTTATGAATATCTATTCGAACTAGGGTCTTAAGTCTATGGACCCAAAACTTTTGCAGCGTGATTCGCAGCATTAAGGACGACTCATGAAAATGTTCTAAATAAAATCGGGTAAAATGACTACAATGGAGTAATGTCGTCGTATGTCAAAGTCGGTGATCGAGAGAGCCATTGACTCTCAAGAAACCATTAGAGTCGATAAAAGGGTTAAAGGTCAATAGAGGCCTCTTACGGGGCAAAGCAGCTCCTTCCTTTAAAATCGAGTATTCGGGAAAATGTGATCTTTGACACAAAATAATTAATCGACGCTTCACGAAGCTGATTTCGTCTTGAGTAAGTCCCGTGGTCAAATATTTCCGAGATAAATTGCGACTTTTAGTAGCGGAATGGTAGAACCGAAAAACGTAGAATGCTCGCAACACGCGAGACAAGTCAGAAAATTAGCCTAAAATCTTGCCAGTAAAGGTTGTCGCGTTGACGTTCACTCGAACCACACGTGTTTCAAGCTCGGTACAGGGCTTGATTGATGATTTCGGCCTTTCGGAACGTAGAAGACTGAGCCAAGTAGGGCCCTTCTATTGACGAGTTCGGTGGCTGTCAGACTTCGACTAGCCAGATCAGCAACGTTATGATGAGATTCGTCAGGATTCCAATTATCGATGCCAATAGTATCCAAAACAAACGAAACTCTGTTCGCCACAAAAGTTGACCAATGGCACGCGAATTTCTGGAACCAGGACAGAACTATTCTCGAGTCTGTCCAATAAAAAGCTTTGGAATTGGTAAAATTCAGGTCTGTGATGAGTGAATGTACCACTTTTGCCAACAGAGTTGCACCGCAGAGCTCTAAACGGGGTAAGGTTTGCACCTTTACTGGCGCAACTTTTGTGTTGGCAGCGAGGAAATGTGTGAATATTTCACCTGACGAAGTTTTGGTTCCGCTATAAAGGGTGGCAGCATATACTTTCTCAGAAGCATCACAAAATGCATGAAGTTGTACTTCATACTCAGGGTTAAAATTAACCCAGCGGCGGATGTTAGTTCTGTCGATGAACGAGTAATCACCGACAAATTCGCGCCACCTGTGTAAGTTCATGGGTTTCAAACAATCGTCCCATTCGGTTCTGTCCTTCCAAATTTGTTACATAAGTATTTTAGCGACAATTATTTTGGATGATAGCCATTAGAGATGGCAAACGGGATGGATTTTTAAAAATCGCGATTTTCTCTTAATAATATAAATATTTTGTTAACAAAATCATTTGTATTCCAATTATGTATATCGGAATTATATATCATTAAAAATAAAATATAAACACAGCAACACAAAATACAGGGATTTCTCGATTGGCTTCCCTACTAGTCACCCAACAGGGTCAAATAGCTTGGCTATTTGAGAAAGGACAGAACGTTTGGTGACTTCGGCACTGGATATGGCTTGAAAAAAGCTCAAAAAATTGGAATCCAATAAATGTTTGGGGTTAAGTCTCGTATAAGACTTTGTTCGTTCGAAGTCCATTTACGCAACGAGAAACCAGCCGATTTCAAGACGTGAATCAATTATTCGCGATTATGAATAGCCTCATCAACGGAATGTGCACGTACATTTGAGTACGTAAAATCTTGGACGCAGAAGGCTTGACTCACAGTCAATAGCTAATTGGTGCAACGTTCTAATGGCCAAATAAGGGCCAATTCATAATCCGCTATATCTCCCTCGTGGTTTCGACGAAATAGTATTCGACATCCTTCGTTTCTAAAAGGTCCTCGAAGTATCGCGGAAGACCTCCCATAAACGAATTAATTCCAGCCGATGAGTGACGAGGAAATGAACCGAATGTTCCTCTTGCGAAGGAGTCCAAATGAAAGTGTCAAAATCCGCGAAACGATTGAAATATTTTCCGAAATTCCGTTCCATTTTCGTACGAACTAGCAATCTTTATCTTCCCTCCAACAAATCAAGTTAATAAATCAAGAAAACGAATTTAAAAAAAAAAAATCGAGATGTTGAACTTTAAATCGTGCAAAACAAAAAAATACAAAATAAATAAATAAATGAATTTATAAAAAAAAACTTCACAATATAAAAATAGATGAGAAAAAAGTAATAAAATTACTAAAATATTAAAAAAAAAAAAAATTACGAATCAATTTTTTTAAGTGTAAGAATATAAATAATTATGCCAATAATGACGATTGATGACGCAGGCAGAAAGCAATAAAACATGTTTACTTTAGAAAAGAAGTAAACACCAAACAACATTTGTATACTTATTGCTTTCACCAACAACAAAATGCACTTTACTGTTATTGTAACAACAACTCACTTTATAGTCCCGTAATTCAGCACTTACATACATTCATACACTATCATCTTGTTTATTATTATGAATTTATTTCAATTTCCACTTTTTTTTTAATTCACAAACATACCTTTTTTTAAATTAATATGTATAAATGAGGGGGTTTTGATGGGTTTGGGATGATGGGCAAATTTCCAAAATTGTTGAGGGAAATCCACAAAAACCCAATATGTCTTTCTCTTTAAACCTGCAAAGACAGAGCTCAACTTAAATATCTTATTCTGGCTTGATCCGGTTCGAAGGACCAAACGTTTCGGGGGAATTGGGGTAAAAGAAAAAAGAATATCCAAAATAAAGTATTTAATGTGAGCTACAAAAGAATAAACAATACAGGGTATTAGTAAAAGCAATTTAAATAAAATATACAAGTAAACGTACCTTGCTGTTTGGGGGTTGATCGAGAGAGAGATCAATTCTTTTTTTATTTCTTCTCTTTTTCTTTTCTTCGTTATAATTTGCATACCGTAAGCGTACTTACACTACTTAAGACTACTGACTTAAAATTAGGGTGGCCAGCGTAAACACTTAATTATTGCAGCAAAAACATAAAACCATCTTCCTAGATGCAAAAAAATTTTACAAAACTGAAACAATGGCGAATTGTATAATTAAATAATTTTACGTACTCGGTATCTGGTAATTTCAAAGGGCTGAAACTGTCCCGAATTCCATGTGCGTTTTATTGGTACCCTCAGCATCACCAAAGAACAATAATATCCATTATTTATATTTCAACTTTTTTAAACTCCACTATGTGCTTAAATTTTTTTAATGTATCAGTGATGTATTTTAAAGGAAAAGTATACTAACATTGGAGAACAACCCTGTGACATACACCATTTTGTAAACCATAATCAAGAAAATAATAAATGATGTGTTGTAACACAGAGAACTAAAATCGGGACCTGTAATAGAGTTAACCCTTCTACAACGCGGGTTCCTATAACGCGTTTTCGCTACAACGCGGTTCCCAAAATGAGGACGTTTTATTGCAACGCGATTTTTACGCACATTTTTATGTACGCAAAGCAGTTGGAAAAATACATTTTGGAGAACGACGCCTTCAATAATATAAAAGAAATATTTAAACGAAACTTTCAAAACAATTTATCTCCCTATCAAGAAATTTATTAAGATTACCCTACAAGGTTTCAGACGATACGATCCCTTATCATTCGACGTCTGCAAATTTGTCATGGAGAATATTCTGCCAGAGAATATTCCAGTTGCTTGTGTACGCTAGCAATACACGGCGTATCATGTGAGATGTTATTATTGCCTTTAGCGCTATTGGAACGGGGGTCTATCAGGAAGGGTCTGACAGTAAATGAGGTGAAAAATGTATGTTGTCGAAATTTTACTATATTCTCGATGTTGTCAAAGAATTGCTCTATGGCATCAGACCTTCGGCTCAGTACGAGTTGGCGATGATTTTCGCATCCGATTCAACAATGAACAGTATGAGCTTGTCATATGCATGAACGCCATGTAGCGCATTAATATCCAGTGGCTGAGCTGGTTCGACCATGTTATTAGGTTAGAAGAGGATGAGTATTTGTCTACCGAAGAAGCAAATTAAGGTTGCTGTGTCATCGATTGGTGTGACCAAAAGGAGTATACGCGCGAAAAGCAGAGGCTGCTGGAAAGATTTATTTAGGCAGATGGAAATCCGATAAATGCTAACGTCAATTAATTCAGTGCTTAAACACTCGTACGACATTCACAACCCCAACTTGTGACATCGGTTGTTGCTTATACTGTAGGTGAATAAAATTTTAAATGCGATATTTTTGTTTCGATATATACCATACGGTGGTATACCATATATACATATTTAGATTTATTGTCTGCTTTCGTCCATTTTTTAACTAATTCGGTAAAAACGATAGAGTACTTTCTTAAAAAGACAAAATGCCCAAAAATATTGTTTAACTCTTTTAATGGTCCTGTCTTGGTTATTACTTAAGCACATGTCTTCCATAAATATGGACTGCTTTAGAAAGTTTACATATTTCAATTTAAATCAAAGTTAACAGAATTTCACAATGAAATATTTTTACGACTTAACTTACAAAATTATTTAAGGAAAAAGTTAAAAACTTTTACAGAACCAATGGGATGAATCTTTTAAAGAATCTGAGCGACTTGCTTGGATATTGTTTGTGCAATTTCATCTTGGCCTTCAGTTCAAAAGTTGTTAACAATGGTAATCTGAATTTTTTTTAAATCAGAAATGATTTAAATATACATAATAATGAAATTTTTGCTGAATTCACTTAGGTAAAAAATTATGCAAAAGCTAAACAAATAGAATTATGGAAACAATCAGCATTAAATCCCGATAAAAAGTGCGTTGAAAAATTAAAATTTTTCGAAACAACAAATATACAAATAGTAGATTTTTCATCTGCTTTGCCAGCGTCTAACACACCAACAGAAAGAGATTTTTCAATATCTATCATAATTGGTTTTCCGAAATATTCCAAATGTAACTAGAAACTTTAGAATCTCTTTTGACCATAAAATGTAATTTTGAAATGGACTGTTCGGAATTTAAAACATTTTTATCTAACAGGCCCAATACTTTTAATAAAAATACATTCTGTAGAGATATATCAGAAGTAAATTTATATACATATGTATATTCATATGTATGTTTGCACATGTATGTATAAATTTAGGTTTCTGTATATTATATAAAATGTTAATTATAATAAATGATTTTTTTTATTTTTCAATTTTATATATTTGTCCGCTTTTTTCTCATGAAAATAACGATCACCGTATATATACATACATATGTTTGTATAGATATTATGTTGTTCGTATTTAATTCTCACAAAGTGTAATAAGTATGAAATCAACCAAAGAAAAAAATTACCTGATCAATTGCTACAAATTTAGCAAATACTTCCACGGGACTTTGTTGATACCTGGCCCTGCACATCATTTTTTCCAGTAAAACATTGTTGAAAAAGCCAGTATTGTGGTGCCCTGGTAAATATGCTCTTTTTTTTCGTCTAGATTTTTTATGGCTGAAATTAAACATATATTTTTGCATATAGTATTATGTATTATATAGTATGCATTAAGTCATGTAAGTCCCGCTCATCATAGTCGGTTGATTAGCTATCTAATTATGCTCTTTAGTTTGTTTAATTTGTGGGTGACGGATTAAATGAATTCATAATTCTTCTTCATTCTTTTTACATATACTAAAATTATAACAGAAGGTACTATATGGTAACAACCGATTTGTCCCTCTTGATGATGGCTGGTATTCCATTTAAGAAGAAGCAGATTATGCTTCCTTTAGTCGTTAATTCAATCCATATATCTGATATAAGTCAAAATTATATCAGATAGCATGATAAAATACACGCAGGCTATACAAAACCTAAGAGAATCTTATTTAAAATTCTTATTTCACTAATTTAAGGGCAAGAAGAAATTTAAGATAATGTTGTTTGGCCTACCATAGCTGAGTTTTAAAACTACTACCGAACAGTTTAATATACTGCTAACGAGCTTCTCGGAATATGTAGCAAATTGATAAAACGTTGCTGTTACTCTCGATATGATCAAACTAGATACGTTGCAGATATTAAAAGCGATGTTATACAGAACAGAATACTTTTATGGTATAGCTGTATATTGGAAAAATCCACTTAAAGGCCCGACATTATGCATGAAATGCTCTACATATGGTCATGGATCTGCTAACTGCTATCAGTTGGGCTATAACGCCCAAAAAAATTCAACAAAGGAGTGTTTTAAGTGATGTGTCGAGTCATATTGTACAAGACTAATAATTTAAATTACATTAACGTTATCACATGTTCAAGGCATAACTTCCAATTAGAGCTCTTTTTACATATTTTTGCAATTGATATAGTTCTTATAAATAAAAAGATACCAAGCTAAAAATTTACTGAGATGATATGCCCATGTACGGAAGAAGGGTTCTCATTGGCATTCGTGGCGCAATGTCTCATCAACTATTACCCAAGTATAACATGCCACTTATTGAAAATATTCATTTAGAGATGATTTAGATAATTTAACAGAGATCTCAATGCACACCATACTAACTAGAACTGTATAGCCAACAATAGGTCTGGTAGTGTTCTATATCAGCATCAGTTATAGTCTAACTACTATATTTATTAACAAAACAAATTTCCTCTATTTGGTCAAGGAGCTAACTATACTTTACCATCTACGGTGGACACAATTCTATCTAATTCTAACTTAAACATGCTACACAGCCAACACGACTGAGTTCAGATCACGTTCCTAGCACTTGTACAATATTTGGAAATGTTGCGGGTGCTGTTAAAGTAGCTTCCTTATATTACTTGGAAAATGGTAATGAAATAAAAGTTTGGACTACTCAAATTAATAATCGTGAGCTGATGAAAGTAGGTGTAACCCTTTAAAATGTAGAAACAGTTTTGGAATACGTAACTGAAGTAATAAATGGCGTAAATGATAAAGTTCCAACCAAAAGTATAAATCCAATGGTAAAGAAAATATCTATCTAATGAGTGAATTCCTCATAAAACAACGTAGAACTTACAGGAGACAACTACAAAGATGTACAGACCATAATAGAAAATGTACGATATTAGCAGAACAAATAAGTTCCTAAATTTTTATCTTAATCAAAACAGAAATGCTAATTGGTTCAACTTCATTCCTACGTTATCTATAGGAAGTAATAATCTGTAAAAAATCCTAAACCCTAAACGCGAAGAGTTGTAAATAACTATTTACATACATACATATACAATTGGCCATTACAACCCTTCAGTCAGGATTACGACCTAGCTTCTCACACCACTTTTGTTGTGTGCGTTAATTTTATACATGAGTGGCGGGACCTACAGTTTAAAGTCGATTCCGATCGACAGATTTTTGAGAAGCTTTTCATGGCAGTTTTTACTCTCAGAGTCTTTGCCAGAAATCTGCTGAGAGGAAGTCGCCGAAGAAATATTTTTCGTTATGATGTCTGACCTAGGATTCGAACCCGGGCCTTTTGTCTAATAAGCCAACACACTACCCACTAGACCACGGCGATTTTAGAAACTCTATTTAGAAACTCTTAATGGGAAATCAATCAAACTGTACTAGCTAATGTAACCGAAATTAATAATATAATTCTTATAATTCTAAAATATTACCTATGTAGTCGTAAATGCTATAATATTCATTGTACGTAACTGTTAAAATACAACGTTCTAACTACTATTATAATATATGTATGTATATTACATACAATTTTTAAGATTACAACTAGTTTTAAAAATATTTGTCTGTCTATTTTTGCAGCTACCTGAAATTTTTTGCGTCCTCGAACGTGTTAAGAAACAATTGACAGATGTCTAAAAAGGTATCAAATGTGGAAGAGCACTGTTTCCATTATTAAATAGAAAATTTTATCTAAACCAAACGAATAAATAACTTTTCTATAAATTTTGGGTACGGGAAATCTTGACATACGGCTGTCCAGTATGGTAAAAAATGGCGTGAAAAACATCAAAAAGTTGCAAAAATTCGAAATAAAAATCTAAACATCATGCACAAGATTCGAACCTAAATCACCAATTCGTTTGTTACGTTTATATCCTTTTGAAAATTTTAAATATGAGTTCGTTAATTGCAAATCCAGTAAAAACAAATATGTGTTTTTTTCACTTAAACTCCTTTTTGTTCTCACTACTTTTGTGCCGCTGTTCACACTTAAGTAATACAACAATAATTGCTTGTTCGCTATACTTCGCTCACACTTCTGTCAGCGTAAACACTAAAGCCGAAAGTTCATACCATCCTTTCATGTGGCCTTGTGATACATGCATATACCGAAACGGAAAAGTAGAAACAGTGTAGTTGATTATTACAGAAGAAAACGCATAGAATGAATTAAGTAGGTTTACGCTGGAGGTCCACACCACGCGTTTTCGCGTCAAAGCGTTACGTGCGTTTCATACGTTTTTCGCGTTCTACGCTTCAAGTTGCATGCAACGCTTTTTACGCGCCAATGTTTGTTTTGATCAGCTGTTAACAAAATAAAAACATTTGATTGAAAATACTTGAATAAAGTACAAAAATGGCAAATGAAATTGATATTTTTAAAAAATTTATAGAATTAATTGAGTTTGTGAATATAATATTTTGTGCCACAAGTGTGTACAACAAGCTCCAAAAGAACAATCGACAGTTTTGGGTGCGTCCTTTATACTTGGAACGAGAAGAGTCTGGTTTTTCTGCTGCAATTTTCCTAAAGTTAAAAAACGACGACCATGAACAGTTCCGAATAACAACAAGAATGTTTCCAGACATCTTTGACTGTCTGTTCACAATTGTGAAAGATAAACTTGAGAAGAACTCAACGAGAGCTATACCAGCGGACTGCCGGCTCTTCCTATCTTTAATGTAAGTTTAAAATTATGTATATTATTAAATAATAATATATTTGTTTCCCATTTAGTTATTTAGCGCATGGCACCAGTAGGCAATATCTTTCATTGAAGTTTAAAATGTCTGTGACCGTAGTAAGACGAATCGTTTTGGAAACGTGTGAGTTATATGGAATAAATTAAGTGGCATTTACATATCCTTATCGTATGAATGGGAGCGAAGAGCGGAGGGTTTTAAAATTATATGGAATTTGCCGAATTATGTGGGGCGATCGATGGCAAACACGTCGCCATAACATGTCCACAACATTCAGGTTGAAATTATTGCAATTATAAGGGTATGGTTTTATATGTCTTTATAACCATCATCAAAAAGTTTTCTCTGTAGTATAGAAAAGACTATTTGCTCGATTGTAGATCCTAGTCTAAAGACTAGACTATGAAGTAGACTAGATAACACACTGGACCATAGACTATAAATGTATTTGTGATTAAAGTTTTATGTTTTTTAGGAACATATAGCATTGTACTAATGGGAGTGTGCGATCTGAACTACACTTTCACTGCCGTTGACATAGGTGCCTATGGAAGCCAAAGCGATGGTGGATTGCTAACACATTCGGATTTTGGAAGGCTATTGCGATCAGAAAATTTAAATTTTCCAGCGGACACAGCAAAGTCATGTTTTCTCATTATTTAGTTGGAGATGCCTATTTTCCTCTTAAGCCATACATACTGGTACATTTAATTCCTTGGCAATGGACTTCCAAGCAGCTGCTCTTTTAAATTTATTCCTATAAACAAGCGAGCTTTTTTTTATATAGGACTTCATGTTTTTTCACAGCTTCGATTAATTTTTCCTTCATTGTTCTTTGAAAAATTTAAATAAATTAAAACAAAACAACTTGTCAAAGTCAGCTGTTTTGTACGCGCGCCGCTTGTGATGCTTACAAAAGTAGAAAGTAGATTTACTGCGTCATGTAAATTGTGCTTTTGTGCGTGTAACTTACATCATATAAATACATTAATTCTACTTTTTTGACAGCCGCGTAGAATGCGAGAACGCGAAGAATGCGTGGTGTGGACCTCCGGCTATAAGCCGAAAGTCCATACCATCCCTTTCATGCGTGCTTGTGTTTGTGCAAAGTTACAGAAGAAAACGCATAGAATGCATAGTGGGATTACTTTCAGTCGAAAGTACATACCATCCGTTTCATGCATGCTTGCGTTACATGCGTATATCGAAAAAGTAGAATCAGTGTTGTTGTTTGTAATAAGTTACAGAAGAAAAGGCATATAATGCATAGACGCATAGAAAAGTAGTATTTTGTAGTGTTGCAAAATATCAGCAGTTTTTAGAATTAACATGCCAAGTTATATACTGTTGTGAATAGTTTCGATAAATATATTTAAATAATGCATTACTATTTTCGCATTTTTCTTTTTGCATTACAAAAATGTTAATAAATACATATTTCATAATAAAGTTTTATTACTAATTTAAGAGGAAAATATTAAAATACATATTCTAACGCGTTTCTTTCGTGAACAAAACGCGTACACTAGTTCTCGATTATTTTTATGTAATGTGTGTATGTCATGAACAAAATATGTATGTATGATGATTTTTTATATGTACATACACAAGATTGTTTTTATGTACTGAATATTATCTATTTTGAATTTATTAATTTGTAAACAAGAAAAATGGAGGATAAAGTAACCGAAAAAACTCGTTTGGGAATTTTCGTAGGCCTTCACAGCGTAAAATATCACATATATAAACTCATAAATTTGTAATTAATGCCATAAATTCTTTTATAATCACAATTTGATTATCCATTTTTCCCAAAAGTGTTCTTGTTTGCTTGTTTACCATAGCAGCAGATCAAAACAAAAAACCAGTCGCATAAAACGCATTATGTGTAACTTGCAATAAAAAACGGCATAGAATGCAAGAATCGCAAGGCTTATGAAAGTGATGGTGTGTACTTTCGGAATGGAAAGCAGTGATGTTTGACAAACACTCATAACATAATTTTACATAAATATTTAGAGGGAGAAAAATATGAATTATAAGTTTTGCAAAGCAAATGTGTTAGAAGCAACAGATATACAGAGTGAAAACTGGTGGATAAAGTTGAAAAATTAAATGTAAGCAAACATTGATTTTGTGTTAAAAAAGGGAAATTTTGGAAATGTATGTGGTTTTGGTCGCAATTGTTTCTTGTGCAAAAGGTAAGTAAGAAACTAAATGTATCAAGATAAAATAAGTCATATCGCTCATAAAATATTTTTCTTGCAGAATTTTGTGTATATTACCTGTATTTATTAATTTCTTAAATGAAAAAGTAAAAATTTGGTAATTTTTTTATTATTAATCGAACTCTTAGTAATTTCTCTTCACAATGAAACAAGTTCCGTGTATAAAAGATAAATAAAAAGAAAAATATAACAAAATATATACTCATAACTTTTTGTTTCAGGAGTTTGTGAATATACCTCTCAATTGGTTAAATATTAAGTTAGTGACAATCGATGAGAGGTATCACCAAATACATTGTTTCGTATTACATTTCCCCAATACAACAGTTCATTTTCTTTTAAAACTATTCTATTATTATTCTACAAAAATATCATAAATTTCTACCAAAATAGAAAATAAAACCTACCCTAAAAATTAACAAACATAAATAATCAGACAGGGACAGATATACTTTTTGGTAATATTTGCTGTCCCTTTCATAATATTTATGTAAACGTCAAACTTTCGTTTCCATTCTGTGTATTCGGTGCTTTCTTTCGGCTTTCTACTTTTCTGTCCGACTCATGTAGTGTTGGAAAATGTTTGCAGTTTTTAAAATTGACAAATTGAATAATATTGTAAATAGTTTCGATAAATATGATTAAATAGTGCATTACTATTTTCGCATTTTTCTTTTTGCATTACAAAAATTTTGATAAAAACATATTTCATAATAAACTTTATTACTAATTTAAGAGGAAAATGCATTAAAATAAATACTTAACACATTTCTTTAATGAACAAAATATGTATATGATTGTTTATATGAAAAAATGATTGTTTTTGCGTACTGAGTGTCATCTATTTTGAATCTATTAATTTGATAAATGAAGGGTAAATTAACTGAAAACACTCTTCTTGTGGTCTTTTGAGGATTTTCGTAGGCACTAAATATCACATATTTTAACTCATAAATTTGTAATTAATACCATAAATTCTTATAAAATTGCAAATTGATTTTCTATTTTTCTCAGAAGTGTTCTTGTTTGCCTGTTTATTGTTTTGCTTTCATGATTGTTGTTGTTATTTGGAACGTGTTCGATGTGTCGTGTGTTGTGTACACATATAGTTGCCAGATAAATGAAGCAGCAAATCGTCAAATATTTGAGAAAAAATCTTCAATATCGTCAAGGACGTTCATTGAAATCGTAAAAAAATCGTGAGAAAAAATAAATAAATAAATTGAAAGGTTTTAAAAAAAAAACATATAAAGTCAATGTTAAGCAATAATACTATTGCATCCTCAATACCCTCGTGTGGTGTAAATATTAAGGAGTCAGAAGATCTTGACGTTAAAGGCATGAAAATTCACTTGTGATGCCTTGGTTTCTGAAGACAGTACAATAAATAATTCACTTCATCTGATCTACTGACCATTTACACCATTTATAACCGACCGAGAATGGAATACAACTCTCATGTTTGGGTTGGCACTTAACGTCTATTTTGAGGCTTCTCGACCGTTTACAGGAGAGGCCGTAGTCCAGCAAAATTGATTCATTGGAGCATCGTTGCAATGTGGCTTGTGTTCCACTGTTATATCGCTACTATAACGGATGTTGCTCGAGCGAAATAAGAGAATTTGTTAATAAAAATCATGTATTCCTACGTAAAACTCATCTTTATTAGCCTGCACATCTGTATGTGGTCGATTGGCCAGTGTATTGCACACTGCATTACAGACATTACGGACTATCCGTATATGGAACTTCCTTCCTGCAGAGATCTTTTTTGTTAATTGTGGTATAAAAATATTCATATCCGTAAACACTGCTCTATCTTTCCTTCTTCCTGTAATATATTTTCCTAGTTCCAAACACAATGCCATTCATCCCCAGAGTATTGGTCGTATGAAAAACATAATGATATTTGCCTTTATTCTTTCGATGATAATATTAGAAGCTATAATCGAATTTTTATAATTGTCTGCAACGGCAAATTATAATTTATGCTGAACTACGATGTTATTTAAAGGTTGAAAATTTTCGGCTTTCAAGGGATTAAAACAGTATAAAATACAAAAAAATCATCACAGGTATTCGGAAATAACTTAAAAATCGAATACTTTATTCGTTGTTATTACCAGCATAAATTTCCAACAGTAACAACTTCAATGCAAATACAAAGCTTAAGGAGGCTCTTAATGTATTAAAGTAAAGAAAATAATGTTAATTTTTAATTGCTAAAAATCGTCAACATAAGGGTATAAATCGTCACGTCGTCAAAATGATTTTTTTGGAGCACAAAATCGTCATAATGACGATAAATCGTCAAATCTAGCAGCTATGTGTACACATTGTCTCTTGTTTACATAGCTGTTATTTATCGTTAATGTTAGACGATATTAGGTCGTTTCGATTTGCATAACAATTGGGGTATTCACACGGTCGTTATAAAGTCACATATCATAAAATAATAAATATGTGCCATTTCAAATTTGAGTCAGGTGAAAAAAGAAAAAATGCTAAAAACAAGTCAAAAAACTGAAATAATAGCCGGTTTGTACGAAAAATACATTATTAAAGAAATAAAATTTTAGCTGAGAATCTTCTATACACCATTTAAAAACTTATTAAACTTTCTGACATAAAAAATGTTTAAAAACCCATAAAAATTTGTGTGATTATAAGCCGAAAATTTCTGACGGTGGTAAAATACTTTCGATGCTGCTAATTAATTATACAAACAAAATTTCTTTTAAATTTAATTATCAATTTTTTTTTATGTAAATATTACCTATTAAATAAAATGAAATCTAATTAATGAAAGTTATAGACTATTTAGAAATTAATAAAGTTTACGTCATATTGCTAATACTCAATGATGTTTTAATATTATACCAACTGATGAGTCTTTGACTTAGATTCACAGTGTATAGTTATGACAAAACAATAAACACATTACGAAAGGTGTTATTATTTTAGTACTTTTTTCTTTGAAACACAAAAACATTTTTTTAAACTTTCATAAAACTAGCATTTTATGGCAATAAGACTTGATAGCACACCGTGTGAATACCCCAAATATGTACAACAAAATATTGATACTTAATCTCAAGTAATTAAGTATGCATATGTAAATCTATATGATACTCTAAGCTGTTATAGTTATTAAGCAAAATGTTATTATCACCAATTTGGAAAATAATTGAAAATAGAATAAGAAAAATACTTGAACGAAAAAAAAACATAATACAATAACTGTAGTAAGAGTGTCGTATCTGCTTTTAACAAAACGCTTTGCATTATTTCGAAATATAAAACGAAGAGGAAAGAAAATGTAAAACAAGCACATGTACACTTATTGATTACACTATGAGACAAAATAAAAAAAAAATACACCAGCTAATGACAATGTTATGAGTTTTGGCGAGTAGAGCTCAAAAATATTTTTTTATATTAATTGAACCCTCCAAACTTTTGTTATTTGAAAAAAAAAAACAGTTATTTTGGACTTTACGCACAAATTTATTGATTACACAAACATTTCTGAACCAATGTCAATGTTAAACTTTCTTAGAAAGATGGTCCTTTCAAACTGTATACACATATATATTATTCGACCCAATATTCTATGAGGTTTGATAAGGTAAACTTGGCAAATGCTAATTTTTTTTTAAACTTTATCCATTAATAGCAGCAACTTTAATTAAAAAGTATAAAATAAATGGAGACACCTTAAACTGCATTCTCGTGTGAAGAGATTCACACTTCGTTTGATAAAATAGAACTATTTAAAGAGTATAACACTCGAGTTATATTTTTTTATATATATTGTTACGAAAGTGGAAATGGTGTTGTTAAAATAATAAACAAAAGCTCCATAAACAGCACAATGGACTTCATCACGCATAAAATTATAAACGAAAGCTCCAAAATCAAAACAATGCAGTTGTTCACGGGATCAAAGAATAAACAAAAATATAAGAACAACATTAGCATAAAAAAATATAAGAGATTAAAAATGTAAACAGCCAACAAAAAAACAAACAGCGATCGGAGAAGTAAACATCTAACAAGAAAGTGCAGCGAATAAAGAAGTAAACAAGCAAAAACAAAATGCATATAAGACATAAAAACAACAAAAATGGAAACAAGTTGCTTACATTTTTGGATTGTTCCCGAAGGCCGTCATCCTCCTACGGGAGCATTCATCACACTAATGACCCAGCGATATAAAAGGCAGGACAAAGCGAGCAATGATAGAGTTCGAAGTCGTGTGACGACATCACATTGGTCACAGTGAGAATTAAACCCGTTGTGTGTGGGACACGAGATCGAGCAATAATTAAGTCAGACTTGTGTGCAGACAAGTTGCGTGTGAAAAAAACAGTTATTAGTGTTGTGCTTACAAAAAGGTTGTGTGCGAAGATCAATAACTAACAAGTGTTGTTGCTTACAAAAAGGTTGTAAGCAGAGAAATATAACGAAAAAGCACATATTGTGAAAGTTATCGTTGTACACGTGGAATAAGTTCAAACAGTGGCACAAAAATTGTGCAGATAATAAAGAATTTATTAAAATCAAACACATATTTATTTTTACTTTAATTGCAATCTACGAACTCATATTTTTAACGTTTTTAAAAGGTAAAAACGTAACAATTGGTGTCAGAAGTGGGATTGCAAAATTTAAAAGTAAAAATAAATAAAAGAGAAAAATTGAAAAATGAAAATCTCAGAGCTAAGACTGGAAAAGCTCAAACACGAATTGGAAAAATTGGCGCTGCCAACAATGGACACGAAAGAATGAGCTCCAAAGTCGGTTAAGGGAAGAACTTCGGTATCGTGGCATTGATATCGATACTTACGACTTCGAAGACGAAGAGGAACGTGAGTTACAAGCTCCTGCAACCCCCAGCGGTCTCGACATGAGTTCGGTGCCTGCCGCACTAATGGAACAAATGCAAGTAATGCGGGAGGAGAACGAAAAGAGTTTTATTTTAAAATTAACACACATTTATATTTATTTTTTTGCAATCTACGAACTCATATTTTTAACGTTTTTAAAAGGTAAAAACGTAGCAACATTGAGTTAAAAAATTTTCAGAATTTTTGATGGATCCTGATTGTTTGTTGGAATTTCCCATTTGAGCGACCAGCAGAGGTTGGCCAATGTTTGCACAAAGCGAAATAATATTATTTGCAAAAAACACAAATATTAGCCGCCTTATGGTTACGTCCAAATGTGAAATTGACACATATGGCGGTAAACAATCAGGATCCATCCAAATTTTTGAACAGAAACTTCATGTGTTAATGTGATATACATAAAAAAATATAACACTACTGTTTTAGTATTTATATAAGAACTACGATAATTTCTGTCCTATTTTGTCAAGCGGAGTGTAAATCTCTTCATAAGATAATGCACTTTCGGAATGTCACCACTTACTTTCTATTTTTTTTTAATTAAATTTGGCAATTAATAATGGATAAACTTGAAAAATAAAAAAATAAATAAAATTTCCAAGTTCACCCGAGCAAAACTAATAACACGTAAGTTTGACCCAAAGGTTTATGTATACCATTTTAAAGGCTCATCTCTTCGCTTTTTAAAAAACTTTGGATTTTGCAAATAGGATAAAAAATATTTGGGTAATCAATAATTTTGTGTGCAAAGATTTTTGTCAAATAAAAGAAGTTTGGTCATTAGCTGTGTGTTTTGTCAAATATATTACAATACAACTATTACTATTACTGCATTATAGCTATATACAAAAAAAGTTGCCTTATATTCGAAATATGCAGAGTTGCATTGTGGCACAAATTTACTCCCACCTGTTCATCCTAATTTTTTCTTAATATGAACTTTAACAATGAATGAACTTGAACAATGGAATATCAACGGCTTTAAAAATAATTACCGTAACCTTCAAATTTTAATGAGGGAAAGGGATCCCTGTTTAATAGCGCTTTAAGAAACACACTGCGCTTGGAATTTCACACCTATCCCTCCCAAGAACTATACATACATAATTGGCCATTACAACCCTTCAGTCAGGATTACGACCTAGCTTCTCACACCACTTATGTTGTGTGCGTTAATTTTATACATGAGTGGCGGGTCCTACAGTTTAAAGTCGACTCCGAACGACAGGTTTTTGAGAAGCTTTTCATGGCAATTTTTACTCTCAGAGTCTTTGCCAGAAATCTGCTGAGAGGAAGTCGCCGAAGAAATATTTTTCGTTTTGATGTCTGACCTGGGATTCGAACCCGGGCCTTTTGTCTAATAAGTCAACACACTACCTACTAGACCAACGAAGCTATAGAAATCTCCCTTATCCACTCTAAAAAGATAAGCGATAAACCTCCTTTGAAACTCAACGTTATTTCTGAAGATACTTCATTAACCAAATTAAGAAAAAACCGCGCCTCCGAAGAAGAATATCTAAGCC
Organism: Sarcophaga peregrina; assembly: GCA_014635995.1. Taxonomy (NCBI): domain Eukaryota; kingdom Metazoa; phylum Arthropoda; class Insecta; order Diptera; family Sarcophagidae; genus Sarcophaga; species Sarcophaga peregrina. The sequence continues at coordinate 75,554,375 of CM025790.1, read as the reverse complement.
TCATTGCAGAAAAGAAAACACGTCTAAAAGAGCAAGGCTGGAACTTCATGTATACCGACGGTACCAAATATTCGCTTAACATAACAGCATATGCTATTGTAGATAATGATGGCAACAGTCTAGTTCTTCGAACACTCTACAATTACTCCTCTGCGTTCACGGCAGAATCTTGTGGTTTATTAAGAGCTGTCCAGCTAACAATTCACACCAAGAAGAAAACTGTTATTTTTTCCGACTGCCTTTCTGTACTGAAAGCAATTTCCACTCTACTAAACAACAACTGGAATACATTAATTAAAATCAGAGACGCCCTAATTGGAAGAAAATATTAAAATACACTGCATCCCTAGTCACACTGGCATTCTTGGAAACGAAAAAGCCGATGACGCTGCTAAGTACGCTTCCTTTGCGCCTGTGTTCATGGAATCACCCTTTGAAAAACTTGATCTTAGACGAGACTTAACCGAACACATAAAAAGGAAATTTAAGGAAACTACACCTCACCATTATCATTATTCTGTGATAAATCCGAACAACATCAACCCACCTATCCAGTCACAGTAGAAAAAGACAAAATAAGAACCTTCTCCAGACTTAAACTTGGTCACACAGCTTTCTCCCATGAATTCCTTATAAAAAGATCAAACAATCCAATTTGCAACAGATGTAAAACCAATTTAACTATCAAACATGTTCTTGACGATTGCCCAGAATTTTCCCACTTAAGACGTACACATCAACCAAACTCCAGATTCACCAATCTTCTCAGTGAAGCAACTGTTCATAATATTAATACTATATACAACTTTATCAAGCAAACCAGACTTCTTATTTCAAAATCCCTAAAGCCGACAGCCTTGGCAGCTAGTCCTTTCCTTTTTTTAGTTTTAGTATTTATTCATAAAATTAAAATAAATAATAATAATAATTTTTCACACTTTCTGCAAACCATTACAATTTTGTAATTCATGGTGTAATTCTCGAAGGTAGGACATGGTCATCTTCTTCAGAAAATACATCATTATTTGTATTACTCAAATATGAAATTAGTAACTTTCTACATTTTATAAAGTGAAATTGGACTATTGTTTTTTGTATTATATAAAATCGATGTATTTACAACTGCCGTATTCAATAAAAGTTTAAAAGTGCTCCGATAACTACCCTGCAGAAAATCAAGCGTTAATTGTCTAAAAGCTACTAGTACTAGTTCAGCAGGCGCTAGTGCAAATAGGGAAAGACTTTTTATGAAAAAGCACTAGTGATGATGAGTACTAGTATTAGTACTAGTAGCTTTTAGACAACTTGTAGATTGGAAAAAATTTCGAACAATTTTGTTTTAATAACATATATACATACAATTTCACCATTTGACTCAAGTGTTTTTAATGAAAAATAAATGGTTTAATAAAAATACTAATTTTTACTTTATATTTCTTTATAATAAAATATTTTATTAAACTCAGTATCGAAAATAATTTATGGCAGCCCTGAGTCAAAGAAACATTTTGTTATAATTTTTTATGCGCGTTTGAGTAGACTTCGGTTTTTGTGTTTTTGTGTATATAAAAATAAAAGTTTTAACAATAATTAAAAGGCAATGTCAAAATGAATAGTTTTATAATATCTATTTTGTATCGTCTAATAAATACAGATATTTTAATAACAGCATAATTGAAATATTAGCGGAGCATAAAGTCGTGTTTTCAAAAATTACTGCACAAAATAACGTTTTAGACGACATCATGGAAATCTTTCCTATCAAATCCGGGGAGAAATTAAGAGACTTAAATGTATTGATCCAGTCGCAGGCAGATCCTTATGTCAATATGCCTCTTATATTAAAAAAATAATTACTTATTATTTGCTTTTTTGTAGCTGCGACGAATGAAATCCCTATCGAAAGGAAATGCTGGGCGATAATAATATAATCAACGATTTTAACGTAGATTGTAGGCATGGAAAACAGAGTCTGAAAAAAATTCAAAACTTTTATTCTGCACTGTTAGGTAAATTGATTTATAAATTTCTTTATGGTTAACAGGGTTTCATAATAACTTATATATTTATATCATTATTTAGATGTCATTGCTGCATTTGCTGATGATCCTGATACTACTTTGAGGAAAGCCTTTCAATCACGAAAAAACGACTGTTTAAAGCCAACCGTTTGGAAAAATTGAAGAAAGAACAAATCTTAGAAACCAATAACGAGTCATCGACATCTATTTAAGCGATAATATTTAATATTTTGTCTTTTTATGAAAAGTTTTAGCCAACCTTGAAAAAATGGTTTTATATGATCGAAATATTATACATAACTATTTTTTAAATCATTCTTAACATAATATTTCTTGCCTGACCAACCTGAATGAAAACTGATACAAATCTTCTTATATTAAATATTTTTTTATTCATACTTATATATGTATATGATAAATTAAACCAAACAATTATTAAAATTTTTCGAGTAATTATTTGCTCTGGAGAAAATGGGAGCAAACCCACCAATTAGTTCCATACAAAAGAACTAGTAACATACTGGATCTAAAGCAGCCAATGGGTTCAAAATGTACTAGTTTGCTTTTAGAACGAATTTTCTGAACACACTCAATGTTAATTTGAGCATTAAGACGATATAGAAAAATTACCAGTTCGGAACTAGTACTTGTGAATTTTGTACTAGTAAGGTACTAGTTAATTTACATTAAACAGTCCTACCAATAATCAAATTTTGGATACAAACATTTTAAATTAAAAAATTAAGCTTGGCGTAGAAATGATGTTTAGTGTGCACCGAAAACAGTACATGTGGCAGGGAACGTTGTAACATTCGAATTTATCTTTTGAATAAATTATTGATTATCCAAAATATCGACATTAATTAATCCTTAACATCAAAATTTACTTAACAATCGCTTCCTTTTTTAATTCCTAACCGAATTACTTATCTGTAAATAAAATTGTATTTACATATATCTACTTTTTCCTTTTGGGCTCCCATCTCAACAAGGTAGGTTTCTCAAAATCTAACATTATGTAAAAGAAAAAGTTTCTTATCCCTCCTTTAAACCCCTATTATAATTACGAATGAGTACTTAATAGTAGCAAATTCTCTCCAGAAGATTGGCTCAATTTGTTTCAATCCCAAATCCCAATGTTCTGAAAGAGAGTTCGTTTTAAAATATGAAGTACATTTCATTCTTCTGTACGCAGAATTTTGCATACTCAAGTAATTGGCATTCCAACGTTTTTAAAGGTTTACCAAGATTTGCAAATGGAAAAATATACCTGATATAATTAACAATAGTTTACCTGTAAATCAAAATCAATTTAAAAGCAAAGCCGTTGTCAATAAAAAAGGAACATTCATTTGAACAAGAGAAAATAGGCAACATACTTATAACTTATGACGTAACTTGGGTTATATCCTTGCCCGGTTTGGGTATCATAATTATCGCTGAAATCTTCTGTGACGCCGGAAATGAATCAATGGAGTTAAATATTTTTTTTATACGTTTATTTAAATTACAATCTATATAATTTAAAGATAATAAACAATTTTGAGAGAAATTATAAATTTATACAAATATAAGTTCAGATACAATATTCTTTTTAACAATAATTAATAACAAACAATATCATAACATTTAAAGCAAATACCTTAACATTATTAACAATTTATACTATTAAATTTATTTACATATTTACATTAGAGTTATGAATTATACATATACATATGAAGAATATTGTAAAATATTGTCCTTATGGTATCATAGTTATTTAAACATACCCTGTAGGAAATCAAACTAATTTTAAAGTAACTTGAAACTGGTTTTTTAATAAGCACAACTAGTTGATTAAGTGACTTTTTTCTTGTTGCCGACTCATTATTTTAACATAGGCATGTCCTAGACGGTAATCAATTGGTCATCTCTGCATGACTTTTAAATTGACTACAAATTACTTATTTTTCAACCAATTTGTAGTTAAATAAAATATAGTTAATTTAAATACTAGTTTACATTAAATTATTTAAAATCCACTTTTTTAAATTCAATTTTAAACAGTTTTATTTATATTATATACATATATTTATATAAAGAAATAATTATTATAATACAAAAAAAAAATTAATTAAATTAAAAGAAAATTCATATACATTTCAGGACTTAAAACAAAAGTTGTAATAAAAAGAAGTTAAATGAAAATAATACTTACATATAAACATTCGAAAGTTTGTACTGAAGGAAAATTTAAAAGTAAAATATTATTAAGTTTTTTTCCAACACAAACGTGATGAAAATGCCGTTTTTTAAGAATGGCTAAGGCGTCGCGTAATTCTTTGTCTGGGTCATCACAGAGAGGCCAAAGTGCATCCATCAATGCATCAAAAACTTTTTTGTAATCCTTCAAGCTCTTTTTGCCATGACTGCCATCAATATTTATAGCAAGATTCAATTGCAGAGATAAAATTGTCGTTAAAGTTTTTGGCATTTCCCTTTCAGTGATAATTTCATGGCATTGGTCTGCAAAAATGCACAAAAATTTGGAAAATGATAAATGTAGAGAAGAATAAAAACTCGATTTTCATCGATTATGTTATCATTGAGCGCTTTCAGCTCCTCGAGGGTGTTTATTGCACAAGTAGTCTTAATTGCCACATTGCGTTTTTCCTGTCGAACAAGGCTTTCAGTCAATACTTTTTGGGTAGACAATGCTGCCATTATAATCTTATTTTGAGCTCCTTAATTTTGCCTTGAAATATAAATATTTATCAGAAAATCGTGATATTTTGGTTGACAAAACATATTTTCATTTTACCTGTTATTTCCGATAATTTGGCATTCATATCAGAAAATTCGACATCAAATTGGGGAACATTGGCATCATCATTTTCTGTACGTTTATCTTTTAAAATTCAACATAAATAATAAGGCATATTTTTACGATTGTACAAGATACTTACCAGCAATGCTCAGATAAATGCGCTTCATAATTGCTTGTACAAGTATAGATACACAGGTATATACACATTGTTTTATTTAGATTTTTAATGAACTATTTTATTTCACTATCACTTTTATAGATTTTATTATAAATTTGCAGTATTTACTTGGGTTTTCCCCTTTTTTTAATAAAATTGAGCACCACTTAAAAACCGTATTTGCTGTGATTGATATTTGTTTTACCGACATGCTTCCTTTGTTTTATTATTGTTTTCTTACATTTTCTTATTTTGCTTTTTTCATTCTTACTTTTGTTTCTATTCAATATGTTTGGTTGATATCTGCATGAGATTTAAACCAATTTGTAGTCTATTGCAAAATAGTTAATTTATAATTTGCGTTTTTATCAACCGACTACTTTATTTATTACAGGGTAGTTACAACACAAATACAAAGTTAATAATTTAATTGTAGTCGTTATCAACGAAATGGTAAATCTAAGACGTGATGCCTTTTAAGTCTTTTTGTTTCTTCTGTGTCATCTAATAAACATATTGCTAATGTATTGACGTGGTTATTCAGTCTTATTAAATATCTTTCACTATAGTTCTTATAACCTCTTTAATTGTGGGGATTCGAAGGTCTTTGTGAATAGATTTGCTGGTAATGTACCATGGTGCTAGAGTAATTAACCTGAGAGTTTTCGATTGGTATCTTTGCAGTATTTCTAAATTAGAATTACTAGCAGTCCCGCAAAGTTCAATTCCATATGTCCAGACAGGTTTCAGAATTACTTCATATAGTTTGAGTTCATTTTCAATGCTAAGTTTTGATTTCTGACAAAGTAACCAATAAAGAGTTCTCTTTTTAATGTTTAGTTGATGTTGTTTCGATTTTATGTTGTTTCCATGTAAGCCGCCTGTCTAGATGCATACCAAGATACTTAATGCAGTCTTTATTAGGAATTATAGTATTATTTAGCACCACGTTTGGACAACTAGGATAAGTAATATGTGGGGTTTTCTGCGTTTATCGTAATTTTCCATTTTTGTGACAAAGTATTAATTATATTAAGTTGATTTTGCACTAAGTTTGTAGCTGTAATTTATCATTCTTTTGACTCGATTATTGCGGTATCATCAGCATTCGTTAACACATGTATTTGATTGATTATAGGCATATCGGCTGTGTAAAAAAAAAGAACTGGATTTAGCACGCTACCTTGTGGAACTCCGGCTCTGATGTCATGAATATGTATACGCAACAACAAACAACGTAGTCGCAAAAGAATTCTCGAGAATGCGAAATATCGAACCTTCTACTTCAAAAACGTTCGATGGTACTGTTCGTGTTAGACTATAAATGGCCAAGACAAACCAAGCAACGAGTCAGTTATAATTCTGCCAGCCATGCGTGGAGTTGCTTGTTAACTAATCAGTCGCGGTGTGAAGACAAGTTGCGTGCGAAGTAAAAAGTCGTAGTTCGAAGATATCAGTTGCGAGCAGAATAGTTATGTGTAAATAATAGCGAACCAGCGATTATTGTTGTATCAGTTAAGTTTAAACAGTGACATAAAAGTAATGTGAATAATAAAGAGAGTTTAATTAAAATAAGACACATATTTGTTTTTACTTGGTTTGCAATTAACAAACTCATATTTAAACGTTTTTAAAAATGTAAAAACCTAACAACAAGTTGTTGCCTCTTTCTGCATCAGAATAAGAAATATTATGTGTCATTGGTGGGCTTACATTATTTACAAATCTATATTTTGAGAATTTGGTATTGGTTTTCCATGGTGGTAATTAGATACTTCGTTTTGCATTTTTCTTTTTAATACTTGATGGACTATGCATCCTCTATAACTAGCTGAGTGAGATTCTTGACAGTTAGCACACTTGGGATTTTTGTACACTTAGCAACGATATGGTTTGCTCCGCATTTGTAGTTTGTGGCCATAGGATTTAATGCGGCCGTACTGTTGGCAGCGATGACATTGCGGAATATTTTTGATTTTGCGTGGCGGTTCTACATTAACAATCGCATTGTTTATGTGCATTATATTATAAATTTCTTTATTGTTGTCTTTAGATTCAAGTTCAATAAAGAACGTTGAAAGTAGTTTTTTGATTAGGTTACTCGTTATGTTAGAAATATTACGTACTTTATGATCATGTTTTTCAATAAAAGTCTTAATGTCATTAGTATTAGTTGAGTAATGTAAATTTTTAATGACTACTCTGTAAGCCCAATCTTGTTCGATCTGGAAAGTGTGAAAACTAATATTTTTAATTTTAAGATAAGAGGCCAGAGTTCTGTAAGAGGTAATAGTTTTAACCATAACTCTGATTTAACTGTCTCCAACTGCCTTGTAGGTATATTGAGTGAAAAGGTTCGATTCATATCTTTAACATTGGTAACATTTGGAATGTATAAGGGGGAAGTCTAGGTTCAGTAGAGCTCTCTTCTTTGTTATTTATAGCATTTTCATCACCAAGATCTGCAAATCTGTTGGTTGAACAAGTTGGCGTTTCAATTATTGTTGCTTGGCGTTTTTTGTTTTTCTTCTAAAAGTTCCTGGTGAGTTTCTTTGGCGACGTCTGTTGGAATTATTGATCGTTTACCATTTACATTCACTGTCTTCACTATTACCTTCAAAGTATGATGAACTAGCAGTATTCATGCTAGCTGTCTGTTTTTTATTTATTGTTTGCTTCAAAATATCGAAATAATGTTTGGAATTTATTTTTAGGGTTTTTTTTTGTGTGTGGCTATTGTATCTTTGATTGTTTTTCATTCCTTTTCTCACTTTTTTTCAAATGATCTTGCATACGTAATGTTATTGTTTTTATTTAATGCAATCGCATTTAACAATGGACTTAGGCAAGTGTTTATTTGCTTTTTTTTACTATTGATCCTATACTGATTTAATTGTTGTTTTTAATAATGCACAATTTGGTCGTCACCATAAAGATCGCACGTCTTATCGCTTTCGCTCTTTAATAACGACTTTCGGAGTTAAATATGAACAAAATAACTCGTATAGCCGGAAGCTTTTTTGCATTCAGCCTGTTAATAGCTGTTTTCAAAGTGGAATAGTGGAAATATAAAAAGGCGTTGTACAACATCGTCAATTATTTAGTGACTGACATGCGAATCTGTAACATTTGGAGTTAAGAGATTAGGAAGAGCTTCAACTTTTTCTTTAATACCTCTCGCCCATTTACCTTTTTGCAATCGAATAGAAGGAATAAGTGTGGTAGACCTTTTAATTTTTTCCACTTCCATAAACTGTAGTCCGACTTTTCAGTTGCAGCCAAGTTTAACAAATAATAAATAGGTGATATTAGATTTTTTTCCTCTTTTTGGGCACTTTGTAGCTTTGTTTGACATTTTATTTGTAGGCCATAGCCTTCTTAATCTTTTTTCATACTAGTGTACGTAATATTAATATTTATCGTCGAAAGGGCTATAGGTGTTGAAATTTTAGCTGCGCAGATCATAATTATAATAATTTGGTTACCCGCACATTTAATTTCTATGTATAATTTAAGTGGTAGAGTAACTAATGTACATTTTATATCTGTGCAAATTTGTGCTTTTATTTGGATAGGACGAACTATAATTCATTCGGTTCCCTGGATAGTGGGTGAAAGATCCAAAGAAGAATTTAATTCAATGCTTTCGCGCTTTATGTTATTAAAAACAGCGATGTCAATGACGTCAGGAATTTTGTTTCGGTCAGGGGGCCAGTAAGTGGGTTGGCATGCAGACATGGCGTCCATTTTGCAAGATGGTATTGCATCGTACAATTGTCTTCCTCTTGGCGTAAGAAGCGAGTCCCAGAATGTATGCTTCACATTATAGTCACCGGCGGATAGGAATTTTGAGGCAGGGGTTTTAAAATATTGAATAAACTACATACATACATAATTGGCCATTACAACCCTTCAGTCAGAACTACAACCTAGCTTCTCACAAAACTTATGTTATGAGCGTTAATTAAAATTTTATACATGAGCGACGAGACTTACAGTTTAAAGTCGACTCCGAACGACTGATTTTTGAGAAGCTTTTTTGTGGCAATTTTATTTACTCTCAGAGTTTTTGCTAGAAATCTGCTGAGAGGAAGTCGTCGAAGAAATATTTTCATATTTTCGTTTCGATTTCTGACCTGGGATTTGAACTCAGGCCTTTAGTCTAATAAGCCAACACACTACTTACTGGACTGTGGCGACTTCTACATTTAATAAACTGCTCCTTGCAAATGTTATATTTAGTAGGATAATATACCGCATAAATGGTAGTTCCATTATCATTGTTATTGATGTGTGCCTTTTCATACTCCGGCATTAAAAAGTGTTTAACATCCCTATGTTCAAAAATTGCTGAACTTCCACATGCTCTACCACTGGGATTTCTTGTATCGTAGGTGCAATAACCTGTAATTTTAAAGAAATTTTTACGCGTAAATTGGGTTTCCGACACCAGCAGGACATCTATATGTTGCGAATAAAGGAAATGTTGTATCTCGTTTTTGTAATGGCTTAAGCCGTTGCCATTCCAAAAATATATTCTCAAGAAAGAAATTTTCCGTTTAATGTAATTTGCATTAACATTATTTGGTTTTGCATCAATTGCTGGTTATTAGCCATACAATTATTCATACTTTCAATTCAGTTCTCAATATTATTTCCTTTAGTGCCTGTGCGTACGAGGAAGTCTTATATATTCCGATAGGAACGACATTGTTTTCCATAGGAGTGGGTTTGTCCAAAGGTTTCCGAAGTGCTAAGAAATTTGAAACCTGAGAGCACATTTTGGACTTTTTAATGTGGTAACTTTCTGAATGCTTTTGGCCACAGTTCCAGCATCTCCTGCAGGATAGATCAATTGAGGGACCTACGCTCTTTTGAATATCACCACATTGGAGACAGACTGATGACAGTCTATAGTAAGAATTAGTGAGTCCAAATCCCTAACAAGTTTCGATTGCTCATAAGCGCCTTCAGGTCAGCGCGTTCTGGTACATTACGAAAGTTGGACGCTGTGATCGCTAAGGACAGCTGAGGTGTTCTCCATCTAACATTAGCAACTGCAGCGAAAAACGTCACACTAGAAAACGTTCTGTTCGACGCTGCGCGATCTATTGTCGAGAGCTATAGAGGAAGGAGCTTCTTCCTGCAAAGATGAGAATGGAAACCTTTTAACAAATTTGCAGGGAGTGCTGAGGTTGTAAAGAAAAAACACTTCTCTACTCCGCTACGAGGCGATGACGACACCAATACGATGGTGAAAGTCGGGATTATGCTGGTCCTAATGGCCTTCCCGCTGAATTCTTTAAGACCGGAAGTAATAGGTTGGTACGGCGCATATATCAACTTATTGACAAAATATGGCTAGAGGAAAGTATGCCCAACGATTGGAACATCAGTACCCTTGGTCTTGTCGTAAAAACGGAGCCCCTCCAATATGAGTCAACTACAGGGATAAAGCTTTCTCATATAAGTTCTTACGGGCGTATTGTGTGAACGACTAAAGCCACTCGACCTGGCAAATCCACCATCCACCAGATCTTCACACTACGTCAAATCCTGAAGAAGGTCCACGCAATATAAGTCGACACACAAGATCTTTATGTCGACTATAAGGCAGCTTTCGACAGTCCTATAAGGGATCGTGTTTTTACAGCAATGTCTAAGCTCGGTATATCTGCGTGTGTTCTGTGGAAGTGTTCTGCGGAAATGCATCGCAATTGTATTATTTTGCGTAAGCTGACGACACTGCTGCCTTTAGTGCTATTGAACGGGAGTCTATTAAGTTGGGCCAGTAAAAGAGGGCAAAACGGAGTAAATGGTATCAACAAACAGGGGCATGCGGCGTATTGGATCTCAGATTACGGGCGATAACTATACTTTCAATGTAATCAAGGAATTTGTTTACCTTTACCACAAAATATAATGTCAATCTAAGTAGATCTAGCGTATGAACTCTCTCGTACGACAAAACTAATACTCTACAAGACGCTTATCATGGCGCAGTGGCATAGACATTATTAAGTGTTGATGCAGCAGCCTTGAGAGTATTCGGGTTCAACGCAAGATCTTCGATCCAGTGCGAGTTGCCAATAATTTCCGTATCCGATCCAACAGTGAGATGTAAGAGCTCCTCAACGACATGGACTTTACATCCAGCATCTGCGCTGGGTCGGCCATGTCATTAGAATGGAGTAGGAAGTTCCGGCAAGACGGGTATTGATCCGAAGATTTTCGGAATTGCGAATTTGATGTGACCAACTGGCGAAGGCACGCTAGAAGCAGAGGCACCTGGAAGTAGATGCTATGGCAGGCCGAAATCAGTTAATCGGGTTGTTAATGGCCAGTTAAGTAATTGTCTTCATTCTAATTTATTTGTTTATAATAATTTATTTAAAATTCGGAAGTTTAAGAAAACAAACCTGTCTAAATCACCCAACAGCAGTTGCTAAATAATTTTAAGCCTATACAATTATGCGTAATAAAATATTAAAAAAAAAAAAGAAAACTTCAATAATAAGTGAAATAAATCTTCAAAACTTACATACGTACTTAGGAAATTAAGTAAAAATTAAAAGAAGTTACATTTTTACATGATTTAAAATATTATATGATTTAATTTTGAAGTGTTTAACTTTAAAATATGTGGTTGTGATAAAACTAAAGTACTTGGGGTTGAAAAAAAATTTGATATAACTATATTAAATCGATCTTCCAATATTTAAAAAGCGTTTAAAGAATATTTAAAACGTTTTACTTCCTACAAACATGTTTTCATTATGTTTTCTTATTCGTCTTCTGCTACAAAACAGGGGCCGAATTACCGCATACGTGCTCGACATTCGTCATCGAATAAGTACTATTTTAATTTGAGATGATAGCATACGATAAAGAGGTTCTAATCCAGTATCTGCTGTTTCAATTTTACTCGACAGTTCAGCGCTATCGAAAAAATATTTTTATTTTGACGCAAACAAGTTGTATGTGCAAAAAAATTATAAAAATGTATGTTTATTGTTATATTTAACACGTTGACTGCTGACTAAGAGATAACTCATAGATAGCGTTCCTTTCTATGGCGCCAAACTACGAGTTATATCGTACTTACTAATGCGAAAAAATCAAGTTGTCGTTTTTTGGCAGGTTTTCTGAAAATTGCCACGGCAGTCAACGTGTTAAAGTCTGAAATAAAATGAAACCATAATTATTTTGCCGGGACTAATACTAATAAAATAAATGAAAAAAAGATGTTTCGGAGCAGTATATGGTCGATCATCCTAGTTCGGTGAAAAACAAATTGCTAAATTGAAGTCAAGGAAAAAGTGTGGCAACTCTGTTTGAAAGTGTTTTATATTTTTGAAGTGCTCTTTTTAGAATTTTATTTTTTTGATTTTTAAATTGTGTATTAGCTTAGAATTTTTAACTGAGTGTTTTTAATAGTTGTTTTTATTATTTTGTTTTATTTTTTATCGAAATTTTATTTTAATTTTAAGTTTTTATTTGTTAAATATTGATTTTGTTTCTTTTTAACAAAACAAAAACAAAAATTGTTTATTGTTTATAAAAATTTTTTGCTTTTGTAATCGTGTTACAGTTTTTTTTTATCTGTATTCCTTTTTTCTTTGTTTTTGCTTTTATTTCTTTTGCTTTTTATTTTGTTTGCTGCTTTGCTTGTAATTCTTGCTAATTTTATTATTATTTTTGTTTTTACATTTAGAGATATATTTATTCTTTTTTCTTTTATATATAATCAATTAATACTGTTGCTTTATTTATTTATTTATTTTATTAAAATGAATACTTGTAAGGAATCGAAATGCATTGTAAAGAAAGAGGGTGAACGCCAGATCTCTTGCTGGTTATGTGATGATTTGCTTCATATCAAGTGTGTTGGCTTGCTTCCTCGCACCACGGACCAATTTCATAAATTTTTTATGGGGACTCGTCGTGAGTTTACTGAGATGCACACTGAATTTGCAGCTCTTTTTGCTAGAATTCGTAGTTTTGAGGGATTATTTTCAAAGTATGGCCTTTTAAATGAGCTGCTAGAATCGGAGAAATTTCTTGGTCCTCCTCCTTCTGGGGCTCCTGGGCATGTGGTGCAAGTTTCTGTGCCAGGGGAGTCTGCGACAATCAGTACCTTGTCCACTGTTTCTTCTATTGTGGACACTTGTCCATCTACTGTTGATAACCCAGCTAGCAGTTCTATTCAGAAGTCTGCTAATTTAGTTGAACTGAGTCCAAAGTCTACTCTATCTCCTTTACCTTTACCTCTGGCTGATGTCACTTCTCAGGCATCTTTTAAACCGTCTTCTGTTTCATATTCATCTGTAGTGTCCGCTAGTTTAGATAATTCTGCTCCAAGGGAACTGGTTAAACCTAAGAGGACTATTTTTGTGTCTCGTCTTTCATGCGATACTTCGGTCGATGATATAAAATGTTTCGTCAAATCGAAGATTAGGGAACCTTTTGAGTTTGGTTGCTATAAGATGAGGCCATCTTTGGATAGTAGTATTTCTTCGTTTAAATTATATGTTGCCAATGAAAAGTTTGGTGAAATTGTTGATTCTGCATTTTGGCCACAGGGTGTATTCGTACGTAAATTCGTATTCAGGCTGGGTCATCGTAGGAATGGAGTTAATTTGCCTGGTTCTATTTCCCAAAAGAATTAACTTCGAAATCGCCTTTTAATTTCGGAATTGCTTATCAAAATGTTCGTGGAATCAGGTCTAAACTTTCTTCGCTTTATAATAGTAGTTTTGATTTTGAAGTAATTGCTTTTATTGAGACTTGGCTGAATTAGGAAGTTAAGGAATGGTGGTGGTGTTCTTATTTCCATTTGTTCTAAATACTCATCTGAATTGATTGACTTGTGTTGTTCAGAGGAAATGGAGTTTATTTGCGTTAGGGTCTATAATCTTGGAAAGTCTATTTACATTACTTGTTCATATATTCCTCCCTGTTCTGACATTCATATCTAAAGGGCTCACTTCGATTTGATTTCTAAAGTAATGGATTCAATGGGGCATGAGGGAATTATTGTAGTTCTTGGTGATTTTAATCTTCCGCATATATCTGGGTCATTGGTGCCATGTTCTTCAGTTCCATTCTATGATGAAATTCTGTCCGCTATGTGTGATTTATGTCTTTTCCAGGTTAATGGTGTATTTAATTCAATGGGGAGAATTTTGGATCTTGTGTTTTTGGGGGATCCAAGTATTTCTTCTTTATTTCGCATTGATCCTATATCTATTCCTGAGGATAGTTATCATCCTACGTTGTTACTTTCTATTGAAGTTGATCTTTGTTTACCTCCTGTAATCGATCGCTCATTTTAATTTCCATCGTACGGACTTTGATCGTTTGAATACTCAACTGTCCTCTGTTGATTGGTCGTCTGTACTTATTTCGCCACCGTATGACTCTCTTTCACTGGACAGGATCTTGGGTGGATTTTATGATTATTTAAATGTTTTGGGGAGTGTGTTCCATTGGTAAAAAGTCGTTTGGAGCGTTCTGGTCTTCCATTGAATTCGGTTAGACTGTCAAGGTTGTGGAATAGGAAATCAAAGTTATTTAAAAAGTTTGTTAGATCAAGTTCTGATATTGATTATGTTCTTTATTCTAGGGCGCGCGCGGATTATCGTAGAATGAATCATAACTGCTATGAGGAATATATGATTAGAGTCAAGTCGAACTTCGCTAGTGATCCTAAGTCGTTTTATGACTTCGTTCGACCTAGACGTAAATCATCTTTGTTTCCCACTCAGATGTTTTACGGAGGCGTATCATCCTCTGTCACCTTAATATTTCGAATATGTTTGCTGACTGCTTTCAGTCTACTTATAGGCAGTTGGACTCGGGCCCTGATCTGTGGGTATCCTTATTCAGTGGGAAGTGTCTCTATTTCTAACATTTATTTATTTGATGAGGAGTCTGTTCTTGAGTCTTTATCTGGACTGAAACTTACATACTTGTCGGGCCCTGACGGGATTCCGGCCTGTATTTTAAGAAAGTGTGCTGTTGTCTTGAGTGGCCCTTTGATCTTTGTATTCAATGTGCTTCTGAGGGTTGGTCATTTTCCATCTATTTGGAAGAGTTCGTTTATAATTCCTTTGCATAAGTCGGGTAATAGATCTAATATTTCCAATTACATTATTGCCAAGCTCAGTACTATTCCCAAGTTGATGGAGAAACTAGTGACGGACTATCTCTTTTTTAATACGAGATTTTTAATATCTCCTTTCCAGCATGGTTTTTTGAAAGGCAGGTCGACTGTCACTAATCTTCTTGAATTTACTACACATGCCTCCAGAGGCTTTCTTGTCGGCGCTCGGACTGATGTAATTTATACTGATTTCTGTAAATCTTTTGATAGCTTTGATCATAGAATTTTGCTTCTTAAAATTTCTCTAATCGGTACTCCTGATACTATTCATCGTTGGCTAGACTTCTACCTCTCCCATAGGACTCAGAGGGTATTGTTTAGGAATTTATTGTCTAAGACTGTATATGTTACTTCTTGTGTTCCGCAGAGTAGCCTTTTGGGTCCTTTACTGTTTTTATTGTTTCTGAATGATCTTCCTTCTGCTGTTTCTGATTGTAATATTCTGATGTATGCTGACGACGTTAAATTATTTTATACTTTTGATGATGATCATGGCTAGCCAGGCTGTTCTTTAGCGAAATATTGATTTGTTTGTTACTTGGTGCAGGATAAATTTAATGGATCTCTTTGGAAACTGTGCCTTCATTTCTTGATTTAGGAGTATTATTGGATATTAAATTGTCTTTTACTGATCATATTAGTTTGATGATTGGCAAGGCTCGGCTGTTCTTGGTTTTGTGAGAAGATGGGCTAGGGAATTCATTGATCCTTATATAACAAAACTACTGTACATTTCACTTGTTAGGCCTATTTTGGAGTATGAGTCTGTTATTTGGAATCCATACTATCGTTGTCATAGTGATTCAATTGAGCCTGTGCAGAGGCAGTTTTTACTATTCTGTTTACGTGGCTTAGGATTTGATAATGCCAATGGGCTTCCGCCGTATGAGGATAGATTAGATAAAACTTCCAACTTTGAAACGTAGAAGGGCTGTTTTAGGTATTTGTTTTGTTTTTAATCTTGTTAAAGGTGATATCGATTCTGAGTTCTTGCTTTGTAACCTGAATTTCAGCATTCCAGCAAGATTTTCACGGCACTATCGTCCTCTTTCTTTAGATTTCTATAGAACGAATTATGCATGTAATTTTCCTTTTCGTAGATTATTTAATGATTTTAACATGCATTATGATTTTATAGATTTTAAGATTTTATAGATTTTATAGTGTTTGTAATGTAAAGCGTGGCTTGTATACTGGCATTAGTTTATAAATTATATAAAAATGTATTTTCCTTCTTGTCTTAGACTGTTCCGTTTTATTGTTGCCTTATTCAGCTTGTGATTAAGTTCTGTAGCGGTTTTTTGTTCTCGTTGCCATAACTTTTCCCTTACCCGCTACAGTCCGGATTGTAGTGTGCACGTGTTCCTACGTAATGGGGACGAGCCCTCCGCGGTCGAGTGAGGGTGGGTTAGTGAGAGGCCGCGACGTTCGAAAGAAAAAAAAAATAAGCAACAACGAAAAGCTTGTGCTCTTAAGCTGAATATCTATGGTCCCCTAACAACCAAATATTTTTAACTTTGCGACCCGGTCTCACCAAAATCTTTTTAACTTTACAACCCGCTCTCACCAAAATCTTTTTTTATTTTATTTTATTTATTTTTCTTATAAAAAGAGCTTTTGTTTGTAGAAATGAATTAATTAGTAAGACTAAAATTTTATTTATTTATTTTGTTAGTTTTGTTCCTTTTCTTACTATGTTGTATTAATTATAATTTTTATTTGAAAAAAATAAAATATATGAATTAATTTTGGTCACATTTTTTCTTATTTGGTGATTTTTTTCACAAATGTTAGTTACAATATATTTTTTTTTTTTTGTGGCAATACTGACCAGAATAACTGATTTTAGAAAAATTAATAAAAAAAGTGGTCAACCAACAAAAATGCACGATGAGAAGAGCGCATTATTACGCTTTAGATTTCTATTTCCTTCCCTTCTATCTTTCCCCCCGCGTCAAGATATATTTTTGAAAAATATTCCAAAATATGTTAAAATGCACATTCATTATATTTTATTTTCTTTGCTTAGACGCTGGCAAAACAAATGAACACTCTTTTTTTTATAAAAACCAGCACTCAGGGGATTGCCCCTAATCATGCAGTGCATTGTGCAGGTTTAGGAAAATAGGTTATAGGAAGGTGGAAAGTGTTTGTGAACATTTGATTTAAACTTACGGGAAAAACTTTCGCAGGAAGACCATTCCACAAGCGAGCAGTGCGGGCAAAAAATGAATTCTCCCTGTAATACATTGTGCGGTTCACTGGACAATCAGCCACAAAAGGATGTGCTCTGCGAGAAGTACGAGTACCACGTAAAAATATGTGATCATCGGGACCCAAGCCCAACATCTCTTGAGAACACCTCCCATTATAGTACCGATAGAACAATGAAACACACGCCACATTGCGATGATACTCCAACGAATCAATAAAGTTGGATACCCTACTGTCATTAATAAGCACCTTCGCTCTCTCCCGTACGCGGTCGAGAAGCTTCAAATAGACTTTGAAGCACCGACCCATACCTGAGAGTTGTACTCCATTCGGGGTCGGATAAAGGTCCTCTAAATAGTAAGAAGGTCGTTTGGAGTGAAGTATTTTCTGCACCGTTTCAAAAAACCATGGCACTTGAATGCTTCCTTCGACACTCGAAAAATGTGATCGTTTCAACGAGAAATGTGATCGTTTCCGCCTCCTCAATATTTACATTACCCATAGATACAGATGACGGAACATCAGCGCCAGCATCACGCCCGTGTGTCAAAAAATATTGGGTATTTCGCGCATTGAAATCGACACTGTTCGCGCGGCCCCACTCAGAGATTGTTATCAGGTCACCCGTGAGTGCGTCATTCATGTTCGACCTCCTTGCCCCAATCTCCAAAAGGCTCGGCTAATATCAGGATGTTTTTTTATAAGAAATATTTTTCTTTTCGAAAAATTTTACAATTTCACCGCATTTTTCATCGGGATGTAATAGATTGTTTCCATATTTATATTTGTTCAGCGTTTGCATAATTTTTTAAAAAAGTGAATCCATCAAAAATTTCGTTATTATTTATATTTAAATCATTTCGGATTTCTGTTACCTTTACTAACGACTTTCGAACCGAAAACAAAGATGGAATTGCTTCTAACAATATCCAAGCAAGTCCCTCAATTTCTTTAACAGATTTATTCCATTGGGTCAGGTAATTAATACAGGTCCTGTAAAAGTTTTTAATTTTTTCATTAAACAATTTTGTACATTAAGTCGTAAAAATACTTCGTTGTGACGTTCTATTAGCTTTGAATTAAACTCTTTTAATATTATAGCCTCTTCAGCCATTAAAATTTGGTGACTTTCTAAACGCAGTATATATTTATGAAAGACACTAGTTTAACTGTGTATAAGTAACAAACAATACATAGTAAAAGGATCGTTAAAAGAATTAAAGAAAATTTTTTTTGTTTAAGAAAGTACTCTATCGTTTTTACCGAATTAGTGAAAAAAGTGGGCAAAGGCGGACAATTTGGAAAATAAATACATTTTAGAAGTTACGTGTGGTAAAATAGCAGACTGTCCGCTATAATAGAGGACGAATGGTCACCGTTCATATATACTTACGGTGACCATTATTTCCATGAGAAAAAAGCGGACAAATATATAAAATTGAAAAACAAAAAAATCCTTTATTATAATTAATATTTTATACAAAGATTTTTTAAATACGGACATAGCTACAAATAATATACACAAACTTAAATTTATACAGATATGTACGTATATACTAGGGATGCCAAACGGGATTATAAAATCCCGGGATAGTTAAATTACGGGAAACTCGCGATTTTCTCTTAATAATAAAAATGAAAAAAATACATTTTATTAATAAAATCATTAATATTCCAATTATATAAGAATTATATGTCATTAAAAATAAAATATAAAAAAAGCAAGATAAAAAGTAAAAAAAATGTGAATTAACAAAAATAAAAATTATTCATACTGTTACGCTAAAATAGTCGAAACGACCTAATATCATTTCACAATAATAAAGATAAACAAAAGCTATAAATACAAAGACAATGCGTACACAATACACACTAACACATACATCGAACTTATTATTAGTAAAACCAGCTGCAACAAGTATGAGAGAAAAAGAGACGGACAAGTAAGCGGATGCAACAACAACCAAAGAGAACATAGTACATAAACATCGATGCAGTAGCTATAGAACTCTCGAGAAGGCGCGGACGCGAACCTTCTACTTCGAGAACCATCATCAGACTGAAAGCGTTCGCATATAAAAGGGCAAGAGAAAACAGACAACCAGTTCAGTGTGAATTCAGTCAGCCTTGTGTGCAGTTGCGTATGAAGTAAAAGTCGCGGTGTGAAGACAAGTTGCATCTGCAGTAAAGTTTATGGAAGAGTTGTTAGTGTTTACGCGAGTGTTGTGCTTACAAAAAGGTTATAAGCAGAGAAGATTATCGTTATAGTTATTGTTGTGTACTTTGTATAAGTTTGGACAGTGCCAAATAAAAGTAGTGTGAATAATAAAGAGTTTCATTAAGATAAACACAGATTTGTTTTTACTTGGTTTGCAATCAAGGAACTCATACATAAAAGGAAAAAATGTAACAATACATATGCAAATGCATTAGTTTTAAGAAAATTATTTAGATTCCAAAAAAAGATTAAAGCATCTAACATCTTGTCTTTACTGAAACTAGGCTTAATGATAGTGTTTTTAATGCGGAAATTCTTTGTAAAAAATATTAAATTTATAGATACAATCGTAATACACGCAGAGGAGGTGATGTATTAATTGCTATCTCTTCAGTATATCCATCAGAATAGCTTGTAACCAATATTTCCAATATTGAATTTGTTGCTGTAAAATTAAAAACGTCTAAAGTCTACTTCTCTTGCTCATATGTTCCTCCTGATTCTGACTATTCTGTTTACTCTGATCATGTTGGCGCATCTGTTGTCCAATGCGCTAAAAACGTTGATTCTGTTTTTGTTATTTGTGATTTTAATCTACCCTCAATTGAATGAAAACAAGTACCTGATGTGCCTTATTTAATACCGATTAAAAATAAGACTAGCCATGACTCTTCTTTCTATAGATTTCTATAGAACGAACTATGGATGTAATTTTCCTTTTCGTAGATTATGTTACGATTTTAACTTATATTATGATTTTATTGATTTTAATTGTAGTATTTGTAATATAATACGTAGCTTATATGCTGGCATTAATTTATAAACTATTTTATAAAAATGTATTTTTGTTCTTGTCTTAGATAGTTCCGTTTTATTGTTACCTTATTCAGCTTGTGATTAAGTTCTGTAGCTGTTTAATGTTCTCGTTGCCATAACTTTTCACTTACCCGCTACAGTCCGGACTGTAGTGTGTACGTGTCCCTACGTAAGGGGGACGAGCCCTCCGCGGTCGGGTGAGGGTGGGTTAGTGAGAAGCCGGGACGTTCCAAAGAAAAAAAAAAAAATAAGCAACAGCGAAAAGATTGTGCTCTTAAGCTGAATATCTATGGTTCCCTAACAAAGGACGGGAAATGATGGAGAAAGTTTGTATTAACTTTGCTGACCAAAAATTCAATGCCAAAAAGAAAACTTCTGTTAACAAGGTATCAAAACAAAAAACTGTTGGCGGACCTTATGCAAAAAGGAAAAAGATACAAAAATATCTGTTCTGTCTTCGCACGTAGAATCAACGGAAATCTACCATTAGTCGACAGAGACATTGGATCCTTTTTGTCCCTCATTTCTTTCCTAATATGTATTGTGCTATAAATAACTTCAGAATCAGATGACAATAAGCACAATGATACAAATCTAGCCATCCCTTATTTTAAATAAATTTTATTTATGTTTATAAAATATATATTGTCGCAAAAATGAAATAGACCGCGCAAATTATGTTCCGTTTTCTTCTTACTAATGGTGCGAACAAGGTGAGCGCTGATGCCGAGCCGAGCTTATTTTCATGCGAGAAGAAAATTTGTGTATAAGGGTGCGAACAGAGTGAGCACTGATGCCAAGCGGAGCCGAGCTTATTGACGCTTATTTTCATGCGAGAAGAAAATTTGAATATAACACAGTGAAGGCGAGAATCAGCGTTGAAATTCTGTTTATTGCATGTATCTTGCTTTTATGACATTTAGTCTTGTTCATTATGTTTATAAAATTGCTGTACACTGTAATGAATTCCTCTGATGAAGGCTATTTTGGAAAACATCCAATTATACTAAAAAGGAATGAATTTCATCACTTATATGATTATATTTGATCGATATCCATTTTTTTTAATTTGAAACCATTAAAAACTCGACTTCATATTAAAAAGTAAACATTATACACAAGCTTACTTATATTGACTTGTATGTAATCAGTTTTTCGGCTCGGCTTTCAGCGCTCACTCTGTTCGCACCCTAATACGTTCGATATATCTTAAATAATGTTTCAATTCTATTCCATTGTAAAAAAAATTTAGTACATTTTAATAAAATTTCGATACGCCAGCTATCGAATGCTGTAATCCGTCTATTCGATACGTGACGAAATTTAATTCGATACGAAAGGCAACTCAATCAAGTAAGCGGTAATTCGGCTTCAGTTCTTGTATATCACTTGGAGTTATATTTTTGTTAATATTTTCCAATATCATAGTAAATACCTAGAATATTGTAATTTTCACAACACGAGTATTCATTTTGGAGATCATATTTTATGTGAATAAGTGTTTACTAAACTTATTTGTTTTCTATTTCTTTTTTTAGATATAAAATAAATATCTACTTCTGCGTGAGAAAAGGAAGAACTGAGCACCTCAATCGAAAACAGCTGAATATTATTGTTCATGTCTGACGATAGACAAGATTTGTTGAACGATGGTAAATTGATGACAGAGGGCGTAGCAGTTTCGAATTTAAGCTTTTGTTATATTTTAATATTAATGTTATCATATACTCTTTTGTATTTTTTATATTAACTTTTAATTTATTCACTTTTGATCGCCTGGAGCTCCAGAAATTTGAATATAATTAATTTGGAACAAACAAAGAAATAAAAGAAGTACAGTGTATAACAAAAATTTTACATAAAGAAGGAAAGTGCTCTTGTTTTTTCTTTAATGTGTTTTCAAAATTTTGCGCATAAACTCATCCAATTTCCGACCTTTTTTTATAGTGCTTGGAAATTTCGAACGGACTTTGAGGAGAATACTGTCCTTCTTTTGTTCCTCCCCATATACAGTTCACTGTCGATCATTTGGTCCTTTGAGCTAGATTTTGAAATATTATGATAGTTTTTCTGCCACCAATTTTTAAACAAGGTAAAGTTTTTTTGTTGCGTAGCAACAATAGCAACAGAACTTAACTTGTATATAATATAACAGTGTATAGTTTCCTAAAGTATTGGTTTATAATTTCCAGACATACTTTAATAATTTATCGAGTCTTAAATCCGAGCTGGTTTTATTATACACTAAAGACGTGCACAGTTACAACTGAATGCACAAGTTTCGTGTGCGTGTATTGATGAGTAGTTGAGTAGTTCTTGTACTAGTTGGTATTGTTACTTTCTCAAACATAGCAAGTATGAGTGAGTATAAAGACAATAAGAGTAACGTATTTGTTTTCTTTTATCAAAGAAAATAAAGTATAAAGAATGTGCATTTTAACATATTTCGGAATATTTTTCAAAAATATTTCATGACGCGGAGGGAAAGATAGAAGGGAAACAGAAACCAAGAGCGTTACAATGCGTTGTTATCATTGTGCGATTTTGTTGCTTAACCACTTTTTTATTAACACGTTGACTGCTGCGACAAAAAACGACAATTTGATTTTTTCACATTAGTGAGTACGAGGTTGGGTTCCCTTCTACGACGCCAAACTAAGAGTTAATCGTTAATCACAAATAAGAAATAATATAACCAAAATTATAAATATAAAAAATATAACCAAAAAAAATCTGTCGTTCGGAGTCGACTTTAAACTGTAGGTCCCGCCACTCATGTATAAAATTAACGTACACAACATAAGTGCTGTGAGAGGCTGGGTCGTAATCCGGACTGAAGGGTTGTGATGGCCAATTATGTATGTATAACCAAAATTAAATACACAGTTTTTGTTATTTTATTTTTTTTTCAAATATAAATTATAATTAATACAACATAGTAAGAAAAGAAAAAAAAAAAAAAAAATAACACAATAAAATTTTATTCTTACTAATTAATTCATTTCTACAAACAAAACAAAAGCTCTTTTTATAAGAAAAATTAATAACCAAATCCGGAAATTTTGGTTAAAAATAGTTAAACGGCAACACTGGTTGTGATTAGTGAGTAAAAGAGAGAAAATAATTTGCGAGAATTTATTTATTTACAGGCATTGAAAAGTGTCAATAATATCCGATATTATGATTTTTATTTTTATCAACATACATATGTAAAGCTATCTATTTTTGGCTTAATAATTTTAAATAAATTAAGATAAAATAAAAAATACCTTTTTTTTATTAAAAGAACATAAAGCTATCCATCTTTGGCTTAAAAATTATACCTAGTTTTTTTAGATAAACAAAAATAAAAAAGATAAAAAACCCATTTTTTATTAGATAAAAAAGTGAGTGTTCCAAATCATTTAAAAAAATTGTACTTGTAATTGTATTGCAAAAAAAATAAAAAAAATTAAATGCGGCCAGCTAATGACTTAGAACATTTTTAACAAAAAATATTTTTTGAGTGTTATTTTGACATAAAATGATAACGCTTCCGCTACACACATCGCTCCTTTATTGCAACATAATCATATCTCAAAAAATTAAAAATTTGTAGTTACTTAAACAAAACTGATCTTTTAGATCTTCTGTACATGTTGAAAAAAATCAGTTCTATATCCCAAGCTGAACCGAAGTTATAGCAAAAACTGTTTGCGGCATAGGACTTATGTCTTGAAAACTTTAATCGCATTTTGCCAAGTTCAAGTTTTTTTGAGATATGACTAAGTTGCAATAAAGGAGCGATATGTACTTGTCCCAATCTGTTCGACAACTAGATCAAAGAACACAAAAATGCGTGTGAGTTCTCTACGCATAATTGTGCTATAAAATGGTAATCCCTGATCTACAAATGATTTTTAAAAAAGATTATTTTGAGAGCGGTTCGTTAAAAAGATTTTGGTGAGAGCGGGGCGTAATGTTACAACCCGCTATAAGAAATTTTACTTCTACGTAATACGTGTTCTTTTTCTCCCTAAGTATTTTTTGTAAATCATTAAAATTAGATTTTATTGATAATAAATTAAAATAAATTATGTTCCACCTCGTGGGTGGAAAACTTCTTAAGTATTTAACTCACAATTTAGTCCCGATTTTTTAAACAATTTTATAAGTTTTGAAGATGTTGTAGTTATTTCAAGTATTTGTTTTGAGTTATGCGTACATTTTTCTATCGTATTGTGAAGAAGATTAATGCAATTAATATTGTCATGTTCCTTTAAAGCCGCTTTAATATTAGCTCCTCTGTCAGTTACCACAACTATTGAATTATTTAAACAACAATTGAACTCACTGCGTAAAGTTTCCAATTTATGTTTAATTATGGAAAATTATTTATAATTAATTATTATTATGTTTAATAAATAATTTATTTTTAATCATCCTAGGCTTAAAATATTTTAAGAATTATCATAAAACAAAACAAGGTATATATTGAGAGGGGAAACAACAACACGATTTTGCTTTCCATACATAGGAGTCGGTCAAATATACATACATATATAAAAGTGTATTTATTATTTTATGCAGAACTTACTGGTGTTTGAAATTCCTTCCATTGATTTTACTCCCAACCACTTATTTTCACATTGACTGTCCATAACAAAGTGAGCTGTCACGGCAAGGTATGATATTTTTGAAAAGTTTTCAGTCCATAAATCACACGTTAGAGCATATCCAATTTTTCTTACTGATAAATTTTCTGATTTCAGTTTTCCAAAGTGTACAGAATATCTATTTTCAACATTTCTAAAAATTGTTGATGGATGTGGTAGTAAGGAGTATATATTAAGATTAGTATTCAACTTGAATAAGTCTTTAATACATTATCTTTTGCTATAGAATATGGCTGGATATCTTCAAGAACCCACTCCGTTAAAACGTCGGTACAAGCCTTCTTAGCTTCTTGATTTGGTTCAATTACAAGATTTTCATTTTCACTTTTTAGTAATGTATACCATTTATGTTTACCAAAATTTGAAAGTGCACTTTTATTGTACTTGTATACATTTTTACAATTTTTGCACGAACAAAACTTTTAATATCCGAATCACTTTGATCTTTAACCATACCAAAACAATCTCTTATCTTGCTGCGTCCACTTTTTTCGCAAATTTCATATTCACCAGACACAATTTGTTCTTTTACCTACACTTCAACTCAATGCACTAATACACATTCGTTTTGCTATAAATAACAATAAACACTCAAAAATATTTGTAGTACAACAGATATTTGAGAGCAAGAAAAAAATACAATACAATACACTTAAAAATACTGTAGTACAACAGTCATTTGAGAGCAAGAAACAAATACAATATAATACTCATCACAAAACCATAAAGAACTGTTATTGCTTTTATGGGTAGAGTAGATGAGTAAAGGCAAAGAATATGGATAAAGAATACGCATTATGTAGAAGTAAAATTTCTTATGGCGGGTTGTAACATTACGACCCGCTCTTACCAAAATCTTTTTAGTATTACGACCCGCTCTCACCTAAATATTTTTAGCATTACGAGCCGCCCTCGCAATTGTGCAGAGAGAACTCACACGCATTATTGTGCTCTTTGATTTAGTTTTCGATTAGACTTCGACAAGACATGTGCGGCGGATGCTTTATTATTTTATTTTAGAATGACACTCAAAAAATATTGTATGTTAAAAATGTTTTATGTCATTAGTTGGGAGTATTTCATTTGTTTTTTATTTTGTCGCATAGTGTAATTTTTTAAATGCATTGGAATTCTCGCTTTCTCTATTAATGTGAAATAGGTTTTTTTATTTATCTATTACACATGGTCTAATTTTTAATCAAAAATAAATTGTTATATTTTATTGATCTAAAATTATTAAACCAAAGGTAGATAGATTAATGTATGTTGTTGAAATGAAAATCAAAATAGCTTATATCACTAACACTTTTCTATGACTGTAAATTAATAAATTCTCTTAACTTATTTTCTCTCTCTTACTTACTAATCACAACCAGTGTTGCCGTTTTTAGCTATTTTTAACCAAAATTTCCGGATTTGGTTATTTATTTTTCTTATAAAAAGAGCTTTTTCTTTGTAAAAATGAATTAATTAGTAAGAATAAAATTTTATTTTGTTATTTTTTGTATCTTTTCTTACTATGTTGTATCATTATAATTTATAATTGAAAAAAAAAAAAAAAAATAAAATAAAAAAACTGTGAATTTAATTTTGGTTATATTTTTTCTTATTTGGTGATTTTTTTCACAAATGTTGGTTACAATATTTTTTTTTCGTGGCAACACTGACCAGAATAAGTGATTTCAAAAGAAATTAATAAAAAAGTGGTCAAACAATAAAAAATGCACGATGAGAATAATTCTATCTTTCCCCCCGTGTCATGAAATATTCTTTATTACACACATTCTTTATACTTTATTTTCTTTGGTATAAAGAATGCGCATTATTAAATATTATTTCCAGATGCATTTACAGCAGCGATTACCATTTCATAGCACAATTGTGCAAAGAGAATTCACACACATTGCTTATTCTATTTTATTTAGTCGTCGATCAGACTGCGGCGAGAGCAGATGTTAGTGGATGTTATAACATTTTTTTCACGGCTACTCTCAAAAACTATTTTAGTTAAAACATGCTTTATTAAAATTCACATTTGATTATTTTTGTTACGGCTGTAACTTAAATATCTTGAAGGAGGTTTGCCTTAAACAATATCTCTCGTGTAGAATTGAATCGTGCCGTTTTTTTCTAGAGAAATTAAAAACATTATGCAAACTACAATACATTTAATTTAACTTAGTTACCGCAGTTTTGCACCTCCTTCTTCAACAATAGAAAGGCTTCGATTAAATATAATTTTAACTTACAGCTTACAACACAAATAAGAATTCAAAAGGAAAGTGCAAAAAGGCGGTTTACAAATAGATGTCAAATAAAAAACACATAACAATAATTCACAATAACAAAATCAGCTGTTCATGTGGAACTTATTAGGGCGCTCCGTAACAGTTTATAAATAATTATAATATAATAAGTAAATAATTTAGATATTATGAATTGAGGAATACTTATTTTATAGGCAATAAGTATTACTTTAGAAAAATTAAAAGGTTGGTTATTAGTAGAATAGGAAATTTAGAGACCAAAATTAGAAAACAAATATCTAGAAAACGTTTCTTAATTATTAAGTCTTTTTTGATTTTACGTCTAGCGAATCAGAACATATTTATTCGAAAATTTTTTATTAATTTTCAATAAAAAAAAAAAAAAAAAAAAATAAGCAATTATTTATTCTTTTGGGAATCTTGTCTTTCATCAACTTCTATAGTGAACTTTCATAGTGGAATAAGAAAACAAATGAAAAATAAAACATAATAAAAAACAAACACAAACAATAAATGCGTGTATCATAAAAACAATTTAGTTGTGCTAACTAATTGTTATTGTTCTTAAACATGAAGAAGATGCTGATGATACTGATTCTGATGTAGGTAAATAATAACAAAATGGCAAAGAAAAAGAAATCTGTTGAATTTCCAAAAATTTTCATAACACGTTCCCTGCCAAGCTGTTTATGAGAAGGTGTCATTTCTAGGCCACGTGTACCATTTTCGGTACACGATAACTACTTTCATAAATCTATAAAAATACATGTTCTTTTTTTATTTTTGAAAAAATGTATGTTGTTTTCAAAATTATTACTATTCAAAGGGCAAAATGCACAAAATAACAACATAAAATTTAATTTATTTCATATAGAATAAGGGATATAAGGATAATGTACAAAAAAGAATACATATTTTACTCAAGTTTGATTACATTATTATAATTTTTCATACTTTCTGCATACCATGGAATGGCTGCATCCTTTTTACTGGTCTACCATTACAGTTTTGTAACTCATGGTGTAATTCTAGAATGTAGGACATGGTCATCTTCTTCAGAAAATACATCATTATTTGTCTTACATAAATATGAAATCAGTAACTTTCTATATTTTAATAGGTGAAATTAAACTATTGTTTCTTGTATTATATAAAATCGATGCATTTACAACTGTCGTATTCAATAAAAGTTCAAAAGTGCTCCGATAACTAATGACCGCGCCAAGTGTACCGTTATCGGTACATCACTCTAAAATTGCTCTAAACATCATTACATACATACATACATAATTGGCCATTACAACCTTTCAGTCAGGATTACGACCTAGCTTCTCACACCACTTATGTTGTGTACGTTAATTTTATACATGAGTGGCAGGACCTACAGTTTGAAGTCGACTCCGAACGACAGATTTTTGAGAAGCTTTTCATGGCAATTTTTACTCTCAGAGTCTTTGCCAGAAATCTGCTGAGAGGAAGTCGCCGAAGAAATATTTCTTCGTTTTGATGTCTGACCTGGGATTCGAGCCCGGGCCTTTTGTCTAATAAGCCAACACACTACCCACTAGACCAGGACGACTTCTAAACATCATTACATTACATAAAATAGTCCTACTAATAATTAAATTTTTGATATAAACATTTTAAATTAAAAAGTTCAGCTTGGCATAGAAATGAGGTTTAGCGTGCACCGAAAACGGTACACGTGGCAGGGAACGTAATAAACAAACGAATGACAGTTCATAATAATGATATTCCATCGAGTAGCAACAAATTTGCTGAGCTCCAGACTGATGATGCTGATAACAATGAAGATAATGTAACAATACCAAAACCACCATAATAATAATGCAATATAGGTACTATTATTTTAAAAGATAATTTTAGTTATAAATCATTAAGGAATTAAATCGGTTGATTCATATATATCCTTAGTAAAATACTTAGGAGGTCGAAATATAGGTTTTCATACATATCAATTGCAACAAGATCGTTCATATTGCGTTGTTATAAAGGGACTTCACTATTCTACTCCTATTGCGGACATCAAGGCGGAACTAAAATGCCTAGGACAACAAGTTCATAATGTTACAAAAGTGCGAAGTAGATTGACCAAAGAATCATTGCCAATGTTTTATATTGATCCTCAACAGAATAATAAGGACATTTATAATTTAAGACACTTATGATGTTTTCTTTTTTACCAGATAATGTGCATTTTATTAACGTAAAATGCAATTTTGCGTTTGTTTCTTAAAAATGTTTCGCCCTCTAAAAGGGTGGTATGTTTTATTCTAAATAATTCGCACTTGCCAATGGTGGGGGGCATTGCATTTTATGCCCTGTATAAATCGAGAGTGCAGATAATGCCCTCTAAAGCAGGTGACTTTTGTTTATTTATAGGGCTACCAGATGAAATTTAAATAAGTCGTCTGGTCTTGTTATCCAATTTGAAGTTAATTTTTTCATTATTTTGTTAAGTAACCTTAAGGAAACATAACATTATTAAAGCTACATGGTCAGTAATATAAAAAATTGTATTCAATGTTAGAACAGGGTTAAAATATTTTTTTTTATTATAAAAAAGCTCTCAAAAAATAAAGTTGAAAAATATTTACATTTTTCTTTTGAAAACAAATTTAAAAATATAACATATTTTTAAATCTAAAACTTTTTTTGAAAAAAAAAAAAATATATATAAATATGGATATTGCTGCATCTATTTTATTTGCGAACATTTAAATAAATCATCTTGGTCATTTGATGAAAAAGAGTTACTGAATTTATTTCAACGTAGTCAACAGTCGCCTTTATTCCATTCACAATCACATTTTCTTTATAAGTGGTAAACACAGGGCATACTCCATTTTAATATTTGTGTTATGTTCTTCTCAAATAAAAGATTACATTACAACAGGGTTGGTCAAACATTTTTAAATTCACCTTGAGAGGGTGACATTTTCTTTGTAGAAAAGAAAACACCATTAAACAATGCTATCATTACAGTTGAAACACTTTGTTTAATGCTTAAAAAGTCACACTGCCAATTACAAAGGTTGTCAAATATATCAAAAATTAATTGCTAAACGACAAACCAACTATGTCCCAGACAATTCGAATGAATTTCCTCAATTTAAGTCTAATAATAATTACCAGAGAAGCAGCCAACAGTATAACAATCAATCTTATTCTGAAGAAGTGAGAAACAATAACTCTGAAAACATAATTTCCAACACGATAGATCGAATAGAATCCATATTAATAAATCTCCTTAACATGATAACCACGCTAATATCCAAATTATGCAAATAAATCTACTGTTTGCAATATGGAACGCCAACGGTCTATCAAACCACAACGAAGAAATTGAAACATTTATAAATATTAATCATATCGACATTTTTCTTATATCTGAGACACATTTTACCAATAGTACATACTTCAATATAAATGGCTTTGAGCTAATTCCTTGTAATCACCCTGATAATAGAGCTCATGGAGGTTCAGCAATCTTAGTAAAAAAGTCACTAAAATACACTATCCTAGATGATTATCAAAAACCTCATCTACAGGCTGCCGGAATACGAATAAATTGCAATAATAATGACATTTCAATATATTCAACTTATTTTGCCCCCAGACATAACGTTAAATATGAGGATTATCAAGACTTTTTTGAAAGGCTTGGTATAAAATTCCTTGTTGGCGGCGATTTTAATGCCAAACATCCTTGGTGACGTTCCCGACTTGCCAACCCAAAGGGAAAAGAACTTTATAAAAATGTAATCGCAAATCATTTTCCAATTTAAACCTCTGGACGACCTACATATTGGCATAAAAGCTGGAATACCACGAGGCAGTGTACTAGGCCCTGTTCTTTACACTATATATACATCAGATATACCTTTTATGGAAGATGTTACAGTTGCCACATATGTATGCCAACGATACAGCATTAATTGCAAATAATGATTGTTCAACAGAGGCATCGAATGTAATTCAAAACTATTTAGATATATAGCAATATGGCTCGAAAAATAGAATATTTGTGTCAATCCTGATAAATCGCTGCACATAACTTTTGCATTAAGAAAAGGCGATTGCCCTACAGTGACGAACAAACACCAAACTCTAACTGTGAAATATCTTGGAATGCATCTTGATAGAAGAATATCTTGGAAAGATCATATAAAAAGCAAAAAAGAACAACTTAATACAAAAACAAAACGCATATATTGGTTACTTGGCAAAAAATCTGACCTTAGTTTGCAAATTAAACTATTACTCTACAAATCTATATGGAATACAGTTGTAGGGAACTGCGAGCAATTCGAATATCGAAATTCTACAGCGTTAACACTCTAAAACTCTAAGAATGATACTAGATGCTCCTTGGTTTATTGCTAACGATAATATGCATAAAGATTTAGAAATATCTAAAGTAAAAATAAGATAATCAAATTTAGTAGGAAATACATTGACAGACTTAGTCACCATAGTAACACTTTAGCGATTACTTTACTAGATGAAAGTGGGAAAATTGTAAGACTTAAAAGGTTTCATGTTTTAAACCTGGCATTTAGAAAATAAAAAATGTAATTATGTAAATATTATTTAAGAAAATTAATGTATTTTAATATCGCCGGGGTCTAGTAGGTAGTGTGTTGGCTTCTTAGGCGAAAGGGTTCGTATCCTAGGTCAGACATCAAAACGAAAAATATTTCTTCGGCGACTTCCTCTCAGCAGATTTCTGGCAAAGACTCTGAGAGTAAAAATTGCCATGAAAAGCTTCTCAAAAATCTGTCGTTCGGAGTCGACTTTAAACTGTAGGCCCCGCCACTCATGTATAAAATTAACGCACACAACATAAGTGGTGTGAGAAGCTAGGTCGTAATCCTGACTGAAGGGTTGTAATGGCCAATTATCTATGTGAATGTATTTTAATGTCTTTTTTTTAGTCTCATTGGAGATTATTATTAATGTCATTTCTTTTTATTATTGTTACTCAATTTGCTTATTATTGTTTATAAATAGATTGCAAATAAATACATGGAAAAAAAATATTAAGTCAAAAATATACTTTACGTATGCCGATAAAATAAAAATCAAAATATCGTATATTACTAACACTTTTCTAGATTGTAGAGTGTCCAAGAATGATAAACTAAGGATTACGCCATCACACAAAATTAAAACTTTCTGTTGAATCAATGACGTCACGCAAATTGTGTTCCTATTGGCTAATGATAATGTAAGTTATATTACAGGGCTGCTAACTACTTTCACGTAGTGCACACATTTTTCAGAAGAAGTGTTAATTTTCACATATGAAAAAGACTTGGAAACCTTTAAAATAGCCCAGCTACGTCGTCTAACGGGAAATCATGCGCAAGGCATAATCTTTAGTTTATCATTCTTGTAGACTGTCAACTTTTTTTCACTCTCTTACAACACTGGTTGTGTGACCGTTCTTAGCTATTTCTAACCAAAATTTCCGGATTTGGTTATTTATTTTTCTTTTGTTTTGTTTGTAGAAATGAATAGTAGGACTAAAATTTTATTTTGTTACTATGTTGTATTAATTATAATTTATATTTAAAAAATAAAATAAAAAAACTGTGAATTTAATTTTGGTTATATTTTTTCTTATTTGGTGATTTTTTTTCACAAATGTTGGTTACAACATTTTTTTTTCGTGGCAACACTGACCAGAATAAGTGATTTCAGAAAGATAAATAAAAAAGTGGTCAAACAACAAAAAACGCACGATGAGAAGAACGTTTTGTTACGCTCGTGGTTTCTGCTTCCTTCCCCCCGCGTCAAGAAATATTTTTGAAAAATATTTCAAAATATGTTAAAATGCACCTTTTTTATACTTTATTTTCCTTGGTAAAAGCAAAAGCAGACAATATCAGTTACACTCATTCTCTCATTTCTCATCTCACCATGGTGTATTTGTTTTACAAATACTTGGTGGTGTACTACTACGTCTTTATTATACACTGTTAAACTCATTTGTCTTGGGTTATATAAAAATAAATTTTTAAATAAAAGAATCAAATTGGGGTAAGAATAAACATTTGAAAATCGAGTTCAACAACGCAACCTTTTTTATACTTTATTTTCCTTGGTAAAAGCAAAAGCAGACAATATCAGTTACACTCATTCTCTCATTTCTCATCTCACCATGGTGTATTTGTTTTACAAATACTTGGTGGTGTGCTACTACGTCTTTAAACTCATTTGTCTTGGGTTATATAGAAATAAATTTTTAAATAAAAGAATCAAATTGGGGTAAGAATAAACATTTGAAAATCGAGTTCAACAACGCAATTTGATTTATGTCCAAAGTTGTGTTATAATTGGAAATTGTGCGTTGGATAAATAGCAAAGTCTATTTATTACCTTTTATACCGATTCTCCGAATAAATCTTTTACATTGCAGAGATACCCATAAATAAATGTTATTTGTTATTTATTATTGGTAGATCTGAATTTTTTTTAATGGATCTTTAATTGAATGAAAATTTAAAATTTTTGAATTCAATAACCAATTAAAATCTATATACGGATTTCGTTCCGTGATCTTTGATCTGGTTATTTTTTATTATTATTTGAAACTTAAAATAAATTTTTATTATATTTGTAACTTTCAATTAAATTAAGCTAAATTTATCAAATAAGGAAAATTTTTTAACACAATGTGAGGATAAACAGTTATATGAAAATAAACTCAATAAATAATTCACGATTTATTGGATGTCTTTATTCCACAAGCGCACTTTTTTGATATTTGATTACCAGAGCTTTTGCCATTGGAAACTCGTCCATTTTTCTTAATTTGGAATTATATATTAGAATACAAATTTTAACTATATTTAATTTATAATTTCGTTGGGAAAATTTAAATAGTTTAAAATTTAGTATTTATCCTTCCATTGTTTCTAATTCGTTTTTTGAATTTTTTTTTCGTTACACTTGAACACGAAATTTTAAACTTTATGGTATATAATACCGAATTTGTAAATTTAATAAATTTTTGCGATTTGACTTCAATATGTCCATGTCAAGAAAATTATTAATTTTTGAAATATTTGCGCAAATGTTTCTAGATTTTGAAATAGGATTTAACTCGATTCATGAAGATAATACGGCCTTCTCTATAGAAATCTTAAGGGAGGACAAAATTAAAGGATGCTTATGCAGCCCTTGCCACAGCAGATGAGGAGAATATAGAAGACGATCGGGAGGCAGCATGGGACATTGCCGTTTGGGCAATATTACTGTAGCTGCCCTAATGAGTGAGCTCTCTCAGATTTTTCTCAACCGCCCTGCAATGTCATCGACCATTGCCTAAATGGACAAGGTAACGAAGATCGGATTAGGAACCACATACAGTTGCCACCTAGTACCATGGAGGTATTTCATGGCGACTACAAATCCAGGCCATCCTTCCGGCATATGTTCACCGCGGTGTATGAAAATCGTACCAACATTTCAGTCGTCGTACAATTATTTTATTTGCGGCAGTTTATGCGAGGAGAAGCATTGAAAATTGTCACAAATTCACCTTTGACGACCCATAGATTTCAAGAGGTCTAGAACAATCTTGGTTATAGGTATGAGAACAAGAGAATACGGGTGAATTCTCAATTAAAGGTTCTCTTTACACTTGAGTCAATTAAATTGGAAATGGCTTATGCGATTAAGAGAACCCAAAGAGATATCAATAATTTGATTCATGATATTGCTATCTCTAATTTGGATCCGATTTTCGTAAATCTTTGCTCGAGAGAGTTGCCCGTACTAACTTTGAGGCTATGGGAAGAGACAATTCGGGATAAAATTGAGATTCCCAAATGGAAAGATTTGGATGAATTTCTAACCTCACGGTTTCAATCTTTAGAAGTCATATATAAAGTAATTTTGAGCCACTAGATAGTGATACTGATAGTGGTACTAAGTCAGTCTCTCAATCTCTTTCTAGTTCGAGAAAGAGTGTTCGATTTTTTCTTACTCGGTCATCAACCGAGACCTGTTTTTCATACTCAAGCGATCATTTAGAGAAAATTTTTGCTAAATTCTTGAATTTATCACCTGAGCAAAGAATTTTGGCAGCAAAGCAGAATAATCTGTGTATTAACTGCTTCGCGGCTGGTCATAGGTTAAATGAATGCAGACAAAACCTGAATTGTTCAATCACACTTTGCTGCATCGAGATGTGCCTGGATCCTTACAGGAACTTAAAGTTCTAGCCATGTGATAAAGCTTGGTAGTGATGTGCATAACTATTTTGCTACCACGTCTTTGCAGATTTTTTTAAGCTTTGGGTTATTACATTCCTAATCAGCTATTCTAGCCTTATATGTGAGGATTTCCACCTGGCAAAAGGTCTGAAAGTAAATAAAATTGCTGTAATAAAGTTTTTCAAAACTCTATCGTTCGGTGCCGAATCTAAACTGTAAGTCCCGCCACTCATGTAGAAACTTAACAAAAATAAAATATGTAAGTGGTGTGAGAAGTTAGGTCGTAATCCTGATTGAATAATTACCACGGTGTAATCAGTGACGAAACGAATTGGACAGGAGCACTATCCAAAAGTGAAAGAGACAGCAAATATTACCAAAAAGTATTTCTGTCTCTGTCTGATTCGTTCAGTTTTGTTTATTTATGTTTTGTTAATTTTTAGGGTGGATTTTTATTTTCTATTTTGGTAGAAATTAATGATATTTTTGTAAAATAATAGAATAGTTTTGAAAGGAAATGCATTTTTTTATTGGGGAAACGTAGTACGGAACTAAAGTATTTGGTGACACCTTGCATCGATTGTTAATAACTTAGTATTTAACCAATTGAGAGGTATATTCACAAACTCCTGAAACAAAAAGTTATGAGAATATATTTTGTTATATTTTTCTTTTCACTTATCTTTTACACACGGAACTTATTCCATTGTGAAGAGAAATTGCTAAGAGTTCGATTAATAATGAAAAAATTACAGAATTTAAACTTTTTCATTCAAGAAATTAATAAATACTGGTAATGTACACAAATTTCTGCAAGAAAAAAATTTTATAAGCAATATGTCCTATTTGATCTTCATATAGTTAGCTTCTTACTTACCTTTTGCACAAAAAACTATATTCATTGTGATCAGAAACTAGTCACTTTTCGATTAATATTTAAATATTTACGAATTTTTAAAATTTTCATTGAAGAAATTAAAAAATATTCTAAATTTTCCCTTTTTAACACAAAACAAATGTTTGTTTACATTTAATTTTTCTGCTTTTTTCCTTCTGTATATCTGTTGCTTCTAACACATTTGGTTCGTAATACTTAAAACAATTTTTTTTCCCCCTCTAGTCGGGCCAGTGTTTTTATGTTATGAGCACTTTTCAAATGTCATAGCTTTCGTCACTGATTAATTGTGATAGTTACAGTGACCAATGTGTAGGTTAGAGGATGTGCACCTGTCGGTCAAGACAAGCACAGTACCCGGAGGTCGAAATTGACCCATTGTACATAAAACAATGTGTATGTATGAATTTTTTTACAAAAGTACCATTTGGTGCAAAAAAGAACTCTTTCAGTTAGAGTTCAGTACCATTTCAAAATTTTAATTTTGCAACACTGACTTTAACATTAATGTTATCGTACTCTTTTATATTTTTTATGTTTTAATTTATTCGCTTTTGATCGCCTTCAAATACTTAGAACACCAGAAATTTGAATATAATTGGGTCTTTGTGAATTTAATAAATTAAAAATAAAAAAGGGAATATGATATAAAATAGTAATAGTGAAATTTAAAATTATTATGTAATGAAAACAGGGGAATAAAAGAAATACGGTGTATAATAAAACTTTTACAAAGAAAAGGAGTGATTTTGTTTTTTTTTTCTGTGTTTTAAGAATTTTGTGCACAAATTCATGCAATGTCTGGTTTTTTTATGATGTTGTAAATTTCAATCGAAAGTTGAGTACAATACTCTCCTTCTTGTGTTCCTCTCTATATAGAGTCCATAAACCACCATTTGGACCTTTGAGCCGGATTTTGGAACCCTTTAATTGTTTTTATGCCACCAATTTAAACAAGGTAAAGTTGTATTTATTTTATTTTTTTTAGGTGCGAAGTTGGCAACGTTAAACAGTCGAAGAAGAAAGGAGAAGAACTAAATAATTGAAACAACAATTCTAAATGGGAAACTCAAAGGTGAAAATGTTCTAATAACACTTCCCAATGCTACCGACAGATAAGTCATCTGAACTTCAACACACATTTCAACGAATCATTTGGTGTTTGTAATGCCTATTAATCAAAGTCATCGTTGCAACAAAGAAAAATTTTGCCCTACCAATCCTACTAAAATTTGAATTTAAGTAATTATAAATTATTCAGTATGAAATTAACGTTTTATTGCTAAAATTAACAAACATTTCATTGTTCTTTATGTAAACACAGATAACATAACGTTTAAGGTATGTTAAAACAGGGTTTCTAACTACATACATATTTTTTACTTAAACATTTTATTTTCGTTTTTAAAATAAATAATAAAATTAAAATTAAGAATAAATAGGTTAGGTTAGGTTATAGGACGTGTACTTGTCAGTTAAGACAAGTACAGTACCCGAAAGTCGAAATTGACGCATTGTATAACGTCCTTAGAGAGGGAAGGAAATAGAGGGAATAGGATTTAAGGAGGGAATGTAGGTAAAGCGGGAATTGGAATCGGAGGAATTATACAGAAAGAAACAGACATAAACAAAAGAGGGTGAACAGCCAATCTGTTCTATTACTGTCCACAGCAGGCCATAGACGTCTAGTCCGTTCCCTCAACACCTCTGCTCTTCCTCCTTGACCTATCCATCGATGAGGCCATAGAGGTGACAGACTAAGGGGTCAGGACCAACTATTAAGTCGCCCGCTGAAAGCGAACCTAACCACAGCATAGACGGGTACCGTCTGGTCCAAAAGTCCTCAACGACTCTTTGCACTCGCGAACGAGCTGTGATTTGCACCAGACCGACGCAATGACCCTAAGGGCAGCCTGACTGTCAATGAAGATCATGTAAGATTCCGAATCCGAACATCAGCCACCAGCTATGGCCTCAATAACCTTCAGTAAAACGCTGCAGTAATCATTCAACCAGCACCTGTACATCCACCTATCTTAGACCCATCTGTAAAGAGTATGCCACCATTCCATTGTGCCCTATCCAGCATAAGTACCTCAAGCCAGATAGGAACATAGCCTCAGGCACAATATAATCAGTGACCTTTTCCGAAAGTCCATAGGAAAGATGATATTCTGAACTCTGGAGTGACCTATCGAGCGCTGTTTCCAGCAACCCGATTCCCTCAGGCGTATGGCACTACGCGCTGCACATATGACTTATATGTCAAGCGGAGTCAGATAGAACATAGTTTTAAGAGCAGCTTGAGAGCAACTCTTCCTCACTCCAGTGATACTCAAAGAAGCAATCCGTTGAACCTTAACCAAAGATTTTCCGTTGAAAACTCTTATCTAAGGCACACCAGCAGACAACGCAACTATAAGTAATAACCGGTCTAACAATTGCCAGATATATCCAGCGAATGGCAATAGGCGGAAAACCCTTACCTATGGAGTGTTTCGTTTCCAGTTCAGCTGTACTTGACCTCAGAAGTCAACAGCAGCTCCTTATCAGCTAATCTCGGCAACTTAAAGGTTTCAATTTTGTACCTACGCGAGATCAAAACGAGATCCGTCTTATTTGGATTTATCCCCAGACCACAGTTTGTTGTCCAAGATTGTAAAATTCCAAGAGCAGACCCATCAGTTCCCCCCACGTCGACAAAAATTTTCCACCCATACGAATAGCCACATGGTCGGCATATGCCACAACCCTAAAGCCCCTACTTTCCAGGAGCCTCAAACCAACATTAGCAACCAAGAGCCACAAAAGAGGGGATAGGACACCCCCTGTGGTGTACCTCTGATCGCACGCTTGACGACAGAACATCCACCCACATGGGGGTCAGTAGGTGGCAGATAACTGAACGGCCTATCCTGCGTAGGCTAGCTGCGAATAACCAATAAGCAGTCCCCGACCAAGAGCGGCAGATACGGAGGCGTACTACAAAAAGGTACAAATGACTGAAGACGTTATCTGCGACATGGCGAACCGGTGCCGCCATTAACTAGGCATCATCCCACAGTGGGTTCCCCCAAGAGATGGGAAAATAGGAAAGTAACGCCTGCGTGGTTCCCCAGTTCCACCGAAGCGACTAACTACGACGGCCTTGAGTAGGGCATTAGAACCGAGCCCGGTAAGGTTCTAATTATGGTATACCGGAAAACGAATTTGAATTGGTGATATAGGCTGACGATGACAGTATTCCGGCACTTTAGTAGGCGGTGTGAAAGCTGGCCGAAATGGCTGTTGGGCTAATGCTGCCATTGCCTCCGCCCCGTTAAAACTATGGCAAGTCTGTCGGTACGTTCCTGATTTGTCACCGTTAAGTTGGTGTTGTAGGACCAGATGTGAATCCCTGGTTTACGTCGACCTGGCTCTGAACACATATTCCCATGAGGTTACGTGTCAACCATCGCGTGGTTTCCCTGCTTATGCATAGATAACCACGGGGTCTTTCGTGACGACTACAACGATGGATTAGGATAACGGCCGAGAGTTGGGGCCCAAACGAAATGAATAGTAAAAACAAAACTACAAATAAATCGACGAATTCATGCGAGATGAATACTTTGGAGCTGAACGCTTTTGGGCAGAGTTTTGGGCAACTCGGGAACCAAATTAAGAGTTTGATTGAGATGCTAGAGGATGGGAAAAGGAGATCAATCCACCAACCGATGAGGGATGCGATTGACTCGATCAAAACCCTATATGACCTGTACGCAAGCGAGCTTCAGGTGCAAACTACAAAGGCGACTAACAGTAGCAGTTCTGCTACACAAACATCGCCTTTGTTGAGGGACAAGGAGGCGAAGAGGAAACATGAGGAGACTTATGAAATTCCTGCGGCAAAAAGGAGAATTCCGAATCCTTCACCAAGGGCTTCAGCGAGGGATACTACAGAGGTGACCTTGAGCCGGCGGGAGGGTGGCAGAAAGTCGCGAAGAGAAAAAGTAGAAATAAGAAACCACAGGAGAAGAAAACGAAGCCGGATGCGATCGTGATAGCGACGAAGGATAACACGTCGTATGCAAACATTCTAAGGAAAGTCAAAACGGACCCCAAGCTTAGTGAATTAGGACAAAATGTGACCAGAATTCAAAGAACCGTCACGGGTGGTCTACTACTCCAGCTCCACAGGAGCGGAGAACACACGGAGGACTTTAGGGGAGCCATTGGAGAGCTCATAGGAGAAAGCGCGTCTGTCCGAACGCCAAAGGATATGAGGACGATTGAGATCAAGGACATCGACGAGATCACGGAGAAGGAGGATGTATGCGAGGCTATACGGAAGATTCCAGGTCTCGAGACTTTGGGTAAGCCCGACGTAACTACCCTTAGGAGGGCATATGGTGGGACGCAAACTGCCAGGGCAGGACAGGAAGGTAATATACTTAACGGATGAAGGAGAGGAAGGAAGGGAGGAATACCGAGGCGATAAAGTACCTCGGAGTGATTATCGATGATAGGTTGAATTTCAAGGATCACGTAAAATACATGGGCGAAAAGGCATCTGTAACGCAAGGAGCACTGGTGAGGATGATGCCAAATATTGGAGGACCAGGTTCATTCAAGAGGAGGATAATTGCAGCGGTAGTAACGTCGATAATGCTATATACTTGGCCCATACGGTTGGAGGCAATCTCCGTGGGGTCGACAAGGAGAATACTGTCCTCGGTGTATCGTCTAAGCGCGATTAGACGGAAAAGTGGCTTCAGGACATGAAGCGGTATTGGTATTGGCAAAGACAATACCAATAGACATATTGGCGGATGAGATGAGGCGGATATACTTTCGCCGTCTCGAGAGTCCAGTCACAATGGGAGAGCAGTTTAAAGGGACATTTCCGCTTGTCCCTTCTATAACCCCTTGGATGGAGAACAAACATTGCGAGTTGAATAATTTCGTGACCCAGTTCCTAACTGGTCATGGATGTTTTAGGAAGTACCTGCACAGATTTGGACATGATACTTCCCCTATATTTCCAAACTGTGTAGATGAAGAGGAAGAAGCGGAACATATTCTAGTATGCTGTCCCAGATTTAGATGGCCCGGGGAAACTAGATTAGGACCAAACCGGCTCATGGAGGAGCTGTTGAATTCTAGACCGCTATGGAGCCAATACAGCCAGAAAATGGCCGAAGTAATGATAGAACTCCGAAGGTTTGAGATAAAGTGATAAAGTTTTCGATCTAACCAGCCCCCCGCGAAGTAATACCTTACGGCAGTCCCGCGGGGCGAAAATGGTCGGAGTGTAGGGGGTATTAATCCGTAGGTATCAGTGATGGTGAATCATGCATGCTTTTGTCGGAACAAAGGTATCTTTGAAGATTTACCACCTCCGGCCCAAGGCAAAAAAAAAAGAACATCTACCCAGATTCGATCGGATTAGTCTGTTACCCAACCGCACCAGAAAATCTGGGGCATGTATATTTCTCAGTGAATACTCAATAGAAAAAGTGGTAACGTTATTGAAGGGCCCTCTTTATCAAGCCGACAGTGTGTACACACACCTACCCAAATTCGCCTCAACAAAACCAGTCACATCATGAAGAGCGCTCTCAACAGACTTACCCTTAATGTAAGCATGTAGCGACCTACTCAACATAGACCGGTCAATGGTTGATCTTAAAATATAGATCGAAAGTCTCTCCAAAGCTTTCAAGAGAAAAGATGAGAGTGATATCGGTCTATAATACTTAGGGCCGATGTGTTTGGGTTTACCAGCTTTTGGTATAAACACCACGAGCACATCTTTCCAACCCTCAGATACATCAAACCATTGGAGACACGTCCACCAGATATTCGTGTAATATATCACCAGCATGCTGAAGCAGAGCCAGAAAGATACCATCCGAACCAGGTGACTTAAATGGCTCAAAGCTACTAATAGCCCATTTGACCTTATCCCTTCTCTAAAACGGGCATAATGCCAGCATCAAAGAAGGGTTAAGCTACGCCCAACGGATAGCTTCCTGGATCCTCACAATGGGGGAAATGAGTGCTCAATAGAACCTCTGGGGTTTCTTTTCTCGAAGATGTACACGTGCCATCGTTCTTTTGGACGAAGCCTAGGACTTTGGGGCTATTCGACAGCATCCTACAGAAACGAACCACATAGGCAACATCCTATATACTCGTGCAGAAACTCATCCAGGTGGTTCTCCCAATTTTAAATCTTATAGATATTAATTGTATTTTCCTACCAAAAAATAAATGAAATTTTAACAAACCAACCAAACTACCAATCGTAGCATTAAAAAAAAACTACCAAAACGGCAACGCTTATCACAGCATAACCAGTGGCGATAATTATGACGTTTGAAAAACGCTAAAATCAACAGTTTTAACCCTCCCTGTAGAGGGAGAAAAAAATATATACTCATAACTTTTTGTTTTAGGAATTTGTGAATATACCTCTAAATTGGTTAAATACTAAGTTAGTGACGACCGATGAAAGGTGTCATAAAATATACATTAATTCCGAATTACGTTGCGCTTATAAAACGGTTCATCTCCTTTCAAAATTATTCAAATATTCCACAAAAATATTATGAATTTCTACCAAAATAGAATAATAAAAATCCAGCCCGAAATCTAAAAAAAAAACATAAACAAACCAGACAGGGAGTCAGAGAGGGGCAGAAATACTTTTTTTTAGTAATATTTGCTGTCCCTTTCTAAGTGAGGAGTTAAACGGCAAAATCCCGTGACGTATCTGTTTATATCTGTGCTATTAATAAAGCTCAATATCAGTCGTTGGAAGTTTGTAGCATAAATGTAGTTCTTATATTTTCACACCGTCGTCACTTACTTTAATTTTTTAAGAAAACGATAATACTAAAAATGTCGTGTGAAACCAAGAACAGAAGCAATTGTGTTTTTAAGTTTTCATTACAAAAAAGAATTTATTTTACACTTATTTTAAAAGTAGAATGTCAATCACAGAACATGCACAGAATGGAAACGAAAGTTTGACGTTTACATAATTTTTGTGAGAGGGACAGCAAATATTACCAAAAAGTATTTCTGTCCCTGTCTGATTATTTATGTTTTGTTTATTTATGTTAGTTAACTTTTAGGGTGAGTTTTTATTTTTTAATTTGGTAGAAATTTATGATATTTTTGTAAAATAATAGACTATTTATGAAAGGAAATGAACTGTTGTATTGGGGAAACGTAATACGGAACTAATGTATTTGGTGACACCTTCCAGCGATTGTCACTAACTTAGTTTTTAATCAATTGAGAGGTATATTCACAAACTCCTGAATCAAAAAGTTATGAGCATATATTTAGTTATATTTTTATTTCTACTTATCTTTTACACACGGAACTTGTTTCATTGTTAAGAGAAGATGCTAAGAGTTCGATTAATAATAAAAAAATTACCGAATTTTAACTTTTTCTTTCAAGAAATTAATAAATACTAGTAATATACACAAAGTTCTGCAAGAAAAAAATTTTATGAGTAATAGGACTTATTTGATCTTGATATATTTAGTTTCTTACTTACCTTTTGCACAAGAAACTATATTCATTACGACCAAAAACTACATAGATTTCGATTAATAATTAAATATTTAAGAATGTTTAAACTTTTCATTGAAGAAATTAAAAAATATTCAAAATTTTCCCTTTTTTAACACAAAATCAATGTTTGTTTACATTTAATTTTTCAACTTTATCCACCAGTTTTCACTCTGCATATCTGTTG
The DNA here is from genome assembly GCA_014635995.1 of Sarcophaga peregrina. Lineage (NCBI taxonomy): Eukaryota > Metazoa > Arthropoda > Insecta > Diptera > Sarcophagidae > Sarcophaga > Sarcophaga peregrina. Next base: position 75,510,156 of record CM025790.1, on the reverse strand, counting down.
CTTCTAACACATTTGCTTTGCAAAACGTATAATACATTTTTTGTCTCCCTCTAAAAAATTATGTAAATTAGTGAGGTTGTCAAACGTCACAGCTTTCCCTTCTGTGTATATTCAATCCTTTGTAGATTTAATAATATTTACGCAATTCTATTATTTTCTATTATAACATAGTTTATAGGATTTCAACGTATGTTTCTTTTTATTTAAACAGAAGTAGTAAATAAAATAATACCTAAAATAAGATTAGGTCTTTGTTACTTAAAATATAAACTTACATATACTGATGCTCATCAACAACTTTCCATCCTTTTATTTGTGATAATCGAAAATCACTAACGCATACTTCAAGCGGAAATTCTGGCATCCACACTATAAATTTAGCAATTCCAATATAAGTACCATATTTTACAATTACAGACGCATTCGACGATCCTCGTATTTCGGAGCCATCGACGTAAACAGAGCTGCATGAAGATGAAACCTATAACAAATTTAGTACAATAATTTTTTAGAATTAAAACAGGACATATAAAACTAATAAATGTGTAATTTCAGAGTGCCGCCTTATATTATTAATATCACCAGATTTTCTTATATAAACGTAATAATGTTATAGTAATAAATTTTGAAAGTATAATAATTACTCTGATGTCACAATCAATTGTAGATTAAATGAAATGTATAGTATATAAAACTCATCATCTTCACTGAATATTAGACGATATTTAATTAATTAATTAGAATTCATTAAAATCACTAAAATTAAATAAACTGCAATTTCTTTTGCCGTGATCTAGAAGGTAGTGTGTTGGCTTATTACACTTGAGGCCTTGGTTCAAACCCTGCGTCAGACATCAGAACCAGGATCAGAAAATATGAAAAAAGATTTCTTCGGCGACTTCATCTCAGCAGATTTCTGGCTAAAACTATGAAAGTAAAATAAAATTGCCATGAAAAATTTCTCAAAAATGTGTTGTTCGGGATCGACTTTAAACTGTAAATCCTGCCGCTCATGTATAAAATTAATATACACAGCATCAGTGGTGTTAAACGCTAGCTCGTAATCCTGACTGAAGGGTTGAAATGATCAATTATGTATGTATGGAAACCTGTCGATCTTTTTCTATCACAAATTGTTTTAAAGTTGTAAATATAACCGTTAAGGTTTTTGGCATCATAATTATATTGTTATTGTTGTCATTCCCTTCCAAGCTGTTTTTGAGAAGATGTCATTTCTAGGCCACATGTAACATTTTCAGTACGTGAGAATAAATTATAAATTTCTATCCTTTTTTTTTTGATTTGAGAAAATGTATATTATTTTCAAAATTATTAATATTAAATTGATAAAACAACAATAAAAACGTAAATTTAGTCTACATAGAATAACTGACATAAGAGTAATGTACAAAGCACAATAAATATTTTACTTATGTTCGATTACACTATTATAAATTTTCACACTTCCTGTACAGCCTGATTTGAAATAGGTCCTTTTTGCTGGCATGCCATTACATTTTTGTAATTTATGGCGTTGTATATTATATATATAAAATGAAATAACACTTTCCCTGCCATGTGTACCGTTTTCGGTTCTCGCTAAGCCTCATTTCTACATCAAGCTGAATTTTAAAATGTAAAATGTGTGTATCCCAATTACTGATAAGAGTGTTTAATGTGACGTAAGGTTGTTTAAAGTAATTTCTAAGTCATGTACTGAAAACGGCACATGTGCTGTTGTAATTAGTTATCAATGTACTTTTGAACTTTTACTGAATACGGCAGTTATAAATGCATCGATTTTGTATAATACAAAAAAAAACAACAGTTGAATTTTACTTTTACAATGTAGAAAGCTACCGAATTCATATATATACATACATACATATATACATAATTGGCCATTACACCATTCATGTGGTGTGTGTTAATTTTATACGTGAATGGCGGGGCCTACAGTTTAACTTCAATTCCGAACAACAAATTTTTAAGAAAGTTTTTCATGGCAGATTTACTTACTGTCAAAATTTTTGCCCGAAATCTGCTGAGAGGAAATCGCCTAAGAAATATTTTTTTTCATATTTCGTTTTGATGCCTGATCTGGGATGCGAACTCGGACTTTACGTTTAATAAGTTAACACACTACCTACTAGACTACGGCGACTTCGCATAAAACATTCAATTATCAATGTCTTTTTTATAAAATACATTTTTCTCTCACTTTGTTTATATTTGTTTTTTGAGAATTGCTAAGCCGTAATTTAATTTTTAGTACAAAGAACTCGTGTTTACCCAAAGACTGCGTTGTAGCCTTCTGTACCTCTCATCAGTTAATTTGCTGAAAATAAATATGTAGGGTTGCGCTTTCAGGTATTTTCTACTCTTTATTACTCTAACACACTGTGGTTAGAGTCGAGAACAGGACAACGAAACTGATGTTAAACATTCAAAGCTAACTTATTAAGAAAAATTATTTATATTTACTTATAGCTTTTAAAAATACTCCATAACATAATTTATATAATTTATAATCATTTTAAAATGACTTGAGTTTGACAATGAATTTAATGTTTGTAATTATATTTGCTTCAAAATTTAATTTCGAAATTCGAGAAATTTCAAAGAACACACAACATACAAAGCTCCTGTTTCATTTAGCTCTCTATATGCATCTTTAAATTTAATTTCAATTTGTTTTGTGAAATAAAGAGCAAAACATTCTTGCCAGTACATTAGATTATGTTTGTATTTCAACACATTGCAAGTAAACTTTTACTTATATTTTTATTAGAAAATGTTGTTTTACCTACCTTATTTGATAATTAAATAGCAAAAAAATTAAATACAAAATTAAATACATACTATTTAATTAATTTTACTATTATTTTATAATTTAATTTAATTTACTATTATTTTTAAGATATTTAGCGAATAAGGAATATGCTGTAGGTTCATAAATATGAATAAAGCGTATGAAGTCAAATATCTAATTACCTTAATAACGCTTTCATCCTCAGCGTAACAAGAACTTTGAAGGGTTACATCAGCCACTTTTCCTCCTTGAGAGACAATAAATACTTTCATTGCTTGAGCGACTTGTCGTCCTGTTAGAACAGCAGTATTCATTAATTCCCAATTCTAAAATAGAGTGTGTTTTTAGGAGTCGAAAAATAATATAGAATATAAATAATTACATACCTTTGCCATTGGCAACACAGCCTGGATGTCATCTTTGTTAACCTCAAGTTTAGCTATTATTCTTTTTTTGTTGTCTTCATGGGGAAGTTCAATTGACACATCTTTAAGATTATCATAGATGTAAATTACGGACCAAACAATTTTAACGCCTTCTGTTAAATCTTTTGTATCATCTGCCACCTCTAGCAACCAAGTAAATATTTCATTAACTCTAAAAATTGCAATAAAAAATCGGTTGAAATATACTGTAGTGCCATTTCAGAAAAATTTTTATATTTATTTAATAAATTCATGTACAGATATTAAATAAATAAAATAAAAAACAATAAAAGTAATACTGATGTTTAACAGGAATAACTTTTACTCGTGAGTGAGGATGGTTAAAACATTCCCTGCCACGTGTGCCGTTTTCGGTGCACACTAAACCTCATTTCTACGCCAACCTGAATTTTTTAATTTAAAATGTTTGTATCTAAAATTTAATTATTGGTAGGACTGTTTTATGATGCTTAGAGCAATTTTAGAATAATGTACCGATAACGGTACATGTTAGTTATCGTATACCGAATATGGTACACGTGGCATAGAAATGATACCTTTTCATAAACAGCTTGGCAGGTTATGTATGAAATGAAAACGGATATAAATCATATAATCCATATTTGCAATAATTACAATGCTAAATTCATTAGATAAATATTAGTATTCAGATACTGGATAAGATGGAGGGAGTTAAGTTTGGTCTTGTTCAGGTTAATTTCGGTTTTGAGAAATCTAGCAGAAATAAATAAGCGGATGATTTAAATTAACCTGCATTGTAGTAAGGCGATTTCTGTCGATGTGGCCCTAATCCAAGAACATTGGAGCAATACAAACAGAGTCTAAGGCTTAGCAGTGAAAGGAGACACGCTATTCACCCTGTCAGATCAGGACAAAGTATGAGCATGTATCCTAGCAAAGACGAAACTTACTTTAATCTAAATTTAGTGACAACAATACAACGGTGGCGGTAGGAGAATCTCAGAGTCTGAAATGGGTAATTATATCGCTCTATAACTCGATTGAATCAAAACAGGGTGACATGGGCGATAAACACATTTATGCAGTATTAGTTGCCCGGTCCGAATGAAGTTTTTTCGGCATGTTACGAAACTTATCCGACAGTGTACTACAGTTACTGAGCGATATTTTCAAAGTTTGGATTGAGGTCAGGGTAGTTTTCACACCGAATGCGAGAAAAATCTGAAAATGGTCTGCAATATAGGGATATAGTCTGTAACAGAATCTTTAGAACTTCGACTAATTTTAGTAAACTGAATAAGTTTCATACTTTACATGTATAATGGAAGGTAGAGATTGAGACTGTTGCTGTCACTATACAGACAACACTGAGGAATTAGTCCTCACGGGATCGTAATAAGGACCAGCGGTTGTTTATAGTCTTCAGATAGACGATTAGAAAAGTTTCAATATATACTACATGTGCGGAAATTCCAAGGGTAGCAACAGTAACCTTAGATCGATTTACCTATAGATGAAAGGTCTTTACTTTAAAGGCAATCCAACATTCTTTGTAATAGACATGCACCTCCACTTGACATCATAAGGGCCAGTAGAAGCACATCTCAGGCGGCTCTGGATATAATTGTTCACAAACTCCAGGTTGAAGGAGAGAAGCCTATTTCGACTGTTGGAGCTAGATGTAGTGAATCCCTTTAGAGTATTTCATTCGACACTGCTGAAGGACCTAAAGTGGCTTTGTAGGTTATTTCGACTATAGGAATGACGGATTACAAGAAAGTTCACTCCTGTGAAGCACTGAATGTGACAATACCTGTAAGGAATTCTGAATAGGTTCGCACAAACTCATCAATAGCTGTGTTACTTTCATTGTCGGTCTTTAAAGCCGCCGAATTAGTCAGAAAACATATAGCGAAGAGGTACAATTTCTGTGGATAATTAGAAAACACTAAAGACTTTGGAAAAACATATTTATATGTTATATCTGGTTTGGGCCAATTGGACTATGCTGGCAATATTTAGGATGAGTTAGAAAGGTCAGGTTCAGTGCTATAAGCTAATATAGGAGTCGGTAAAACCGACAATAGATTCCTTTTGAATAATTGAGGAAAACATCAATTCATTCAGAAATCCTGCAGGCGATGTAGAACGGACTGCAGAATTGCAAGAGCCTTATGACCAAAGCTTAATTTTATAGTTACACAACTAGTCCTAACCCTGACTAGGATGGAAATGGGACATATTATAAGGGTACCAATCGGACATGTGTCCTTTAGACATATGAGCAGCATCTGAAATAGATATATTTGTGTATAGAATTAAAATGTATGGTGGGATAAGTGTGCCAAGTTCCCTTTTGTTAAAAATTGCCAATGATCCCAAGATTCTCGAGTTACACGATTATTTCAAATATCGCACTTGATAGCTTATGCCATCTTGACCCGGAACAGAACCTTCAACTTTTATTTAAACAATTAGAGAGTTCTAGCAAGGAGGGATGGAATGCATGCAAACAAGGCAAAGTTTCTGACTGTGGCCAATATGGCGACCACCAGGGCGATCCTTGTCTTGCTGTATTCAAGTTGACACGCAGCCTCCTCGTCGCCCCTCCTGGATGGCATTCTAGCACCCGCTAGATGTTAACTAATGCGTGCAGCGAGGTCCAATCCCCTGGACGTTAAATTCGGGTTGTGCGTAGGGCTTGGAACCCACCACGTAAAAATTTAATCCAATGAAAGCCAATACAATAGCCTCTAGAAAGATCCCCTCTAAAGTTGACGACCACGGCAAACGTTTCAAGGACAACGATTTGAGAATAGGTACGTGGAACGTCCGCACCCTTTATAGGGCAGGCGCTTCCGCCCAACTGGCGGATGCCCTCATGAAATGTAGGACGGACATCACTGCCATACAGGAAATGCGATGGATAGGACAAGGATGCAAAAGGCTAGCATCTTGCGATGTGTATTACAGCTGCCATGTTGATAAGCACGAATTCGGATTTGTGGTTAATAAGAGACTTCGTCACCTTGTCTCTGGGTTCACGCCAGTGAACGAAAGAATAGCCACAATCCGCATCAGGGCAGAATTTTACAACATCAGCCTAATTTGTGCTCACGCCCCGACGAAAGAAAAGGACGATGTGGTTAAGGATGTCTTCTATGCGAAACTCGAGGACGTATACGATAAGTGCCCGGCCCATGACGCCAAAATCGTCCTCGGGGATTTTAATGCGAAGGTCGGGCGGGAAGGTATCTTTGGCCCCACTGTCGGACAGATCAGCCTCCACACAAACACTACATCCAATGGTGTGAGGCTGATCGATTTCGCCGCGGCGCGTAACATGGTAGTATGTAGTACCAGGTTTCATCATCTCGACATTCACAAGGCCACTTGGATGTCCCCCGATCGATCAACATCCAACCAGATCGATCATATTGTGATTGACGGAAGGCACGTGTCCAGTGTACTAGATGTGCGCACATTTAGAGGTCCAAACATCGACTCGGACCACTACCTTGTCGCAGCCAAGTTCCGAGTGCGCATTTGCGCCTCGAGGACTGCGCGCTCTAGTGCACTGTGAAAGCTGGACGTTAAGGAGCTGCGATCACAAAGAACAGCTGAGGCGTTCTCCGCTCAACTCTCTGATAAGCTCCGTCATTCCCCATCCAATCTCAGCGACATTGGCGAATTGTGGGCCTACTCCCACTCCTTGCGAAAGGCGGGAGTGCATCGTAATGGCACTATCTTTCAAAAAAGTGTCCAGTTGCTTGCGTACGCTGACGACATCGACATCATAGGGCGTACCAAACGAGATGTCACTGCTGCCTTTAGTGCTATTGAACGGGAGTCTAAGAAGATGGGTTTAGCAGTAAATGAGTGCAAAACGAAGTATATGTTATCGACCAGTAGAGCCGTGCGGCGTATTGATTCACATATTACGGCCGATAACTATACTTTTGATACAGTCAAGGAATTCATTTACCTTGGCTCCGCCGTTACCACCGAAAATGATGTCAGTCTGGAGATCAAGCGCAGGATTACTCTTGCCAACAGGTGCTATTATGGTCTCAATAGGCAATTGAGTAGCAGAGACCTCTCTCGCAAGACGAAACTAATACTCTACAAGACGCTCATCCTACCCGTGCTTCTCTATGGCGAAGAAGCATGGACCCTATTAAGAACTGATGCAGCTGCCTTGAGAGTATTCGAGAGAAAAGTCCTACGTAAGATCTTCGGTCCAGTGCGAGTTGGCGATGATTTTCGCATCCAATTTAATAGTGAGCTGTATGAGCTCCTCAACGACATGGACGTTGTATAGCGTATTAATATCCAGCGGCTGCGCTGGCTCGGCCATGTCGTTCGAATGGAAGAGGATGCTCCGGCGTGACGAGTGTTTGATGCAAGGATCTGCGGAAGTCGGCGAAGAGGACGACCTTGTATCCGTTGGAAGGACCAAATCGAAGAAGCCCTGTCATCGATTGGTGTGTCCAATTAGCGTAGGCGCGCAAGAAGCAGAGGCGCCTGGAAGGATGTGTTGCGGCAGGCCGAAATCCGTTAATCGGGTTGTTATGGCCAATTAAGTAAGTAAGTAAGAGTTCTAGCAATGTAATTGAAACTTTCAACAGCGATGCAATATTGTCAATGATGATTTTGACTGATGTTGTATTGCAGAACCTCTTGATTGAATTAAATAATTAAAAAAAATTATTGCCTGAACCATAGTTTTCCCACTATTTCCCAAATGTGTTGGCAATTAATAACTAAAAGTTTCGAGTTGGGTGTTGATTGTTTTTAAAGAGCAAGCTAGGGCTCCATTAGTGATACGATTTATTTGGTTTCAAATATCTACAGTAAATATGTTTCCGTTTACTGATTATATAAAAATATTAATTTTTCTGAATTGGATTAGATTATGTAATAGGGCTGGTTGAGGATTGTTCGAATTAATAAGTTTATTTGTAAATTCCTTCGTCAACTTTTTGAATGTATTTTGCTCAATTCATTCGATGGAGGAGGTATCCGTGCAGTTCAGTCGAAGTGTTGTTGGTTTCTTAGATTTTCGTGCATATTTTTATTGGAACATTATAGCTGTTATGTAGATTGTTCGTAACAGAAGTAATTATTGACTGCAAAAGACAATGTCAGTAGCAGTAAAGGTTCCATGAATAGACAGAGTCGGGTTAAAGTGGAATTTTCTAAGACTTGTTCTATAACAACTCATTTTCTCCTTTAGTAGCCGTCTCCCAGATTGTGTTACAGCAGTTAAAATCGCCATTAATAGTTACTGAACTGATGAAGGAGTAAAAATTATATATAATTCGTCGCCGTGGTCTAGTGGATAGTGTGTTGGCTTATTAGACAAAAGACCCGGGTTCGAATCCCAGGTCAGACATCAAAAGCGAAAAATATTTCTTCGGCGACTTCCTCTCAGCAGATTTCTGGCAAAGACTCTGAGAGTAAAAAATTGCCATGAAAAAGCTTCTCAAAAATCTGTCGTTCGGAGTCGACTTTAAACTGTAGGTCCCGCCACTCATGTATAAAATTAACGCACACGACATAAGTGGTGTGAGAAGCTAGGTCGTAATCCTGACTGAAGGGTTGTAATGGTCAACTATGTATGTATGTATACTCAATTTCAAAAAAAGTTGAGACCCGTATTTAATTAAATCGTCTAAAGATTAAAATATGTTAATTTGGCATTTTTATTACAAACAACCCCGAACAAAAAACTCAAAAACTGTTTTTTTCAGAGAATATCCTTAAAAAAAAGAACATGAACAATCGTCCTTGGAAAAATTTTATATATAGTTGGATGCGCCTTAAAAAACCTTTCTTATGAATATACATATTGTATATGATGGATCCTCAAATTAACAAAAGATTCAAAAATATATCCTTTTTCAAAATGGTCCAGCTCACGAGCGGTCGAAGCTGGAGCCGAAATATTTTAAATGTTGTCTTAAAAAGTCCATGGTTCATTTTTAGGGGGTACATCGCACACATTTTTTGGTGAGTTGCTCTAATATACATGTATTGTTATTAATTCGTAGTAGTTTAGTAGGTAGTGTGTCGGCTTATTAGACCCCAGGTCAGACATCAAAACGATATTATGAAAAAAATATTTCTTCGACGTCTGCCTCTCTGCAGATTTCTGGTAATAACCAATTATGTATGTATTTATTATTGAAAATAATCTTTTTTTATCCAAACCCAAACGTGTTTTATTTGGCAAAATCTGTTTTTTACTTTTCACACAAGATTACTTAATTACTTAAATATTTTTGAACCGATTTTGAAAATTTTAGGGGGAGAGATAAACTGTTTAAACAATATACATAAACATATTGTCCAAACTTTTATGTTATGAGAATTTATAGGATAAACTTGGAAAATATGATTTATGTTCATATTTTTTCAAGTTTGACCTTTCCTAATTGCAAAATTTAATTAGAAATTTAATTGCAAAATTTAATTAGGAAAAAGTGCTGCCATTTAAATAAGAAATAATTGTTTGACATTCTCTTGCGTACAGATACACACTTCGTTTGCTCAAATTGGACAACAATTACTGTAGCTATTATGTGAAGAGCACAACAGTCATGTCATATTTTTTTTTTCAAATGAACTTCTAGTTATTTAATTCAAACTTATTGACGAATCTTGATTATCCATCAAAAAAAAAAAAAAAGAGTAAGTTTCACGTTTCAGCGACTAGAAGTCGGCTAAAGTTTGCTCAAATCGAAATAATAATATTTGCAAAACAACGGAAATTTTAGTCAACTTTTGTTTCTTATATTTATGTATATCGTTTTAAAAATTGTATCTCTCCCCTTTCCAAAATACATTGGTTCAAAAATATTTGAATAATCAATAATCTTCAAAAAATACTTTTACTTTATATTTTACACAAAGCTTGTGGAATAATATGAACTATTAGCTAAGAATATAGACCTATTCCTGATCTTTACAGAGTAGAAAAATTTAATTTTTTTATATCGAAGACATGACCACTTATTTTTAGTTTAAAAAATTAATGAAAAAAATAACATTTATAATTTGTAATATTATTGTAATTGAAGTCGTCGTGGTCTAGTAGGTATTGTGTTGACTTATTAGACGTAAATCCCAGGGCTCGAGTCCCAGGCCAGACATCAAAACAAAATACAAAAAGTATTTTTTCGGCGATTTCCTCTCAGCAGATTTCTGGCAAAAACTCTGAGAGTAAATGAAATAGCCATGAAAAGTTTCTCATAAAATCTGTCGTTCGGAGTCGACTTTAAACTGTAGGTCGCGCTACTCATGTATAAAAAGAACACACACAACATAAGTGGTGTGAGAAACTAGGTCAATAATCCTGACTGGGTTCTAATGACCAATTATGTATGTAATATTAGTAACACAAACCAAGGATAAATTTTGTACTGTATACTTCCTTTTAGACTTTGTATTAAAATTTTGAACCGTAACTTTATCTTTTTTCGCTATAGCCTTTTTTCTTCAGTTTATTCAATAGTAAAAGTCAAAATCGCTTGAAACCAGGATGATATTTGAAAATTATGCAAATATAAAATATTTTTTTAATAATTTTTTAATTTGAAAGCAAAAAAGTTTAAGAATAATTGTTACAAAAAAGGTAGTTTAAAGAATAATATTTGAAAATTGAAATTGTTTTTTTTGCCAATCCAGTTGGTGTTGGTATTATAACAAAAAACATAACAATATCGCCAACAATATTAAAATACCTTTCTCATAACTGCGTACATACCTTTTGTCGTTTATTGATAACAAAGTAATGTTATCAAGCTTTTTTTTCGTGGCGGTAACGCGAACTGTGGGATGTTTTAAATTGTCTCTCTCTATAGCTATGTCCCACTTATCTGAAGAAGAAGTTGCACCTACTACTTTGATGCCAGACTTAATTCGTGCTTTAACAGTAAATGATGAAATGTTTTTGTGCTGAATTTGTTGAAGAAATACAGGTACATGAAATTTAGATAATGGGTAAAGGGGTTGCTGTGGAATAAGAACTAAAAGAGACTCGTCAACGTGAATTTCCTTAAATGGCTCAATAGCAGCAACTAGCGGAACTTGAACAAAATTCGTTAAAGGTTGAATCTGCACTTTTGGTTCACATAATTCAGGATTTCGCATAGGTGGCTCAAAAACACTGTAGGAAACTTGGACAAATCGTTGCGGAACCTTAGTTGGAGCGCCACTCGATGAATTTGTGCTTAGAGGAGCTGGCAGTGAATGAAACCAACTGAATGGTATAACCACCTAAAAAAATACATTTTTTAATAATCATAAAACTATAACAATATAGGATTTTTACCTCGGCAACACAAACACCGTCTTCGCCTTCAGGCATGCATTTTCCTTTAATAGGAACATAACCATTAATTGAAACACGTAATAAGACACATATCTTTTGTCGTTGTAAATGTCCACCAGGGTCAGCACCAGCGTGAAATAGCACACGTAAAACGGGGGAATCTTGTGATACAACTGTACTAACTAGATGGGCAGATATGTCCAAGTGAATATTTGACTGCTGCAATTCTAATAATGCTGCAGTGGTGTTCTAAAAAATATGTATATATATTATTTATTTTAGTATTTAAACGACATAAAACTTATACAAGTACTAGTCCAATAAACAAATATTTAAGGAAATGTTTTCTATTTTGTTTAGATATAAGTATTATTAAAAATAAAGTTTGTCTTATGAATGGAAGACTCTTTAATGAGATTCATACCAGTATGCCCAAAAAATAAGTTTGAAGATTTCTTATATGGCGTTCAGGTATACATCGTTATTGCGTAGATCGCAATAAAAGACATTATTGCTCTCAATATTTCATATTCAATTTCAATTATTTGTTAAAAAAATTATGTAAACAAAATGCAAAATAATTTTTTATTTTATTTTTGACTATGGAAATTTTCCTTGCAGGCAAGTAATATCACAAGATATTAATTCTAAAAAACTATGAATTCAAATTACATTATTTTTTATAATATTATTCGATAAAGAAAAATCAATTAGCATATACAATTTATTAAATTCGTTACACATTCTGCTTATTGGATCAGCACCAGTGCAGATGGATCTAAAAAATTGTTTTGATAATGGGGAAAAATGACGTGACGGACGTTGAGGAACATTAAACGTGATGTTATGGATTAAAAAAACTGGAGCCAATATCACCAGTAATTACACTGTATATGAACGAAATATTTAACATAGTTCAGAGGCTTTTAAGTGTCGGAAGTTGGATTAATGCTAGTCTGACAGAATAAAAAGATAAACTTGTGAGATTAAAATTCAGTCCTCGGATAGAAAACATCAGAAATTGCTTTTGTACAGATTCGATGAAGTTGGAATATTTTTTATATATAGAGGATCCCATATTATGGATCCATACTCCAGAGTAGGCCTTACAAGAGATGTGTGGAGCGATTCAGTAGGATCATTTTATAAAACCAAGTACGCTTCTAGCTTTATTTACTGTCATAGTTATGTGCGGAATAAAATTTAGTTTGTGATCAAGTAGAACTCCTAGATCCAGGAAGTTATCTATAATTTCATACTCGTATCCATTAAAAGCATTGTTAAAGGAATCGAATTCTTTCAAATCAAATCTCATGTATTTAAGTTTTTTCTGATTAAGCTGCATTAGATTTATGGTGTAAATGAAAGAAGAAGTTTCTGATCGGAAATTTTGCGATAATTTTTACGTCATCAGCGTACATTAGGATGTTGGTATAGTGAATGTATAATAGTGAATCATATCAGGTAAGTCGTTAATAAACAATGGAAGCAGAAGCGGTCCAAGATGGCTACCCTGAGGTACACCATCAATGCTTCTGGAGCAGCAGTTTTTAAAAAGTACGGTTTGTTTTTTGTTAGTTAAATATGAGTAAATCCATTTTAAACTAAGATTAGTAAATCTCATTATATAAAGTTCCTTCTACAAAAGTACATGATTGACTTTATCAAAAACCTTGCTGAAATCCATGTAGATAACGTCTGTTTGTTGCTAACAACTAAACGACTGTTGAAAGATGAAGCATGTTTTTTGTAGTAAAACACTTCTTTCTGAAACCGTTCTGATAAGGATATATCAAGTTAGAAACTTGATAACATAAATCATCAGTAATCATTTCTTCAAATAGTTTTGGAATTATGCTCAGTTTTACAATACCACGATAATTTGTAAAGTCGGATTTATTTTCTGATTTGAACAAAGGAAAATAACCACATTTAATCAATTGATTAAATAAGTATGACAGTGGAACAGCTATGGCGTCGGCGCAATCAATTAAAATGCTACTAGGAATGTTATCAGTTCCGAAGTTATAGGAGAACTTTAGTTTTCTTAATTTCATAGAAACAGTAGGAACGTATGTATTTATTTTAAAGGAAAACAAACTGGCAAATAAATTGCTTAGATTGCAAGATTCAATCAGCTGAAATCTGATGGAGGATGGAAAACCAGTTACTTTTATCTTTGATTTAACAGATTTAAAAAACTATTTTGGATTACGCTTAAAGTTGGACTTCATTATAGTTACATATTTATCGTAACATGATTTATTAAGTATTGTGTATTCCCCACGGGTAATAGAATATCTAATATAATCAATATATCAACCAGATTGCTTGAACTTTTTATAGTATTTATTCTACTTATTTTTCAAACGAACCAGTAGTTTATTATTCCATGGAGGAGCGGATATTTGCTTTGGAACACATAAATTCAAAAAGAAATTAACCTTAGAGTAAAAGGCATTAGACATATCATCAACATTAGTATAGCATGAAAATAAGTAATAACAATTTGTGTTAATTAGGAGTTCATTTAACATATTATGGTTCATACATATGTACATACATAATTGGTCTTTACAACCCTTCAGTCAGGATTACGACCTAGATTCTCGCACCACTTACGTTGTGTGCGCTAACTTTTATACATGAGTGGCGGGACCTACAGTTTAAAGTCGACTCCGAACGACAGATTTTTTGAGAAGCATTTCATGGCAATTTTTACTCTCAGGGTTTTTCCAGAAATCTGCTGAGAGAAAGCCGACGAAGAAATATTTTCATATTTTTTTTTTTTTTAATGTCTGACCTGGGATATTATAGTTCGTGTGCTTAAATGAAAAAACTTCATTTTCATTACATGAAAATCGATCAATTGGGTGGATGTTTTTAATACGAGCGTTGGGTGATAACAATCCTCAGGACTGGTGATAGGGAATGAGCGTTTAATAAAGCTATTAGCCACTTTATTTACGAATATTAAATCCAATGTTTTGAAATGAATGCTTGGAATGCCATTAATTTGGAACAGACCAAAATCACACAATATATTAAAAAATTCGTCGAAAATTGCATTCAACTTCATTTAAATGAAATAACCATCATCTGGTAAGTATTTTCACTGAATTGAAGGATGAAAGGACTAAGGAAGGATTTATAGATTAAAATCTCCGAGGACAAATATAAAATCACCGTTTTTTGAAGAATCAGCTACAGAACTAATAGCTTCTGCATGTTTTATGTGCAGGTATCCCTCGTATAACACGGTACTTCTAGAACGCGTTAACGCGCCTTATTACGAAATCGAAAAACAGTTAGAAAAAAAGCAAACTAAGGCCGATAACTGATTTCACCATCGCTTAATTATTGGAAGAACGTCCAACAAAATGTTTTTATGAAATAATGAAAACTTTTCCGATGAAATGTCTTCTGATGAATATGATGATTATATGCTCACTATTTCGACTTAATATGAAGTTCGAAGTAAGTGACACAGGCCAATGAATATTTATGTTTTCCGAATCCAGGCGAGTATCGTTGACAACAACAAAGAAATCGTCGGGAATTTCGCCCCAGCTGGCATGGGGAATATGACTGTAGAGCAGATCTTTAGTGAGGCGACTGCTTTGGAAATCCCCACTTCGACGGAAGACGCAGTTAGGAACAAAATTGTTCACAAAAAGTAAGATTAAAGATATATCTAGAAAATTTTTTTGTGTAAACTTAGGTCTGCTAACCCATTTTGTGTTATGTAGTCTGGCGCAATGTTGTTTATTGTACGGCAACATTTTTATTGAGTATCGTTATTTTTTTTAATGAAAACAAATTAAACAACTATATCCACGTGTGTGCACATTTTTGAAACTCAGATCTTTTTCTCCATTTTTAAAAAATAAAAAAAACAAAATTCGTAATTTTTTTAATAACGAAAGTAAATAGCATTATTTAAAGTTATTTAAATAAAATACTACCCATTTAAATAATTTATTTAGACTCGAGAAGCTCGTCGATTGATTGTGTCTGGTGATTCTAATACTGCTGTTGAGGTCACAAAAATACTCAACCAAGAGTATAGTTTAAACATAAGTTCCAAAACCGTTCGAATTTGTTTAAAATCCAGCGGCCTAACGCCAAGAACAAAACTTAAAAAACTTTATTTAAGCGAACAAAATCGAAAAAAGCGGCTGACTTTTGCAAAAAAGTTCGAGCCTTTTACGACAGACGACTGAATGATGTTAACTTGGTCAGATGAGACAAAAATTAACCGCATTGGGTCTGATGAGCACCAATGGACATGAGTTGATAAAAGAATTGGAGCTCAAGAGCAAAATATTACAAGCACAATGAAATTTGGAGGTGGATCTTTGATGGCTTGGGGCGGTTTTCGTGGAAACCAGTTGGGTGTACTACGCCGAATAACTGGCAGAATGTGTGCCAAAGATTGCATTACAATCCTTGAAGACTCATACATGCCAACTTTGGATATATTTGGTTTAGAGTCGGTTCAGGATGACATCTTCATGTAAGGCAACGACCCGAAGCACACTGCCGGAATTACTAAAAAGTCTCCGGACTTAAATCCGATTGAACAGCTTTGGTCAATATTGAAAAGGAAAATATTGCCTAAAAAGAGCCAGCGAAAACCATCAATGAGCTTTGGGAGCGTTCTATCAAGCCGTGGGTAAATATTAACCCATAGGTGCTAATAAATCTTGTAAATAGTATGCCAAAACGAATAAAAGCTATTAAAACTGCAAGCGAGTGCACACGAAATATTAATAGCCAAAAACGTAAGGATTTTCGTCAAGGGTCATAATTGTTCACAGCTAACATGTGAAACCTTTCTAAATTTAAAAAGTGAATTTAATATTTTTTGTTAGTTTTTTATTAAAGAATAGTGAAAAGATTAAAATCAATTTATAACGTATTCATTATTACAAGAATACTGCAACAATAGAAAAGAAAAAAAATAAAGTAAAGGAATGAGTCACAAAAAATCCAAGTATTTGCGGCCACCAGCGCGACCAGCATCTACTTAGAATTTGTCAACCAACTGCATCTACAAAATAAGCAACGGCAACCATCGCTGGCACGAAGCTTATAATGCACTTGCAATTGGTTGTGTGGTCACTCTCACCAACCTACAACAATAGAAAATACTGATTCCGTTGAGTGCACTGCTTTTATACCCTTTTCAATATGGGCTTTTCTTCATATCAATCACAGCAAGCGCTGCTATTCAAATTCACTTTCAAACTGAACGAAATAGTGCTTCTCTATTACAGTGTTGTATTAAACTAT
Source organism: Sarcophaga peregrina (assembly GCA_014635995.1). Classification (NCBI taxonomy): domain Eukaryota; kingdom Metazoa; phylum Arthropoda; class Insecta; order Diptera; family Sarcophagidae; genus Sarcophaga; species Sarcophaga peregrina. The sequence goes on along the minus strand of CM025790.1, from coordinate 75,493,307 downwards.
TTACAGGGTTGTATTTCAAAACAGTCACAAATGCTAGTGACGAACAATTTAACGGTGATCGGTATAAAAATAAAATAAAATAATGCTTCAATTATATATAAAATATGCTACTCTACAAATTTAAAAAATTTCAATAAAAACAATGAATAAAAAAGTTATTTATATTTAATATTGGTTGTTTTGTGAACAATTTTGTCCCTAGCTGTATGTGCATGAAGTCAGACCCTGTCTCCCCATTATCAAATGAAGACGGCGACAATACAGTCATCGAAAGGCTCCCCTTCACTCGTATGCAAATTGCTACTGGGAGCAATAAGGTGGAGATTTTCCATTTAACGAACCCACTTGTGTAGTAATATATTTATGTAGTGTTGTATTTATATCAATGAAGGGCAAACACATACTATCATAAATTTGGTTGTGTTGGTAAAGCAGCGGAGAACAACGTAATTTTTGAGAATCATACACTGGGAAAATAAAAAAAATCGTTTATTGTGTTGTGTGTATGTTGTTAAGTGCGGTTTTAAATATTTTATGTTTTTTGATTAAAGCATATTTCTATTGTTTTCAAATGTTTTAATTTTTATTTCGGTTAATATTTTATCTAATAGAGACCTTCAGAGGTCGCCGTGTTCTAGTAGGTAGTGTGCTGGCTTATTAGACGTAAAGGGTTCGAGCTCCAGGCCAGACATCAAAATAAAATAGAAAAAAAAAACGATTTCTGGCAAAAACTCTGAGAGTAAATAAAATTGTCGTGAAAAGTTTCTCAAAAATCTGTCGGTCGGAGTCGACTTTAAACTGTAGGTCCCGTCATTTATATATACACACACAACATAAGAGAAACTAGGTCAATAATCCTGACTGAAGGGTTGTAATGACCAATTATGTATGTATGTATGTAATAGAGAGCTTAGCATTGAATTCTTTCTTTATATTATTTATTTATAATAGAAACTTTATGGCACATACGTGACAAACTAAAGTAACACTTCACTAGAAAATATAAATAATTAAATAAATAAATTAATAATTAAAAAATCAATGGTATGAGGCTATCCATGTCTTTTTATAAAAAAAAATTAATTGCGACATAAAGTGCGATAACACAAAAAACATTGTGAATTACCATCCATATTCTCTATACAAAAAAATCAAATTCCCAATTTTCATCAAAAATTTTCCTGCGTGCAAAAAAGCATTCAAAAAAGTTGCGTAGCGAGATCTTGCTTTATCAAGTGCTAAACGTCAACTGAATTGATTTTGTTCTCTGACATCAATACAACACCACAAACACACGATCATTATACGAAACCACAGGAGTAAGCTTATAGTGTAGGCGTCTCACAGGGATGGAAAAGTTGGCACAATTGTACTTTTTTTAACACTATTTGAAAGTCAAGAACACCATAGCACCTCAATGACTTATTTAGCACTATTTCTTTATTGCATTACTCAAATATTCTGCCTTCACACTGTATAATTTATGAAAGGAATAGGTATTATCAATTCCACTTTCATCTGCAAATGTAGAAAAGATATTTTCGTACCAAAATTTAATCAAGAGCCTTTCATAATTATAGCACCACCATATTCTCTGATAAAAAAAGTGGAACTAAGATGGATTTTGGAGGAGGTAGGTCTCACAGTTTGGTAGGTGTCATTTTCTTTAAGTGGCTGCATCGAACTTCCATTTACGCGAATGAATAGTACAGAGTACCATACTGTTCTTAGCTGTAGTTTGCTCACTTCTTGAAAGAAAAAAATATATATTTTCCAACAGGACAATGCCAGTATTCATATCAACAGACAGAGGGTGGAACGGTTTCGTAACCAATCTATTGAGGTTTAATCGTGGCCAGCTTTCTATCCTGATATGAATATTATTGAGAATGTTTCCCCAAACGAATTTCCCATTCTTATCCGAAGAGTTTATTCAAATAACAAACAATTTACCAGTGTTGAAGATTTGAAATTAGAAATAATCGAAGAGTGGGGAAAAATACACGGAAAAATATTAAAATTCTTTATAAGAGTATGAAAGATCAAATATTTAGTTTAATAAGCTCTAAGACCGGGTTTACTAAGTTTTAAGTATCAATATTTTTAGTAAATAAAGCTTCTTATTTAACAAAAATGAGACTGGTGTTATAATTATGCAAAGACTAAAAACCTTAATTTTTATACTGAAGTAAAAACTACGCTAGGTTAGGTCGGAGTGGTAGCTCTGATATCATAAAGCTCACTTGGACACGCATAGCGGCCCGTTGTAATGCCACGGGGGGAAAAAACTACGCTAAGAATTTGAAAAATTTACTGTTGTATATTCTTTTACATTAACGCTACACATAATGAAATGTTGTGATGTTATTAATATAAATGTACTTTTTTAGAAATACAAAAAATTAGGGTGGTGATATAATTATGAAAAGCACTATATAAATCAAAAGAAGATATAGACTGTTTGCATCGACTGTCTCCAATTTAATGCAAACAAGGAATTTATTGAAGTCATTTAACTCGTGTTAGTACAATTTGTTAAAATCAGTTACCCATTCCTGTGGTGCGGTTCACTAAGTTTTTTTTTTTAACGATAAATGTGTCTTTTAAAAATATTAACCACAAAATTAACCATTCTACTATTCACTAACACTTTAACGATTTCTGTTGTCGTTTAAAGTCAGTTGTTTCAATCAGCTGTTATTTTTAACTAAATAAATTGTAGTTTATAAACGCCAACATTTTTTTTTTTTAAATTTAAAGTGTTTTTAGAAAATTGTGTGTATAATGGCGTTTGAGTATTTAGCCTACAATTTATCTGATAATGAGCCAGCTTATAGTGCCCCTTGGGTCAACCGGCGTGATCTTTTAGACTTGAGTAATCCTTTTGGGTTGGCAGGAACAGAATTTATAGCTTTTTAAATTCGCTTAAATCCCGAATTGGTTGAGGAAATTATAGACGAACTTGACGGTCTACTAAAACTAAAACTTACTGGCAAGAGGCAAGAGTTTATAGCAAAAAGTAACACCTCCTCCTTTTTTCTAGGAACTCATTTTTGCTTATATAAAACAATTTGCAGGCCAAATACATAAATAATGTCGTCATTAAATAAAACAATTTTTTTTATAAATTTTTAAGTAAAATTATCCATTTTTATTTATTACAATTATACATTTTTTAAAATACACATACATAATTCCCAAAACGCTTTATATGGAACAAGGACTTCTTTCTTTGCATTATTTGTAACTTAAAGGAAGTATTAGCAGTCATATTGGGTACTGTTGAAAAATAAATTTTAATAAAAAAATTTAAATTAAACGCCATTCAAAGAAATAAATATTTATTTGATAACAAAACAAAAATAAAAGGAAACAATTCATTTAAAAACAATAAAATAAGAGTGCATTAACAATAAAAACAAGTATTTACAAGTAAATAAGATAAATATATACATATATACAAAAACCAATCAACAAAACCAACCAATAATGAAAAAATTAAAAAAATGAAATTAAAAAATTAAAAAAATGAAATGAAAATGAATATTTAAAATGAATTATTTTAAATATTGAAAACATTACATGCAAATCATAAATAAAAAGAAACAATTCATGTCTTAAATAGATAAACTCAAAATAAAATAAAATAATGGATAAACAAAAAGAAAAAATGCAATTAAAATTACATACCATTATATACATAAAAGTTTATGAAAATCATTTATTCTTTAAGTCTGAAACAAAAAATCAATTATAGTTATTTAATTTCTAATAAATTATAATGAACAAGACCCATTTTTAAAGCCATTTCATTATGATATTAAAATGAAAGAAAATAAATAGGTTTACTTACATTTTACTAATAAAATTGGCTAAATTATTAACCGCTGCGGCAATTTCATTTAGGCCATCCCCCATTGATTTTAACGACTCTGCCATAATTCTATTACTTTCAACAGTAGAGGCGCTGCATTCGGCTAGAAGCTATTTAAAAAAAAGTGGAGTACTAATAAAGATGTATTCTTAGTAATTAACATCTTTATTAAACATAAATTACCTTCAAAGCATCAGCCTGTTTATTTGCAATATCCAAAAACAGCCTTTTCGTTTCCACGTTGTCCTCGGCTCGCTTTCTTATCAGCCGTCTTTGAGGTGCCTTCTTTGAAGTATTTGGTGTTTCACAAATCCACTGTTACTTCAGTATTTGTTGGGGATGGCACCACATATTCTTGGCCGTCTTCAAGAAGAATTTGTAGATCCTAACGAAGCGAGAAATTTGCTGTAGCTAACCGCACATATTAACTTTAATACAACTTACCTCTTCCACTGAAATATTTTCAGAAACTGAAGTATTCCCCTCAATGTAGTCATAGCCAATAACTGCAACTACACGTTCTCCAAGTCGATTAAAGGCTCTTGCCTTTTCCGGTCTCGCACTTTGGTGCTAGTTCGGCTTTTTAATTCCTTCCAAACCTATGAATAATTTTATATTCCATTAACATAAGTATGTATTTACTCAATAATATTTACTTACCGTCTGCCACTGGTTGACTGCTTTATGTGCACCACCAAGACAATTTAGAGATTCGGCCAATTCACTCCATATCTTATCGAACTCCAATTTTCCGTGGAGCTTCTTTATGTTACCAGCAGCAAGTTCCAGATGCTTCGTCATGAAGTCAACCATTTGACTTAACTGCTCAGCAGACGCCCGGCTTCTTTTGGTGGTACTAACAGTGTTCATTCTATCAATATAAATAAATAGTTAAAATAAAATAATTATTTGTAATATTTTACTTACCTTACTTTTTAAAATTTCCAAAATAATGCTTTTCTATTTGTTTTTTCTTTATTCTTCTTTGTGCTTTTCTCTTATTTTCACATGTAATTGGACAAGGTTGCCATAAAACTTTAATTTGAATGTAGAGAAAAATAAAACTGTTTACCGTGGCTAAATATAAGTTAGTGAATCATATAGTGGTTAGTGCAAACCCAAAAATGTGTGTTTAATGGTAAAACCTGTTAAAAATGTTAAAAGTTAGTGAATCGCACCACTGGTGCGTTAACGCAGCGTCAGCAGAAATTTCTTTGCCTATCACATGTGATACGAAATTTAAAATATGCCTTTCACTGATTTATATGCATATTTAAATGTATTTCTCTATGCATATTTATATTTTGTAGAGTATGCCAATATATTTCATATGTATTTTATGTATGTAAATGATTGTCCCGCTCATGACATATACCTGTCTCTTTCCTTTTCATGACCTAGGTTTAAGTTATGGGATTGATTGTTAGTTTTTTTTAAGAAGAATCCAGAATAATGTGAGACATTGAAGCGAAAGGTCGTGTCTTTATTTCTACTACACTGTTCAGACAGGATGCTTCGGATCCACTAGTGCAATCGTCTGCAGATCTGGACTGCATGGGAAGAGTTTACTCGTCTGGCAAGGGGGAAAAACTGTACGGAAACGTTCCGCTATGTATAATGAGAGGAAGTCTTATAGCAGGGCTTGCACGGTCTTGAGGAGATTTGCAAGCTGTGATGTAGATTCCCTCTCTGTTAAGGAGCAGCGGCTCAACACAGGCACTGTTTCGCGATGTGAGTCCAAATACACGGGCAGTGGTCTCTTACGAGGCGCTGACTCTGGAAAGAATAATGGTCCCTTGAGTGCCGATGGGAGCGTGGTTATGTTGCGATGAGGAGGAGTTGGAAACTATCAAAGACCTCCTCGGTAACTGCCCAGCCCTTGGTAGGTTGAGGACCCTTGGCAGGGATTTCTTTGAGAGCTTGAGTTCAGTGTCGAGAGCCGACATTAAGGCTCTCCACAGATTCGTTAGCAGCTTGGGTTGAGTTTTGCTAGGGCTTCATAAGTGTAGTCGCGCTCTCACCCTCTTTTTTTGTACCTGTTTCTTTATGTAATTCCTCCGATTTCGATTCCCCCCTTACCTACATTCCCTTTCATCCTATTCCCTTCCCTCTCTAAGGACGTTGTATAATGGATCAATTTCGATCTCCGGGTACTATACTTGTCTTAACCGACAAGTACACGTCCTCTAACCTAACCTAACCTTAATTACATGAACTGCCAATAAGGACACCTCCTCCTGTAGTTTTGTTGCCACGATCACGACGAAAGATATTAAATTTGTTACAAAGTATTTCAGTATTTAAAAAATACCGTAATACTAATACTTGCTGATCGATATTAAAACTGTTCGTCTTTATTTATTAAGAAATTGTATACAAAAGGCATTAATAGACATAGGACCACCTGAAGGTGAAAATTTTGCTTTATCCAAAAGTGACATTAATGTGGTATCCGCAATCAAACAATTAAAGCAACAGCTGACGCCCTTTGCCGCCGGGATGCTAATCTGTCCACAGCCGATGTTGCTTTAACTTTTATGTTAAAAAACTTTAAGGTGCTAACAACGTTATAAGTCAAAAACTCCATTCGGCCTTCAACCTTCGCATGCAACAAAGGAGAAGATATAACAGTGGGGTACTTCAATATCTACACAATGGTAGAACAAATCTTCAGTCCGAATCCGAAACAGAGTTCGTAACGGTTCCTTCTTCCATAATATGTCACAAATTAATAGTTGAGTTACTCGAAAGACTATATGCTTCAAATCCAGCTAAATCACTTCTAATAGCTTCTGAGTCAGAAGTTACATATTCTGATTCAAATAAGGCACCTTTCGAAATTGCTCCAAATTCTTCTGAGCATCCATTTGCATCTCTTTCTTGTTCTCTTGAAGAACCTTTAAATATTTCAGACGAGCTCCATGAAGCTATAAAAAAAGCACATTCGATGTAAGACGATGTTTGTAAAAATTCAGAGAGAAATGCTCTTGTTTGAAAATGCAGGAACACGTGGTGACTTTTTGCAAACAGCATACGATTTTTTAATGACTATTAAGCCACCCAGTGTAGAGTCTGAACCTGAATTTTTCGCAACTAAAATAAGAAGTCGTTTGAGCAATGAAACTAGATACCCTGTTCTTCCTCAAAACGTATTTTAAAAATAATACTAAATAATAACATATCGCACTTAATCAACAAAAAGAGTATACAGTGAGCGTAAAAAGAAAGTGTACATTAAAACAATATATACATACATTAATAAGTTACCGTCATTTTTATTTTAAAATCGTTTCATTGCCAGTTTTTAAAATAGAACCAAAAAAACTTTCGAAATTATGTAAAATTTTTCGAGCACTCTCCTTAACACGTTCCCTGCCACGTGTGCCGTTTTCGGTGCACACTAAACCTCATTTCTACGCCAAGCTAAATTTTTTAATTTAAAATGATTTTATTGAAAATATAATTATTGGTAGGGCTGTTTTATGTAATGTAATGATCTTTAGAACAATTTTAAAGTGATGTATCGATAACGGTATATGCAGTGTTGTAATTAGTTGTCGGACCACTTTTGAACTTTTATTGAATACGACAGTTGTAAATGCATCGATTTTATATAATACAAGAAACAATAGTTTAATTTCACCTTTTAAATTATAGAAAGTTACTAATTTGACATTTATGTAATAAAAATAATTACGTATTTTCTGAAGAAGTTGACCATGTCCTACCTTCTAGAATTACACCATGAGTTACAAAACTGTAATGGTAGACCAGTAAAAAGGATGTAGCCTTTCCATGGTATGTAGGAAGTGTGAAAAATTATAGTAGTGTAATCAAACTTGTGTAAAATGTATATTCTTTTTTGTATATTACCCTTATGTCCCTTATTCTATATGAAATAACTTTAATTTTTTATTATTATTTTGTGCATTTTGCTGTTTGAATAGTAATAGTTTTAAAAATAAAATACATTTTCTCAAAAATAAAAAAGTAACACGTATTTATATCAATTTATAAAAGCAGTTATCGTGTACCGAAAATGGTACACGTGGCCTAGAAATGACACCTTCTCATAAACAGCTTGGCAGGGAACGTGTGAAATGGTGATATTTAGAATTTTATTTTCCTGTACAATTTCTTTTGACTCTCTCTGTATATCTATAAAAACAATTAACTCTTTATAATTAATTTAAAAATGTGTAAAATTAAAAATAAAATTAATTATCTTGAAATTTAAAAAATTCTTTCTTATAAACCTATTTTTGGATGTGTCATGTTATAAATTTTATTGAAATAATATGTTAATATCTTTCAAGAACTAATTTTTTAAAATCCGGGGATAAATCCTGGGACTAGGTAAATGAAATCCCGAAATCCCGGGATTGAAGATACAGAGCGGGATTGGTACCCCTAATTTGGAATATTTATAGATTGTGAAGGATTGCTTGCATTAGGATATAAATTATTAATATTTAATTCAGTAATATTGGTGGAAGGAACATTGCAATCGGATTCACAATATAAATTATTACTATTTATTTCAGTAATTTTGTAGAATCGAACAAAACAATCGGATGCAGAGTTACATGGAGGCGCAGAAACGTTTGCGTGGTCGTCACGTTTATCTTTATTGCTATTTCTTGCCAACTTAAGACGTTTTGGAGAAGACTGTGGAGCAGATTTTAAATTATCCAAAGATTTAAAATCATCAAACAATTTTCCATATGTCGCAATGCGGTGATTTAATTTAGTTGCCTCTCTTTGAAGTTTGGTGCATTTGTTTTAAGTCTCTTGGAAAAAGCGGTAATAATTTACTTCGAATTTTCAACAGTTTCGCAACACCTATGAAGACCTTTATTTTTAGATCCGACTTCAGCAACAATCCCTGAAAAACCACTACATTTAAAGTGACAACATTCATGACACAGTCAACATCATCATCTTCACTTTTTATATTACAATTTTTTAATAAGCAAGCCATTTTTAAGATTAATAATATAATGCTTTGCTCAGTGTAGAAAATGTTAGAAATAGATGGTAACTCTATTATTCAACTTGACAAGTAAACAGAAACCGGTGATCTATGATTGTTGTTGTAGTTAAGAAGAAAACAATTTTTATTTAAAGTTATTGTTTCTATATTTGTTGTAATTGTTGTAAAAAAACAGTTTATAAAATGCTCTAATTTTAGTTATTATTTAGTTTATTTTATTTCTTCATTTCTGTTTCTTTTTATTATTCAATTTGCATATGTTTCGGGTTGTTTAGTTTTAAATTTTCCGTTTGTTTTCTTGTTTACTTTATGTTCAGCTGACTGTGTCGTTGTATTTTGTATTGTTTATGTAGTAAAAATGATAAATTTAAATTTTTTAAAGTAAATTTATGATTATCTAATTAAATTTGTTCAATCTGTTGTTTATTATTTTAAAATATTTAATGTCACACACAATAAAGTCTGAAACACGTCCATTCGACTGTAATGTAACACTTATTTCTATAATTTGCTATATCAAGGTATAAACACATAGACGACAGAGATCAGCTTAGCAACTCGAAAGAAAATTATGCCAACTGTTTTTTCTGCCGTATGCAGACTGCTTAAATACTTTGTAGGCAGAACAAAAAAAAAAAAAACAGCTGATAAAAAACCAAAACAATAAATAATAAGACGCCTTTTGCACGCCTCTTGAGTTTGTAGGAAAGAGGGGAAAAACGAGCGGGGGTGATTTCAGAATTAAATGTACTCAGAAATTTGCTTTGTTCTTTATTCGTATATACACAGAGTTGTATTTGATTTCACATTTTCTTTTATTTTTTGTTTCACATAGAGAAGTTAACATCTCGACTGCCGCGGCAACTTTTAGAAAACTGGCCAATAACGACAATTTGATTTTTCACATTATATTACTAAAACCTATTTTTAGATCGTAGATACTTTCAAAAGGCAAAAATAATGTTTTTTAGGAGAAAAAGTAGGTAAGAGATGACTTGTAATTAGTCAACGGTGTTAATATAAAGCTTATTTAAAATATCATTAGTCTTTGTTTATTTTGTATTTGAAATCAAAACATTAGCAAAAGAAAAATTTTAGCGCTAAACAATTAATTAAAAAAAGTGAAAAAATAAATATTTAAATTAGGGAAGTATATTAAAAAATAATAATACATAAATATATAATTTATTATAATATAATAACAAATATAATATTCATGTCTTGTGTTTGAACCTAAATCACAATGCCAAACAAAGTTACAACTGTCAAAAACAGCAGAACGACGCGATAAAAGAAAACAAAATTTCCGAAATTAATTTTTTACGTCCAAAATCGAAAGAAATTTTAAAAGATAGTGCAAAAAAGTTTCTCACATTTGTTTCGAAACTAATTTCAACGTGCAAAAGGCGTCTAATTTAAATTATGAAAAATTTCAGTGGTGTCACTATCGAATTTTTTACGTACGCAAAAATAAAATCACAAACACGAAAAAACCGCATTCTCATGTAATGTATGCATATGTATGTATGTATATGACAGAGATCCTCAATGAATCGTTTTTTTTTTTTGCTACTCATAAGCACTCATGAAATTTTGAAATAAATGTGTCAACAATATTGAAATTTAACTACGTACTCTGATTCATTCATACAACGTTGATTTATAAATATAGGTTACAATCAGTATGCCCACACATAGGTTGACATCGAACTCGTGCCATTCGAAATATGTCTGAAATCCTACTGATTTAGATTCATTACTTTAGAAAAATACTCATAATCTTATACGTACTCATAATACTTGTGTATATGTTGAATCATGGAAAGTCGAAATCAGCAACATCAGACGTGTTGTTAAGTATGAATATGATGAGTACTTCAAACTTTGACTATGAGTAGAGGTTTCATGATATTAAAATAAACATGAATGCGTATAAGTATCAGAAATTATGAGTATGATTCGATTCTACATACGCAAAAACAATTCATGCAACTTTAATAATGGACTATTTTTTTTAAAATTTTGAAAATTATTAGATTAATCTTCGCATCCCGAGAAACCATTTCTTTTACAAACTGATTATTGTATTCATAAAAAATATTTTTGGTTAAAGCGCTTATCAAACGAATTCGCTTACAAAATTTGATTAATAAACCCTTTATAATTAAATTTTACTTTTTATAAATACATGAATTGCTTTTTTATTTTTTGATTGTACGTTTCTCTTCTTTGCTTTTAGCTGCTCACAAAAATAGAAAATAATTTAATTTGGGCAGGAGCTGTTCAGGTTGTTGTCTTGGCTTTTTCTGTGCTGCCTTCAATATAATCGTTTGCATATAAACGTGTGTATTTTAATATAAAAACTCATTAAAATATGAAAAAATTCTAAAATCAGCCCTTTCTTCAAATTCGTAATAAAGTTGAAAATGATAACTGGAAAACTTATTAGTTACTTACTTAATTAATTGGCCATTACAACCCGATAAATGGATTTCGGCCTGTCGCAACACATCCTTCCAGGGGCTTTTGCTTCTTCCTCTAGCCATATTTTGTAAATAAGCTGGTGCATGCGCGCTATCAACTCATTACATCCAGTTTTAAACAATTCAGCGGGGAGGACATCAGGACCTGCCGCTTTGTTGTTTTTAAGACGCATAATCGCGACTTCAACCTCTTAAAGGCTAGGCGGCGGAATCTCCACGCCGTCATCATCGATCGGTTTCAGAACATCATCTCTAGAGGCGGTATTGGTATCGTCATCGTCTTGCAGCAGGGTAGAGAAGTGTTTCCTCCACCTCAGCACCTCTTGCGGATCTGTAACCAGGTTTCCATTCTCATCCTTGCAGGAAGACGCTCCGGGCTTATACCCCTCGGTCAGACGCTTAACCTTTTGATAGAATTTTCGAGCGTCATCCCTACATCTGTACATCTCGACTTCCTCACGCTCTCGCCTTTCCTGCTCCCTCTTCTTGTGTCTGAAAAGGCGTCTTTCATCCCTTCTCCTCTCTCTGTAATTTTCGACAATAGCTTACGTTGCGGCCGACGCGACACTTCTCATCGTACCATTGATTTCTTTAGGGTGGGCGCTTGAAACCAAGGACTGTTTGGGCAGTATTACGCAAGGTGTGGGAGATGTTGGCCCACAATCCGCCAATGTCGTTAAGATTAGATGGGGAACGACGTAGCTTATCCGAGAGTTGAGCGGAGAACGCCTCAACTGTCCCTTATGACCGCAGCTTCTTAACGTCCAGCATTCGCAATGCACTAGAGTGCGCAGTCCCCGAGGCGCAAATATGCAATCGGAACTTGGCTGCGACAAGGTAGTGGTCCGAGTCGATGTTTGGACCTCTAAATGTGCGCACATCTAGTACACTGAATACATGCCTTACGTCAATCACAATATGATCGATATAGTTGGATGTTGATCGATCGGGGGACATCCAAGTGGCCTTGTGAATGTCGAGATGCTGAAACCTGGTGCTACATACTACCATGTTACGCGTCGCGGCGAAATGGACACACCCGACCTTCGCATTAAAATACCCGAGGACGATTTTGGCGTCAAGGGACGGGCACTCATCGCATACGTCCTCGAGGTTAGCGTAGAAAGCATCTATAACCACATCGTCCTTTTCTTCCGTCGTGGCGTGAGCACAAATTAGACTGATGTTGTAGAAATTTATTCTGATGCGAATTGTGACTATACTTTCGTTCACTGGCGTGAAACCCAAAGACAAAGTAACGAAGTCTCTTATTAAGCACAAATCCGAATTCGTGATTATCAACATGGCAGCTGTAATACACATCGCAAGATGCTAACCTTTTGCATCCTTGTCCTATCCATCGCATTTCCTGTATGGCAGTGATGTCTGTCCTACATTTCATGAGGACATACGTCAGTTGAGCGGAAGCACCCTGTAAAGGGTGCCGACGTTCCATGTGCCTATTCGTAAATCGTTGTCCTTTAAACGTTTGCCGTGGTTGGTTCTAAACCCTACGCACAACCCAAATTTAACGTCCAGGGGATAGGACCTCGCTGCACGCATTAGTTAACATGTAACGGGTGCTAGAATGCCATCCAGGAGGAGCCACGAGGCTGTGTGTCAACTTGAATACAGCAAGACAATCGTCCTGGTGGTCGCCATCTTGGTCACAGTCAGAAACTTTACCTTGTTTGCATGCATTCCATTCCTCCAAACTTATTAATTAAGTCAGCTATGTTTGCTTTTTCTCTACAATTATGATTATTAACGCCTTCTGCTGTTGTGTAACTAAATTCATTCTAATCTTCTTTTATCACTTTCTCTATTTTCCAACACCTTTTGCTACAGTTGGAAAGTTACATATAAATTTATTTCAGCTGTTATTTCTGTCAATGCTGGTGTTATGATAAATCAATATTAATCAATATGGTCTCTCAGATGTATTATTTTATTTTATTTATTTACTTTTATTTATTTACGTCTACAACAATTTCTGTCAAACAAGAATAAAGTTTGTTTGTGAAAGCTTGAATTTAGCCTGTTGTTGTAAAGGCCTGTAATATTATTTTGATCACAATTCTAACTCGTGTAGTGGGCATTGAAATCGCTGAAAACAAATAATCTATTGCAGATGTGGTTATAGTATTAAGATCATTAATAAGATTGTTAGTATAGATCAGACAATATTCTGAAGTAAATCTAACTGGCCTGTTTGACATTTTAATAATGATGGAAATATTTCCATACTTGTTGTTGGAAATTTTGGACAGCTTTCATGGGGAATATAATTTCTAACTGCTATTAGCACGCCTCAACCATGTGCATTGCGATCTTCCCCGTGGACTTTGTAATTCCTGAATTTAAAAGAATGCTTGGTTTAAGAAATGTTTCATTTATTATCATTATATTAATTTGTTTTTTTCAGTTCCTTAACGTTATTTGACTTAGTTAAGCCCTGAGCATTCCAATGCATAATATTTAACGTAAACATCGAACATATAACATGCATAAGGTTATTCAGTCATCTTAGTTTATCATGTTCTTTTTACACATGTCCTAAGCATCAAAAGCTTCAAAGTAAAGAACTAAAAGTTTTCATTTGACAAGTCTCCGCTCACTACTGGTTTCGTGAAGTTATTAATGTTTTTACTTGAGTTTTTGCTGATAATGCGTGGAACTTCAGGTCTCCAAACATCGATTTAGAAATTTTGGTTGTCTACTTGTAGTAACAAATACTCACTTACTTACTTAATTGGCCATAACAACCCGATTAATGCAATACATCCTTCCAGGCGCTTCTGCTTCTTGCGCGCCTACGCCAGTTGGTCACACCAATCGATGACAGGGCTTCCTCGACTTGGTCCTTCCAACGGATACAAGGTCGTCCTCTTCGCCGACTTCCGCAGATCCCCGCATCAAACACTCGTTTCGCCGGAGCATCCTCCTCCATTCGAACGACATGGCCGAGCCAGCGCAGCCGCTGGATATTAATACGCTGCACAACGTCTATGTCGTTGAGGAGCTCATACAGCTCACTGTTAGATCGGATGCGGAAATCATCGCCAACTCGCACAGGACCGAAGATCTTACGTAGGACTTTCCTCTCGAATACCCTCAAGGCTGCTGCATCAGTTCTTTATAGGGCCCATGCCTCTGCGGCATAAAGAAGCACGGGTAAGATGAGCGTCTTGTAGAGAATTAATTTTGTCGCACGAGAGAGGTCTCTGCTACTCAATTGACTATTGAGACCATAGTAGCACCTGTTGGCAAGAGTAATCCTGCGTTTGATCTCCAGACTGACATCATTTTTGGTGGTAACGGCGGAGCCAAGATAAATAAATTCCTTGACTGTATCAAAAGTATAGTTATCGGCCGTAATCTGAGAATCAATAAGCCGCGCGTCTCTACTTGTCGATAACATATACTTAGTTTTGCCTTCATTTACTGCCAGACCCATCTTCTTAGACTCCTGTTCAATAGCGCTAAAGGCAGCAGTAACATCTCGCTTAGTACGCCCTATGATGTCGATGTCGTCAGCGTACGCAAGTAATTGGGCACTTTTTTGAAAGATAGTGTCATTGCGATGCACTCCTGCCTTTCGCAGAACAATACATGACGAAGTTGAAGAGGTCGCATGATAAGGGGTCGCCTTGTCTGTAACCTCGCACGGTATCAAAAGGTTCGGAGAGGTCCATTCCTACCTTGACGGAGCTGCAGGAATTGCTCAATCATCAGCTTCGCAGGTATACCGAGCTCAGACATTGCGGCATAAACACGATCCCTTATGGGGCTATCGAAGGCTGCCTTATGGTCGACAAAAAGATGGTGTGTGTCGACTTGTTTTTCGTGGGCCTTTTCCAGGATTTGGCGCAGTGTGTGGTGGAATTGCCAGGTCTGAAGCCGCACTGATAAGGTCCAATCAGTGTTTTGACGAGTGGCTTCAGTCGTTCACACAATACGCCTGTAAGAACCTTATATGCGATAGGGAGAAGGCTAATACCCCTGTAGTTGGCGCAAATTGTGGGGTCTCCCTTTTTCAGGACAGGACAGAGGACACTGAGGTTCCAATCGTTGGGCATACTTTCCTCTAGCCATATTTTGTAGATGAGCTGGTGCATGCGCCCTACCAACTCATTACATCCGGCCCTAAACAATTCAGCGGGGAGGCCATCAGGACCTGCCGCTTTATTGTTTTTAAGACGCGTAATCGCGACTTTGACCTCTTCATAGCTAGGCGGCGGAATCTCCACGCCGTCATCATTGATCGGGTTCGGAACATCATCTCTAGAGGCGGTATTGGTGTCGTCATCGCCTTGTAGCAGAGTAGAGAAGTGTTTCCTCCACAACCTCAGCACTCCCTGCGGATCTGTAACCAGGTTTCCGTTCTCGTCCTTGCAAGAAGACGCTCCGAGTCTATAACCCTCGGTTAGACGCTTAACCTTCTAATAAAATTTTCTAGCGTCTGAAAAGGCATCTCTCTTCCCTTCTCTTCTCTCTGTAGTTCTCGACAATGGCTCGCGTAGCAGCAGACTGCAACGTCTTCTTGTATGCGGCGTTTTTCGCTGCAGCTGCCTCGCGACACTCCTCATCGTACCATTGATTTCGTAACAAATACTCTGTTCATGCATATATTGAGGGTCGTCTTTACAATGGTTGAAATTCATCAAAATTTTGTTTTATGCAGTTGTAATATTTATTTGTTAAATATTATTAAAGTCGCCGTGGTCTAGTAGGTAGTGTGTTGGCTTATTAAACGTAAAAGCCAGTGTTCGAGTCCCAGGCCAGACATCAAAACAAAATACAAAAAGTATTTCTTCGGCGACTTCCTCTCACCAGATTTCTGCCATGAAAAGCTTCTCATAAAATCTGTCGTTCGGGTGTATAAAGCATCGTATAAGCTGAGGTATTAATTTTTTTATGTTTATTGAAACTATTTTTACTATTGATAGTGTACTCACTAAGTGAACCAAATAACATCAGCTTAAATTTTTTAACTTTCTTGCATGAATGACAAACTTCATTTTATTGAATTCTCTTTGATTTTTGTTCCAATAAACAATATAATGTACTTACAGGAATCTTCCATAAGTTTAAAAACTGCTGCTAACAGAACTATTGTCTCTTGGAGTGTCATTGTCGACAGTAGAGGTATCCTCATCTTCCATGTCTGACAGCAACAGACTTTTGGGTTTTGTATTTATCTTCCCCAGAATTCCGGAGGCATTTCAAAACTTTAATTTTATTAAAACAAAAACAAAGTTTGTACTGATAAAATATTGACACTTGAAAATACAACCGTATTCGTTGAAAACTCGACTCGTACTGTGTTTGCATAACAAATAAATTTGGCATAAAACTTTTCTGAAAAATCTGTCGTTTGGATTCGACTTTAAACTGTAGCTCCCGGCACTCATTACACACAACGTAATTGTTGTGAGAAGCTAGGTCGTAATCCCAACTGAGGGGTCGAAATTAATATTAATTAAATAATATTTGTACAGTTTTTCACACAGGGGTTAACAATTTTTCAAGGTTTCTAGGACTATAGGCAACCACTTTTTGAATTTCGTTCGATGAAGTTATGATCGGGTATATGTGGCCGTCCAGCTTTCAAGCGGTTGTCATTAAGCTGATGTTCAAAAAGATAAGACCGATACATCGATATTTTTTCAAATTTAATTTTCCTATCATTAAGTAACAAATATAAGCTGCAATTTAATAACACCTGTATATCGTCATATGATTTCAAAAAAGTACTAACTCGAAAAACAAGTCGATACACACACAGTCTGGAGTGCATCGTAATGGCGAAGCGAGAAGTAACTGCTTCCTTTATTCCTATTGAGCGATCTGGCAGTACATGAGGGAAAAAGGTAATATGTAGTTACTCGACAAGTAGGGACATGCGGCATATTGAATACCAGATTAGGGCCGATAACTATATTTTCGATATTGTCGAGAAATTTATTTATATTGGCACCGCCGTTACCACCAAACATGATGTGAGTCTGGGTACTTCTATGGTTTCAATAGCCTATGTAGTAGCAGAAACCTCTCTCGTACGATAAAACTAATACTATACTAGACGCTTATGCTGTGTTCACACCAGCCTTCGAATTACTTCGCTCTCTGTTTTGAATTCACATACATAATTGGCCTTTACAGCCCTTCAGTCAGGATTACGACCTAGCTGTTTTGAATTACTCATATGAATTATCATGTTCAGACGGCTACTTTGTAATTCTTTTTGACAGTTCTTATTTTCTTCTTCTTTTTATTGCTAAATTATTTGCTGTATTATTGTATTAATAATGGAAAAAAGCCACAAATAATTTTTTTGTAGATTTAACAGGTTTTTTACACATATAGTGGCTTCCTCCGCTAATTTTTCGAATAACTTTATAATAAATAATACTTTTTTTTAAAATATTTTTTTGGATTCCATTATTGTTTACAATATTCATTTATTTATATTTTTTGTGTGATGGCACAAATAGGATAAAATTTTGAGATGGCATTGATTTTTAAGTAATTCACAGGGTAATAGAAATTGAATTACATACAATTTGGGTAATTCGCTCACAAAATTTTGTATGGAGAATAACGTAATCCAGCACATAATTGGATTTTGAATTACGAATGAGAGAGCGAATTACCAAAAATTGCTGCCATCCGAACGTAGCATTATCCTCCTCGTGCTTCTTTATGGCGCAGAGGCATGGACACTGTTAAATAATGATGCAGAGCCTTGAGAGCATTCGAGAGAAAAGTCCTACGTAAGATCTTCGGTCTAGTGGTAGTTGGTGATAATTTCCGCATCCGAATAATTTCAACTCCCCAACGACATGGACGTTGCCCCTTGTCTTGAACCACTTGTACAATATACTACTTGTCTAATAATCGAATTATAATCTTCCATTAGTGAATACTTCCTTCCGCTGCGTTATAGACCACGCTTAGTAGACAAACAATATCCTTAATGAAAGCGTTTATTTTATTCTAATTTGCCTTTTTATATTTTCTTTTGTCTCAATGCCGTGTTTCAAGACCTCAAAATTTATTTCTTTATGAAGTTTGCTATCCTTTTCAATGTTTTGAAAAATTTAATACTTTTTAAAAAAAATTCAAATTCTTTACGGAATACATCTCGTACGGTGATCAGTACCAGCTGCATAAAACAATAATGCGTTACAATTATTTCTTAGGTTACTATTATAAAAACATTAAAGTTAGTTATAACAATCCTCTGTACACATACAGCACAAAAAGAACATTCGCACCAATTCGCCCCTCAAAATACATATTGATATTATAGATTTAGTATAAAAGCTCAATAAAATTTAAAAATTTCGCGCAGTAGTAAAAACTCAATTGTTTTAATTATTTACATGCCATTACGCTCAAGTTCCAAGTGCTTGAAATAAAGGACTTAAAATCAAAATTAGTACAGTTCAAATTTATGTGTTTGAATTAAGTCATACTAATTAATCCTCCAAACATTTTTGGTGACCCCGACAATAATAACCCATTTTTTCTAAGTTCCCCCCACCAGTGGTAAGGAAACCACCAGCCAACTTTTTTGAAGGAAGCAACACCCATCAATAGTACGATTCCGCGGACTGGAGTCTTCACCCAAGCACATTTTGAAGACCACAACAACAATTCAGTAGCATAGGGTTACATACAGCAAGTGGATACAACAGTCCACTAACATCATTCCAATTCAGTAGCACAGGGCTACATACAGCAAGTCGATACAACAGTCCGCTCACATCATTCGAATTCAGTACCACAGGGCTAAAGACAGCGAGTAGATACAGACCACTCACAACTTTACCTACAACATGAACACGATCAAAAGCTTACTGGATCTTCAGTTAGAGACTGGAGAAATAATACAGCGCATTGTTCGAAATTTTAAAAAGGACACGGCGAACAGAAAAACATAAGTTAGCTACTTTGAGGAACGTGTAGAATTATTAAAATTGTAATTGTTTTGTTTATTTGAAGTCGAGTGCACTTTGAAAGCGCACTGTTCGACTGGACTTTATTAATTAATTCTTAGAGGGAAAATGTCCCTTCTTTTATACTAAAATTTTGGATGATTAGACAATTCCAAATCAACCCCTTACTTCTAACACAATATTTGTTTGGCTTAATACTAGAACACATGTTTGTGTGTACAATTAATACTTAACTATATATTAAAGGGTTTGTGTGTGTTTATCGTCGTGTCGAAGTCGCCGTGGTCTAGTGGGTAGTGTGTTGGCTTATTAGACAAAAGGCCCGGGTTCGTATCCCAGGTCAGACATCAAAACGAAAAATATTTCTTCGGCGACTTCCTCTCAGCAGATTTCTGGCAAAGACTCTGAGAGTAAAAATTGCCATGAAAAGCTTCTCAAAAATCTGTCGTTCGGAGTCGACTTTAAACTATAGGTCCCGCCACTCATGTATAAAATTATCGCACACAACATAAGTGGTGTGAGAAGCTAGGTCGTAATCCTGACTGAAGGGTTGTAATGACCAATCATGTATGTGTGTGTTTATCGTGAGACAAGTGGATGTCATACGACACGCGTCCGCTGTCCATAATAATTCCCACGGTAAAATGTGAAGAGAACCACACACCATCACTAGCTATGTAATACAACAACAACACACATAGTGCATATTAATACTGCCGACTATCACTCAACAAAGTGTCAAATGATCGTCGCGTGTGCGCATTACTATCGTAGCGTCATACGCTGCAGCGACGGTCAGCAACATTGAGTCAAGTGGTCGCTGCTCATATGCAATTGGATATTCTTTTGTTTATGCACATGAAATGTTGCGTTGGTATTGACAACTGTAAAATCATGCTACACCTCCACCCTTTACAAGAATGTTCATATAACATTTGCTCTATGGACATTCTTTTACACAACACAGTACAATGATTTTACTTATATTTTAATTTATATTTTATTATAATTTAATATAATAATAATCTTAATTTAACGTACTCCAATTTTAATACTATTTCTTATTTAATTTTAACACATTGCGTACGGCGCTCTGCGCGTTCAACACGCCCTCAAGGCCCGCACATTTTCGAACGCTCCAAAAACATGCTTGGTAAGTAATAGGAAGCGGATACGCACATTTCTAATTTGCACTTGGTATTATATTCGCATAAATTATTCTTAAATAATACTATATATATACATAGTTTATATATCTGTTTATTGTATAAGATTTTTTACATTTTAACTATTGTTTATTTTACAATAAATAAAATCATAAAATCAATTTTTGTTATAAATTATTAGTAACAGATTGAAAATATAGATGATTTTTAAAAAACTGTTACCTTCCAAATTTAAAACACGAAGTTTGAAATTCCAAAATGTACAGTAATAAATCAGTAAACTTTATAAGATACAATACGTACGACGATCGGCACAGATCTACTGATGCACTGGCTATAATGACTGATTATTTCTATATGCTTGGAATGTTAAAAATTCAGGTGTTTCGCTAAATATGTCTTAGGAATGCGAGAGGCTTCGTTACCATGGTAACGTAACAAAAATATTTGTTGCTGGTTGCTTAAATTGCCGATTGAATAAAAAAAAACATGAAAACGAGATATCTCGTGATCCGTACGCAATGTGTTAATATTCATTTTAGTTTTAATAAATGTTTAGCGATAAGTTTACTTATTTATTTAAAATTTATTATTTTTCTCTTTTGGCCAATTGAGATTATAATTAATACTATTTATTATATGACTTAAGTCTATTTTTATAAACTACTTGTTCTTTTTTATTTTTCTTATCAACTATAGTTACATTATTTCTTAAATCTATATTTTTAATTTTGTATGAACTTTTATATGATTCCTTTAATTTATGTCCTGTATTATTCCTAAGTAAAACTAAATCTCCTATTTTAAAATTATAATCTAATACATCCTTATCATAGTTATTCTTCTGCTTGATTTTATTTATTTCTAATAAATGTTTTGCTCTCTTAAGTGCAACTTCTAATCTAAATTTTGCCTCTTTGGCATAATCGTCTACATTGTATAATGGAGTAATTGTGTCTACCTCATTGAAATCTTTTAAATTGTTTGGTACTTTGCTAAAAACCAATTCAAAAGGACAATAATTATGTACAGTCGATGGTATTGTATTAAAACAATATGTAAATATCTAATCCATTCATCCCAGTCATCTTTTTCTACAGATATGTAGGAACGTACATATTCATTAAAAGTTCTGTGACTTCGTTCTATTGTACCTAAGGTCTGGTGATGATGTGCTGTTGATGTTAGTTTATCAACTTTCAACAAAGTGCACAATTCGTTTAATATAGAATTTATATTTTCTGTACCCATGTCCGTAATGAACGTCTTCATTGGTCCATAGGTAAGTATAAAATTTTCAAATATCGCTTTTGCGATCGTCTTAGCCGATTTATTTGGTATTGGTATTGTTACTAAGTATTTAGTTAAGTCACATATTAATGTGACTGCGTACTCATTTCCATGTATTGATCTTGGTTTGTTAGGCGTTTCTGTTATTATCATTGGGCTTTTAACGTGTTTGGTAGTTTTCGTTATTCGGCATTTGTGACATGCTTTTATTTTTTCTGCGGTTCTATATATGCCTCAATGTCCTCCTTCGATAGGGTCATCATGATATTTCAGCATGATTTCTAGAATTTTCTTAGAACTCTTTAGATCAAGTATATTTATTTCATTTAAAAGCGCTATTTTAATTCTATTTAGTACCTTATTGCCCATATTTTTAAATTCAACCTTTGAAATAAATTCGAAAATCTTCTCACTAGTAGCTACTTGTAGTTTATTGATATTCAATTTACTGGCCGCTTTCTCGAGCCTAGAGAAAAATTGTCCTAAGCCAAATTTCTCTTTAGTAAATATATCGTTTATATTTATGCTAGCTAATATTGATTTTCCCTTCTTTATGTAGCATTTATTGGGATAAATCTTTAATTTAAAATATTTTCTGACGTCACTATTCTTAATTGATACATATATTTTGGGCTCATCCAATACATCTGTTTTATTTGATCTATGCTGAGTATTTATTCTACTACTGTCTTTTTTCTTAGTCATTGACCTTGTCGTGACTCTTAATACGCACGATATCTTTCTATTCATTTCTTTAAAATCATCTATAGTAATTCGCGATAATGCATCGGCGATATAATTGTCTTTCCACCTAAGGTATTCAACTGTAAAATCATATCCTTCCAGATCTAGCCTCATTCTCGTTAATTTGGAACTTGGGTTTTTCATTGAGAACAGATAAGAAAGAGGTCTATGGTCAGTACGAACTAAAAAGTGTTTTCCATAGATTTATGGCCTGAAATGTGTGATAGCCCAGTGTATGACAGTTAATTCCTGTTCAATAATTGATTTATTACTTTCACCCTTTGAAGCATAAGCTATGGGAAGTTGTTTGTCCTGATGTTCTTGAGTCAAGACAGCACCGCATGCATCAGTTGTTATACAAAATTCTTTTGTAAAATCTGGGTACGGTAACAGCGTTGGACTCATATGCTCTCTTTAGCTCTCTCACAATCTTCTGTCCATTCAAATGGCACACCCTTTTTTGACAACCTCGTGAGGTGTCTGGAATACTCAGAAAAATTTTTAATAACCTTCGGTAATAATTACAAAAGGTTACAAACGTTTTGGCGCTATCCGCGTCTTTGGGCGTCGGGTAGTTTTCGATCGCGGAATATTTACTATCGTCTGGTAGTATTCCTTTGTCGGTACACTTGTGGCCAAGATAAGTCACTTCTCTCATAAAGAATGAACATTTTTCAGGATTTAGTTTCAAATTATATTTGCGACATAAATCAAAGACATCCTTTAAATTCGAAAACATATGCTTTTCAGAACATCACAATACTACCAAGTCATCCATATATAGGAACGCTTGGTCCGGCTTTAAACCACTGAAAGCAATTTTCATCATTCTATGGAACGCATTCGGTGTAAATCTATATGAACCATTGGTTGTAGAAAATGATGTTAAATCTCTAGAGCTTTTCTCCAATTTTATTTGGTGAAAACCTGACATTAAGTCTAAACAGGAAAAATATTTTGCTCTGCCAAGTTGGTCTAGAATATCGTCAATTCTAGGCAATGGGAATATATCCGATAACAATTTTTTATTTATTTGTCTATAGTCTATCACAGGGAGGGATGGAATGCATGCAAACAAGGTAAAGTTTCTGACTGTGGCCAATATGGCCACCACCAGGACGATCCTTGTCTTGCTGTATTCAAGTTGACACGCAGCCTCCTCGCGACCCCTACTGGATGGCATTCTAGCACCTGCTAGATGTTAACTAATGCGTGCAGCGAAGTCCAATCCCCTGGACGTTAAATTTGGGTTGTGCGTAGGGCTTGGAACCCACCACGTAAAAATTTTACTCCAATGAAAACTAATATACAGAATTCCAAAAAGATCCCCTTTAAAGTTGACGACCACGGCAAATGTTCAAAGGACAACGATTTAAGAATAGCCACTTGGAACGTCCGCACCCTTCACAGGGTGGGCGCTTCCGCCCAGCTGGCGGATGCCCTCAAGAAATGTAGGACTGACATCACTGCCATACAGGAAACGCGATGGATAGGACAAGGATGCAAAAGGCTAGCATCTTGCGATATATATTACAGCTGTCATGTTGATAAGCACGAATTTGGATGCGGATTTGTGGTTAATAAGAGACTCCGCCACCTTGTCTCTGGGTTCACACCTGTGAACGAAAGAATAGCCACAATCCGCATCAGGGCAAAATTCTACAACATCAGCCTCATCTGTACTCACGCCCCGACGGAAGATAAGGACGATGTGGTTAAGGATGCCTTCTACGCTAAACTCGAGGACGTATATGATAAGTGCCCGGCCCATGACGCAAAAATTGTCCTCGGGGATTTTAATGCAAAGGTCGGGCAGGAAGGTATCTTTGGCCCCACTGTCGGACAGTTCAGCCTCCACGCGAACACTACCTCCAATGGTATGAGGCTGATCGATTTCGCCGCGGCGCGTAACATGGTAGTATGTAGCACCAGGTTTCAACATCTCGACATCCACAAGGCCACTTGGATGTCCCCCGATCGATCAACTTCCAACCAGATCGATCATATTCTGATTGACGGAAGGCATGTATCCAGTGTACTAGATGTGCGCACATTTAGAGGTCCGAACATTGACTCGGACCACTACTTTGTCGCAGCCAAGTTTCGATTGCGCATTAGCGCCTCGAGGATGGCGCGCTCTAGTACATTGCGGAAGCTGGATGTCAGGAAGCAAGGGACAGTTGAGGCGTTCTCCGCTCAACTCTCGGATAAGTTCCGTCGATCCCCATCTAATCTCAACGACATTGGAGGACTGTGGGCCAACATCTCCCACTCCTTGCGCACTACTGCGGAAACAGTCCTTGGTTTCGAGCGCCCACCCCAACGAAATCAATGGTACGATGAGGAGTGTCGCGAAGCAGCTGCAGCGAAAAACGCCGCATACAAGAAGACGTTGCAGTCTGCTGCTACGCGAGCCATTGTCGAGAACTACAGAGAGAAGAGAAGGGAAGAGAGACGCCTTTTCAGACGCAAGAAAAGGGAGCAGGAAAGGCGTGAGCGTGAGGAAGTCGAGATGCATAGACGTAGGAATGACGCTAGAAAATTTTATTAGAAGGTTAAGCGTCTAACCGAGGGTTATAGACTCGGAGCGTCTTCTTGCAAGGACGAGAACGGAAACCTGGTTACAGATCCGCAGGGAGTGCTGAGGTTGTGGAGGAAACACTTCTCTACTCTGCTACAAGGCGATGACGACACCAATACCGCCTCTAGAGATGATGTTCCGAACCCGATCAATGATGACGGCGTGGAGATTCCGCCGCCTAGCTATGAAGAGGTCAAAGTCGCGATTACGCGTCTTAAAAACAATAAAGCGGCAGGTCCTGATGGCCTCCCCGCTGAATTGTTTAAGACCGGATGTAATGAGTTGGTAGGGCGCATGCACCAGCTCATCTACAAAATATGGCTAGAGGAAAAAGGGAGACCCCACAATTTGCGCCAACTACAGGGGTATTAGCCTTCTCCCTATCGCATATAAGGTTCTTACAGGCGTATTGTGTGAACGACTGAAGCCACTCGTCAAAACACTGATTGTACCTTATCAGTGCGGCTTCAGACCTGGCAAATCCACCACACACTGCGCCAAATACTGGAAAAGGCCCACGAAAAACAAGTCGACACATACCATCTTTTTGTCGACTATAAGGCAGCCTTCGATAGCCCCATAAGGGATCGTGTTTATGCCGCAATGTCTGAGCTCGGTATACCTGCGAAGCTGATAAGGCTATGCAGAATGACGTTGAGCAATTCCTGCAGCTCCGTCAAGGTAGGAATGGACCTCTCCGAACCTTTTGATACCGTGCGAGGTTTCAGACAAGGCGATCCCTTATCATGCGACCTCTTCAACTTCGTCATGGAGAGTGTTCTGCAAAAGGCAGGAGTGCATCGCAATGGCACTATCTTTCAGAAAAGTGTCCAATTGCTTGCGTACGCTGACGACATCGACATCATAGGGCGTACCAAGCGAGATGTTACTGGTGCCTTTAGCGCTATTGAACGGGAGTCTAAGAAGACGGGTCTGGCAGTAAATGAGGGCAAAACAAAGAATATGTTGTCGACAAGTAGAGACGTGCGGCGTATTGATTCTCAGATTACGGCCGATAACTATACTTTTGATACAGTCAAGGAATTTATTTATCTTGGCTCCGCCGTTACCACCAAAAATGATGTCAGTCTGGAGATCAAACGCAGGATTACTCTTGCCAACAGGTGCTACCTGTCATCGATTGGTGTGACCAACTGGCGTAGGCGCGCAAGAAGCAGAGGCGCCTGGAAGGATGTATTGCGGCAGGCCGAAATCCTTTATTCGGGTTGTTATGGCCAATTAAGTAAGTAATAGTCTATCACAAGTCGCCATCTTTTCTCATCCGATCCTGGAATTGATTTCTTTGGAACCAACAAAACTGGACTATTGTATTCCGAAAATGATGGTTCTACTATTTTATCATCTATTAGTTTTCTAACTTGTTTGTTAATTTCATCCTTATGTGTATGTGGTATATGATAGTTTTTGATGTATACTGGCTGTTTGTCACTCAATCTCAACTTTTGTTCATAGAAATTGTTAGTAGATATTGTTTCTGTTTCCAAACCAAAAATGTCACTATATTCTTTGCAAATTGTCGTTAGTGTAGGTTTAAATTGTTCGGGGAAGCTTTTCTTCAAAATATTCATAACTTTTGATTGTCTATTTTCAATTTTGTTCGACGTTTTTTAATTACGTTATAGTCAGAGATGTTTTCTGTTTTAATCCTATTTTGTCTGATCGAAATTATACTGTCATTAGTATTTAAAAAACGAATAAAAGCTTTGTTGGATTTAACTAGGATATTTGGTATAAAAACGCCTTTTGTAACTTCCTGATTTGGTATCAATATTTCATTTTTATGATTTTTAAATCTAATTTGTCTTATCACTTCCGACCTTGGTGGTAGTGTTATTTCATTATTACTATTTGTTATTGGTATGTCTATTGTATGTTACAGATTAGGGGGTCTTAGAACAAGATAATCATGGTCTTCATTGAAATCCAACACGCAGTTATGTCTTTTCAAGAAGTCAAACCAATAATTCCATCACAAGGTATGGGAAAATTGTTCTGAACCACCTGAAAGTAATGCGGTATTAAAAAGTTTTTAAATTTCATTTCCAAGAATACTTTTCCTATGGATTTCAAGTATCCTTGTCCTATTCCAGTTATTGTTGTAGTAATGTTTTTATTTATTTGTTGTGGTTTGAAAAAATTATTTTTTAAAACTGAAATATCTGCTCCTGTGTCCACCAACAACTTTACTATGTGATTAGTATTATTAATTTCCATATGTACAAAAAAACTTAGGTTGAGATTAAGGTTGTATATTTCATTATATGTTGAGCTTATCTTAGGGGGGTGTCGGAGTTTTCCGAACCGTTTTCGTATGAGTCAGTTGCACTTACGGAGTTTTTACGTCTATTGTTGAAACCTTGCCTGTTTCTGTTATTAGAGGTCTGAAGTTGTTATTAATGTTTTGATTGTGAAAATTGTTATATTTCCTTCGATATTGATTATTATTTCCTCTGTTACCAGTTCGATTATATTTTTTACCCAAATAGAGCAAAGCATTTTGCTGGCCAGTTGCTTCTATGCAACTGTTAACAAATTTGGTAATTGCCTCATTCATGTTGTTGAATTGGCCTGCCTCCATGATAAGTTTTACCTTATCTATGGTACAATTTTCGTTGCCTTAACGGCAACTTGCGTTAAATATTTGTTTGCCAATTCACATGATAACCCGTCTGATATATATGCGTTTTCTTATGATTTTGTTAAATTTTCAGTTTCACTGCAGTAAGTGTTTGCAGTTTTATTATTTTGTCTAATATTCATAACTTTAGCTGTCAGTACATCTACCGACTCGCCCTTGACCGTAGTGCGAAACTTATTGATTATTTCCAATATTGTACTGTCAGCTTCAATTAGATTCCTAGCAGTTCCTTTCAGTTTGGTCTTTATTAAAGACACTGCTATTGCTTCATTGTTACCCTTGATTGTGTTTAACAATTGCGGAGAGTCTATAAATGCTCTCAGATTTTCTGAAGTCGATTTTCCTAAGTCGATTACGACCTTTGAGGCTGTGTTAAGGAATTCTACTATTGTCTGGGTCATGTTTGTTGAAACTATTTCAGGTTTTGTTTCCTGATTATACAATTGAACCAATATTTCGTTCGATTTTAGGTCTGTCGTTAATTTATAAAATACTTCTTCATGGAATGTAGATGGTAATTTAATATATAAACCCCTTCTTGATAAAATAGTCAATAGCCTACTTCTTACATCAGAAAAGAAATTTTCGGCTGCTGCTTTGTGAGATGTTGTAAGCCTACCAAAATTTACGTTAATAATAACTCTTATCCTTTCGAATTTTTCAATCAAAGTTCTCAGATGTTTTACTACTGTTTCGTCCTTTAAATTTCTTTCTACATTCAAACATTTATATGATTTTTCAAAATCGTCTTTTAACAGTCTTAATCTTTTAATCCCAGGTCAGACATCAAAAGGAAAAAATATTTCTTCGGCGACTTCCTCTCAGCAGATTTCTGGCAAAGACTCTGAGAGTAAAAATTGCCACGAAAAGCTTCTCAAAAATTTGTCGTTCGGAGTCGACTTTAAACTGTAGGTCCCACCACTCATGTATAAAATTATCGCACACAACATAAGTGGTGTGAGAAGCTAGGTCGTAATCCTGACTGAAGGGTTGTAATGGTCAATTATGGATGTATGTATCTTTTAATTATTTCTTGCCAGCCCATTTAGATTTTGTCCAATTCATTGGCTCTACTGAATATCTCTTTCTAAGTCTTCTAGTATGCATGTTGTAAATTTTCAATATAAAATTCAATCCTATTCAAATTTATTTTATCCTGAAGTACTTCTATTTCATTAATAACATTGGCCGTTGGCCTATCTAGTTTTGTTTGTGTCTGACACATATTAATATAAATTATTTAATCAATTAAATAACACTATTGATTAAGTATTTTAAAATTAAATACATTTTTTTTAAATTTTTTTTTTTTGGCTCTAATTTAGTTTATTATATCCTTCTTGTACGTATTTAGGAACTACAGTTTTTTTTTTTTATCTGATTCTAGAATTGTGCCATGTAAAGAAAAATTAAAAAAAAATGTCTAAATCGCCTCGAGCGGTTAACGCTTATAGGCACTTCCAGTGCAACCCTTGAGGAGCACGTTGGTTTAAAATTAAAAGGAAAATTATTATTATTTATTTACTTTTTTTGTGGTCCTGGTTAATCAGGAAACCTATCAGGGAAGATTTTTCTTCAGTAGTTTTGTTGGGGGATTTGGGTTGTCTTGGCGAATTTGAAACTTCCGTTTTACATGGAGGATTTATCATTTTGGGTGACAGCTTAACGGATTTTTATTTCTGAGCCTCTCCTTCACTTTGGTCCACTACTCGTCCTTCAGGGAGAAATTTTCTGCAGCAAAATATATATATATATAGTAGTGCTGACGTCTTCTAGGTCATGCTTCCTTAGACCCACTGTCTATCGGCCAGACAGCGTCTTCCTTCTCGGACTTTCGGCTGTCCGCTAGGATAAAAAATTTATTTTGGTTGCTTTTGAGCACACCAGTTGTTGTTATACTTTTTTTTGTCCTTGGGTGCCTTTAATTTAGCACACCAAGGCTCAGGTAGGATTGACCTGCTTTTTTTTTATGGGTGCTTATTGAGTTAGTACTCCATGATTGGCAGGATCGCCATGTAGAATTATTAAAATTGTAATTGTTTTGTTTATTTGAAGTCGAGTGCACTTTGAAAGCGCACTGTTCGACTGGACTTTATTAATTAATTCTTAAAGGGAAAATGTCCCTTCTTTTATACTAAAATTTTGGCTGATTTGACAATCCCAAATCAACCCCTTACTTCCAATACAATATTCGTTTGGCTTAATACTAGAACACATGTTTGTGTGTACAATTAATACTTAACTATATATTAAAGGGTTTGTGTGTGTTTACCGTGGGACAAGTGGATGTCATACGACACGCGTCCGCTGTCCATAATAATTCCCACGGTAAAGTGTGAAGAGAGCCACAAAAAATCACTAGCTATGCAATACAACAACAACACACATAGTGCATGTTAATATTGCCGACGATCACTCAACAAAGTGTCAAATGATCGTCGCGTGTGCGCATTACTATCGTAGCGTCATACTCTGCAGCGACGGTTAGCAAGATTGAGTCAAGTGGTCGCTGCTCATATGCAATTGGATATTCTTTTGTTTATGCACATGAAATGTTGCGTTGGTATTGACAACTGTAAAATCATGCTACAAACGATTACGACGCCTTCAGGGATCATGGAACCAATTCCAGGAAACAGATTCCAAGATACGAGAGGTGTGCGACGATCCAATGAAATTTGAATATTTTTCAGAAGGCTGCTATGATAAAATCAGAAACTTAGTCCCTAATTACATTGAAATTTTTAAAACTGAAACTGTTCGCCTCAAACAAAAAATTGAGGAAATTAACATATCAAAAAAATAGA
The DNA here is from genome assembly GCA_014635995.1 of Sarcophaga peregrina. Classification (NCBI taxonomy): domain Eukaryota; kingdom Metazoa; phylum Arthropoda; class Insecta; order Diptera; family Sarcophagidae; genus Sarcophaga; species Sarcophaga peregrina. The sequence continues at coordinate 75,462,746 of CM025790.1, read as the reverse complement.
ACAAGATAATTTGCCCACAATAGAGTCTACAAGCGTTGGGGTTCTACGCAGGCGAGAGCTCGTATAACAACTCTCAATCGGCTACTAAGGGGATTGATAGACACAGACAATCAGCCCATACAGAACTTTGATTTAAACATAAATACCATCAAAACATTATGGGATCAAATTGAGCAGCTGTATGATGAAGCTCTTGATCGGAATACGATAGTGTACATGACCTAATGCAACAAAAATTGGTCAATCTATCTGTTAGATAGATTGCAACAGAATTCCACTACACAAACTACGTCTGCAGAACATGTGTGTGAAGTTAAATTCTTTTTTACTTAGGTAAATGTTACTTAGGTAAAGTGAAGTTAACAGAATGTTCAGTTAACAGTGTCAGTTATCTTAACATAATGAAAGAATTTGGAAAGGGAGGAAAGGAAATTGCTTAGAAATCTCGAAAATAGGGATTAATTAAATAAAAAATGAAGGGAAGATGAAGCTAAACCTTTGAGCTTTACAAAAAAACAAAATGTATGAAAATAACAATTTGCCTTTTGGAGATAATAAATAATAAATGCTCTATATAAATCGTGAAAAATTCGAAAAATTTAAAAAGGTGAGGTTTTCTGACCTATTGGGTTGGATCAAGGATTCCAAAACACTTTTCGTTATGGTCGGGTCAGCCTTGGGACCGGAGATATAGCCGACGAAGCTAACTTTTTTATACGATCTTCTAAATTGTAAGGTAACTTCTTTTTTATATTCATTTTTACTTATGTAAATGTTACTTAGGTAAGTTAACAGAATGTTAAGTTAACAGTGTCAGTTTCAATTTCATAATGAGATAATAACAGTACAGATTTCAGGTTCTAACAGTACAGATTTCAGATTTTAACAGAACATATTTGTGATTTAGCAGAGAAACAGGGTTGTTTCTAAGATTAGGTTTTTGTCAAACAATTTATTATAGGGAATATACACCAATTGAATTTGAAGTCGTTGTGGTCTGTCGGGTAGTGTGTTGACTGATTAGACGTAGGTTCACGGTTCAAATCCCATGTCGGGCATAAAGTTTTTTTTCTTTTTTTTAATTTTATTCTTGTATATATTACACATATGAAATGTTTCAGCATATTAATTTTATATATGATATTGAAAAAAATTAAGTAACAAAAAAAATCACACAAAAATCCCAAATGAGGATTGAACTCGATCATTATTAAGAATAGTCAAATATATTTTGCTTATTTTTTCACGCGTAAATAAATTTGAAAAATAAAAATAAAATTTTCCTACGCCTGACCTGGGATTTGAACCGTGTTCATAACTCTCACAAGCTGATGCTCTACCTTGTATGCCACGGCGACTCCAACGATTTTTGCCTTATGTTTGATTTTAGTTACTTTGTTAGAAACTAAACATGGGATTTTTTTTTACATAAATAACTGTTAAAAAAGGTAAACACAAATCTGGGGCTTCCCCGTTGTTTTCATTGTTCCGCGACCACGTAACGCATTTCGACATTGATTAATTTGTATTAACCTAAAAATTAATGATCATGAATATGAATAATATATTTAATTTAAAATTTATCAAAAAATTATATGAATATTTGTAAGAAATGTAATTTAAGTGATTAGGAGTAAAACCACATTACTTTTCCTTTTATGCTTCTTTGTGTTAACTAAAGTTAAGTAAATTTATAATCATAATGAAAAATTGCTCTTTTAAATATGTAAACACATATGTATATACATACATATATGTATAAATTAATACATATGATGTATACTAACAAACTAAAAGGAAAATAGAAGACATAAACATATATTTAATAAAAAAAAAAAAAAGAAAAAAATGCGGGTCCAGGGATTAATTCATGCCGTTTGACTTTATTGTTAAGAGTTGCGAATGCTAGATTTTTAATAATATTTTTGAAAGGTGAATTTGAAAGTCAATTGCATATTCTCAATCATGGCCGAGTTCAATCCCTAGTTAAGATGTTTTTGTGACTTTTTTTCTTTTTTAATTTATTATTTAATTTAATTATTAAAATTATTATACTTAAAACACAAAATATTAGAGGAAATCTTTGAAAAAGAAATTTAAAATTCAATTGTTTATTCTCAATCATAAGCGAGTTTAAACCCTAGTTGAGGCTTTTGTGTAATTGTGTGTATGTATATTATACAATTTATCCACTGATATCAACATACATATGTATACTGATAAATTTTATATATTTGATATGTATTATAAAAAGTAAAAAAAAAGTCGTGACGCCCTACCAGTGCGTCGGCTTATTACACCTCAGGACACGGTTCAAACTTCAGGACAGGCATAACACAAATTTTTTTTAATTTTTTCAAATTTATTAATCAATCACCATTTGGGATTTTTGTGTGATTTTTTTTGTTACTTAATTTTTTTCAATATCATATATAAAATTAATATGCTGAAACATTTCATATGTGTATATCTATAAGAATAAAATTAAAAAAAACCTGGGATTTGAACCGTGAACCTACGTCTAATCAGTCAACACACTACCCGACAGACCACAACGACTTCAAATTCAATTGGTGTATATTTCCTACAATAAATTGTTTGACAAAAACCTAATCTTAGAAACTATAAAAAAGTTAGCTTCGTCGGCTATATCTCCGGTCCAAAGGCTGACCCGACCATAACGAAAAGTGTTTTGGAATCCTTGATCCAATAGCTATCCAGCCCAATACGTCAGAAAACCGCACCTTTTTAAATTTTATCGAATTTTTCACGATTTATATAGAGCATTTTGTTTGCGCGTATAAAAAAGTTAGCTTCGTCCGCGATATCTCCGGTCCCAAGGCTGACCCGACCATAACGAAAAGTGTTTTGGAATCCTTGATCAAATAGCGATCCAGCCCAATAGGTCAGAAAACCGCACCTTTTTAAATTTTATCGATTTTTGCCAACTTTATGGAGGGCATATTTGTTAAAAATACTTGATTTTTCAACTTTATTAACTCCAAAAGACATACCAACCATAACTGATTTTTTATCATTTCTGGAGCGTCAATTCCAATTAATGGAGGCAATTTCCACAAAAGAAAAAGCAACACACAAAGCAGTGTCAGCACTAATAACATCCAACAATAATGGTAAATGCGCATTATGCCACCACAGACACCATAAATTATACCACTGTAGCAAATTCCTTCAATTATCAGAAATAAAGCAACTGCGTTGGGTCCAACAACACAACTTATGTTCAACTGCTTCGGAAATTACCATGTTTCAAAATCATGCAATCATGGTAGTTGCCGATAGTGTGCCAAAAAACAAAATAAATTGCTCCACTTACAAAAAGGGAACAAATCTCAAAAAGGCAAAGAGCCATTAGGCACTCAACAAAAGCAACATATAGCCAACGCGACTATATCCCCGAACACTAACTCTACGGACCGTCTAGGATTCTCAACTCTAAATCCTTCAAGGATCGTAGCAGCTACATCGACAAAAACTAACGACGCTGTAGGGAGGAAAAGCTACGTTCTGTTAGCAACAGCAAAAGTTATAATAACAGCCCCAAATGGTGCCTCCGATGAATTCAGAGTAGTGTTAGATTCCGAGTCCCAAGTTAACATTGTATTAAAACGTCTTTGTCAAAAATTATCCATCTCACCATTGGCGGCATCACTTTGTCTTGATGGCATTGGTGAAATACAAAGAAAATCTCAATATCGTGTTAATATCAATATGAAATCCATAGATAATAATTTCTCTGCGAATGTAGATGCTTATGTCCTACCAAGCAGAATTCCTGTTCAATCCAACCAGTACATCGACCCTTCAACATGAGATATTCCAAAAAATATACAGCTGGCTGATCCTCATTTTTATCAGCAGGAAAAAGTACATTCGCTGCTTGGAGCAGAATTCTATTACAAATTAGTTCAACATGGCACAATACATCTGGCGGACAACCTACCAACCTTTCAAAATACGGTATTAGGTTGGATTGTGGATCCCCAACACCACAACATCTTCACTTACATGTGGAGTATTTCATGACACCTCATTAGAAGAAGCTATAGAGAATCTTTGGAAACTAAACGAGATTGAAGTCAGTAAAAAAGGTCTGTCACCATCAGAAAAGCAATGTGAATTTCATTTCACTCAACATACATACACTCACCAATGAAGGTGGTAGCTTTATAGTCAGTCTTCCGTTTCAAGAAAATCCAACAGGAAAGTCTCAACCAATGGCTTACAACAGATACTTGGGGTTGGAACGTCGACTTTTACATAAGACATGCGAACTTAGTACATAAAATTTATGCAAGATTACGAACAGTTGGGACATATGGAGAAGATGGATATTAATACTACATCCGATCCCAAATATTTTATTACTCACCACTGTGTCTTGAAACCAGATAGTACCATAACAAAGCTCAGAGTTTTCGATGAATCAGCAAAAACATCTTCGGGTCATTCATTGAATGATCTTATGTATACTGGACGAACTCTTCCAACTGAATTATTTTCAATTCTACTACGTTTCCGATTACCAAAATTTGTCTTTACTACCGACATAGAAAAGATGTATAGACAGATTTAAATTCTTCCAGATGACCAAAAATTCCAGCTAATCATTTGGAGAGAAGATCCGTCACTTCCTATTAATTATTATAAACTTCATACGGTTACATATGGCACAGGAGCAGCACTCTATCTTGCTACTAAATGTTTACAAAAAAATTGGAGATGAAAATTTGATAAATTATCCATACAGCTCACAAATGCTGAAACACAATTTCTACGTAGATGATGGTCTTGGTGGTGCCGACAGCCATAATGTCGCATTGGAAATACACGGTTTTAATCTGAAAAAATGGTGCGCAAATCACCCTTCATTACTAAAGAATATTCCACTTGGTGATCAAGAGGTGGATTTAGATTTCAACAGTAACATCACCAATGCAATAATAACGTTAGGATTATTATTGTTACCCAAGACAGACCAGTTTTGCGTCAAGTTAAAAAAGAATCCTCCAACTACAAAGCGTTCTGCAACCTCAGATTTGTTCGAACCTCTTGGCCTACTAGCACCTGTAGCGGTCAGGGCAAAAATGTTCATCCAACAACTATGGAAATTCAAACTAGACTGAGAAGAACCATTGCCTGCGGACCTTCATGAACCTTCGACTAGATTCAGGAATGAGTTAGACAGCCTGAACAATCTCAAAATACCACGACACATTTTCAAGGGAGAAATCCCAGCTCAAACACAACTGCATATATTCGCAGATGCTTCAGAAAAGGCCTATGGAACAGTTGCATAGATCCGCGCAACTCTTAAGGATTGAAGAATAATTGTACAATTACTCTGCTCAAGACACGCTTTGTACCCCTTAAACAGCAGACACTGCCTCGTTTAGAATTATGTGCTGCCGTAACGGCTGCTCAACTTGTGCATAGAGTCAAAACTGATCTTCAGATTAAAAATCAAGCTGTATATTTATGGACAGACTCCGAAATAGTACTGTCTTGGATCAACACCCAACCCTCGCTCTATCATACTTTTGTAGCTAATCGAGTCTCAAAAATCCAGTCATTGACATTGCCCGAACAATGGCAACAGGTCAGATGAAAGGACAATCCGGCAGATTTACATTCCAGAGGGCTACCGGCAACAAAACTTTCTAAATGCACTTTATGGTTCTATGGTCCATTGTTTCTGCATGGAAGAGAAGAAATATGGCCACCTACATTTTCACAATAACTCATCTCTAATGACATCGAGAAAAAGAATACAACTGTAACCTCAGCATCCACTACCTCCACCGATGAATTCATTTATAACATCCTACAAAAGAACTCTTTCAGAACCCTTCAAAGGATAGTAGGGTACATTCTTAGATTCATGAGAAACTCCCGAATGAAAAACGAAGATCGTCCAAAATGTAAGGCATTAATTCCCCTTGAACTCGACGATGCCTTACACTTAATCATCAAAACTATTCAACGTTCCGACTTTTCATCGGAAATAAGCCAACTTCGAGAAAATAAGGAAGTCGACAAGAAAAGCTCTATCATCAGCCTGTCTCCATACTTAGATGACACAACATACTACGAATAGGAGGACGACTGGAAGCAACACTATTATCGTATAATGCAATACACCCAATGATCCCCTTACAAAACTTTTATTTACGATTTACGAAGAAAATAACCATTGTGGACCCCAAGCACTCTTGAATATAATCCGACAAAAATTTTGGCCAATAAAAGGGAAAATAATGGCACGGTCCGTAGTTCAAAAATGCATAAGATGTATCAAGGCACGACCACAATTATGCCAACAAATTATGGGCAATCTACCACATACTACTGGCAATCTACCGTTTATCAACACTGGTGTAGATTATTGTGGACCCTTTTGGATTCATTACAGGATTAGAGGCAAACGACCAACGAAAGCATATACAGTAGTTTTAACTTGCCTGCATTTCACTTAAGGGCATTTTGCATTTAAGCGCACAAAATTTTATTGTTTATATTTTAATGCTTTTATTTGTGCCCTAAAACGATTTATTGTGATACAAAGGCAGTTCATCTTGAATTGGTATCGGATTTATCAATAGATGATTTTATTTGTGCCCTAAAACGATTTATTGGCCGTCGGGGACGATGCAAAAATATTTATTGTTATAACGCCACCAATTTTGTTGGAGCAAAAAATTAGAGCTATCTGATAGCATTTATTCTTGTAAGGCGCAAGAGTCAATTATTTCCGCTTCTAGCTTAAAGCGAATACAGTTTAATTTTATTCCACCCAGAGTACTACATTTTGGAGGCTTATGGGAGGCAGCCGTAAAACCGGCAAAGCATCTTTTGGTCCGGAGCATTGCAAATACATCTTTAACTCAAGAAGAATTGGAGACTATCATAGTGGAAATTGAGGCTATATTAAACTCTCGCCCTATAACGCCCATGACGAATGAACCAAATGATCTTGAATCATTAACACCAGGTCATTTCCTAATTGGTGAAGCTCTCACATCTCAAGTAGACAGCAAGGCAAAAGTGCAAAATATGGCAACTCTATCCCATTGGAAATTGATATCCCATCTTAAGCCGGCTTTTTGGAACAGATGATGCACGGAATACTTAAACGACCTCATTCTCTTACTTGATCTTGTCAAGTGAAGTTGTCTTGTGCGGAATTGTCAATTTGTAATAAGTGTGAGATTAGTGTAAACCGTTAGTTTCTCTATTCTCTTTTCGTTATCTGTTTTGATCTTCATTTGTTATTAATAAAATAAGTGAATATTTAAAAAAAAAAAGTCCACGTGGACCTTCTGGTGAACATGGCAAGAAGAAAAAAATTAAAAGGTCCTAAGTCGTCAATGACGGCTAACTCCATTGATTTGTACCTGAGCAATCAGAGACAAAATATAACAACCAATAAATTTGATATCTTATTAAAAAATAAGCAAATGACTGTTGATCCTCAAACTTCATCTAGACAAAAAACACAGGCTACCACTGATAAAAAACCACCGAAGGCGACGCCTATAGTTGTTGACTCGTCCATAGAATTCACAAAAGTCGTTGAAAAAGTAGGTAATGAGGGGTATTTCTTTCGAAGAACTTCGATGGGAACCAAAATCTTCTCTGAAAACATGGATAAATATCTTAATCTTCTCCGAGAATTAAAGCACACGGATTTTAAATATCACACCCACAAAGTGTCTGATAACTCGTGCTATAAAATGATTCTTAAGGGTCTTCATAAAATCCCATCTGAGCTAATCAAAAACGAGCTACAAAATTATCATGGTGTTAAATGTATTGAAGTTAAGGAAATAATAACACAAAAGTCCTCTAACAATGATGCTTTGTACTTGCTGACTTTTAACCGGTCGGAAGTTAATAAAAAAGTTCTATATAAAATCAAATGCATTTTGAATGTTTCTGTTACATGGAAAAACCAAAAACCCTCTCCAAATAGAGGACCAACCCAATGTCAAAAATGTGGATTATATGGCCATGGCACCGAAAATTGTTTCAGACAAGCTATTTGCTTCTTATGCTCCAGCACCTCACATGATGCAAGTAAATGCGTTATGAATAATTCGGCCGATGGTAAAATTTATAAATGCTTCAACTGTGTCTCTAAGGGTTATACTAATTATGCACACAAAGCGGATGATCCCATTTGCCCATGCAGGTCGAATTAATTAGAAGCTCGTAGGAGAGCTACCAATAAAAACACAGTTAATCAAAGACGTCAATTAGATGCACCAATATTTAATATGAACAGCTCTAATTTCCCTAACTTATCGAATTCAAATGTACATAATGTCAACGTACACAATAAAACATCATATGCCAGCCAGGTGAAACAAAACAACTCACCGCCAACGGATTTATTCTCCATGGACCAGCTCTTTACAATATTTTAAAATGCTGTAATAGAACTCAAAAAGTGCTCAACTAAGTTAGATCAACTTAACATCATCATGAGTCTCCTTAAATATGGAGTCTAATTCTGAAGTAAAAATCATGTATTGGAATGCGCAAGGCATCAATTCTTTTTCTAAAAAGATACAGTTACAACAAGTTTTAAAAGCTAAGTATATTGATATAATCTTCCTTTGTGAAACTCTTTTAAATGAGCACTCTAGCTTCTATCTCCCAGGTTATCGCGTATACAGAAGAGATAGGGCTACCACAGGAGGAGGAGTTGCTATTGCAGTTAAAAATAAATTTAAAACACAAATATATCCAAATTATCAAACTTCTGGAATTGAAAATGTATCAGTCGAGCTTTTACTACAAAATCGCTCGATAATACTAACATCAGTTTACTCTCCCAAATATGACGACAAATTTAAAGATGACATCTGTAAGATAACACCTTCAAATAGAGAATTTATTATGTGCGGGGATTTAAACTCTAAGCATTCAAGCTGGAACTGCCCTGCTGCAAACGCTGCCGGAAATGTACTTTTCAACTTGCAATTGAGATCTAATTTTTTCATTTACTACCCATCTGAACCAACTCGTTACCCTCAAGGTGCTATAGAGCAACCAAGTACCATTGATTTAATGCTGACCAACTCCGACTTATATATAACACCACTTATATCTCACAACAGTACCCTACCATCAGATCATTGTCCCGTTACTTTTTCGCTAAAAGCAAGACCGAAACTAGAAGAAACGACAATACTTGATTTTAAATACGCTGATTGGAACCTGTTTAAAAATAATATGGAACAGTCTTTATCACAAATAAATATAAACATCAATAATATTTCAACACCGCAACAAATTGAAAATTCCCTGAAAACGTTTAATCATATCATAAACATAGCTAAGTTTTCAATACCAACGAAAAATACAACACCTCATTTATTAAAAATATCTCCAAATACAAAACTTTGTATTCGTATGAGAAACAAAATGAAAAGACAGTTACAAAGAAGAACCAACAATAGCTTAAAAATAACGCTACATGCCATCATCAAACAGCTAAACAATCTCATAGAGAAAAATGTGTGGAAGGATAGAAATGAAAATTGGAATCGATTTCTATCAAAGCTTCCAAATGGATCTAAAAGATTTTGGTGCATTACTAAAGCAATTAGAGGAAAGAAGCATAATAAAATTCCAACTCTTAAACATAATAACCAAAACTTTGAAGAAGATTTTGATAAAGTAAGTCTTATTGCTGATCAGTTCGAAAAATCTCATAAGATAACAGCAAATATGAAACATAAAATTGAAGAAAAAGTAACTAAAGCAATTGTCAACTTAGATCAAGAAGAAATCCCATTTCTCAACAGCGAAACTCTTATAACACCTGAAGAAGTTAAACAACATGTTATACAACTGAGGAATAACAAAGCACCCGGTAACGATGGAGTCCTCAACATATTTTTAAAAAAATTACCAGATATTGGTTTTACATTTTTAATGAACATATTTAATGCATGCCTTAAATTAGGTTTTTTCCCGACAAGCTTTAAATGTGCAAAGGTTATAGCCATTCATAAGCGTGGCAAGGATCCAAAATTGACCACCAGCTACAGACCGATAAGCTTATTAAGCTCGATCGATAAAATATTTGAAAAATTGATTCTATCTAGAATAAATACATTTATCGACGACAACCATTTGATTAATAAAGAACAATTCGGTTTTCGTAAACAACATTCAACGGTACATCAAATTAAAAGAATAACAAACATGATTCATAAAAACAAACGACAAAGGCTGTCAACCGGGATTGTACTTATGGATATCGAAAAAGCATTCGATAGTATTTGGCATGATGGATTAGTATACAAATTGAAAAAGTTTAACTTCCCAGTATATATCACCAAAATAATAAAATCGTTTCTAGCAGACAGATCGTTCAAAGTTCATATAAACAACACCACATCCACTGCACGAAATATACCCGCAGGAGTACCTCAGGGAGCTGTACTCTCTCCCACACTGTACTCGCTGTTTGTATCAGATTTTATCACTAAAAAAGGTACAGAAATAGGACTATATGCTGATGATTTGGCCATGATAGTTAAAGGTAAACTTTCAAATGTGGTTATAAAAAGATTGGAGAAAAGCCTACACAAATGCAACAAATATTATAATAAATGAAAAATTAAAATTAATATGGCCAAAACCCAGGCTATATTATTCCCTTTTAATAAGTCGTATAAACGTACTCCTTCTACTCCACTCCAAATTGAGAATGTTAATATACCTCTAAGTAATACCGTTAAGTACCTTGGAGTGATATTAGACAGAAAATTAATATTTGCACCCCATGTAGAACATATTGTGGACAAAGCAACTAAATGTTTCAGAGCACTTTATCCATTACTTAATAAAAGATCTCATCTAAACTTGGACAATAAACTAATTATATATAAAACGGTAATCAGGCCAATTCTGCTCTATGTCTGGGGCAAAACTGCTAAAACTCATCTCAAAAAGATACAAGTAGTCCAAAACAAAGTACTAAAGATGATTCACAAACTTCAACGTTTATACCATACCCATGACTTACATGCTAGATACGGACATCAAACCATTAAGGACATAATAAGCACTCAGAGTACCGCATTTTTAAATAAATGCAGGATCTCTGACTATGAACTGATTCAGAATATATCTATTGATACCTAACAGTTAACCCAGTAAACTTATAAGGTGTCAAGGATAAAAGATGATATATTGTTTCCTGATACAACTCAATTCCAGATAATAAACAAAGGTTTTCTGTCATTTTTTCCTTTAAAATTTTGTCTATCACTTATTGTATTTTTTATTTTTATTTGTGTTTTAAATGCTGAAATATCTTATTTTATATACTAGATAGTAACTCATTAATTTGATTTTATATAAACTTTGTATACTTTGACTTTGACTTTCAATACTTAAACGACCTACAACAACGAGGTAAACGGCAAAAACAGTTTAACAACCTCAAAATTGGTGACATGATTAATATCAAGGAAGACAGTACACTCTTTATGAAATGGCCATTGGAAAGAATTGTTAAGGTTTATACTGGTGATGACGGAGCAGCAAGAGTTGTAGAAATAAAAATTGCCTCAGGAATGTTCAAAAGTCCTATACATCGTCTTATACATTACTACCTACAAATCCGGATCCAGACAGTCAACAACAAGAATATATGCAATTTACCTGATGAACCCATGGCTAAGAGAATTAAAACACCACTAAATCATATAACACGGCACTACTCACTCTACTTTTAATTCTGCCAATATCATTGGCAACTCCAGTTAAGAATCAAAAATTTGGATCAAAGGTCGGAATACACTTCGAACAATTTGGAACAGTCGCAATTTCAACTACTCAATGGAATCTTTTCGAATACTACGATTTATCGTCTTCCTGGTCAGAAACTTCTATCCTTGTTAATTGGACAAGGTCAATTCAAGCCTTGTGTAAGAATGGAAAATGAACTTCAACTGGATAACAGATTACTGCGAAGTAAAAGAGGTGCGTTAGATATAGTTGATAATGTTGTACATTCTCTATTTGGCTTTCTAGACTCGGAATACGCCGAACATATGTCTGCAACAATAAAAGAAGTCAATGAAAATGAATCGTACCTGTTAAAATTATTAAGAAACCAAACATCAATCGTTGACACAATAATGAACATCATACAACAGAATCAAATAAACACAAATTGGATAATATCAACAATTTACTAGTACAATTACACATGAATCAACTGTTTAACTCAGCGTTTCTTCAATTCTCTCTCATTGCAAACAACCTAAGAGGCATCCAGTCAGCAATACTTGAGACACTTATGGACACACGAAATGGCAAAATCAACCCATGGCTACTTACCATGGAACAATTACAAAAGGAAGTTAGTCAGATCTCACTACACTACCCACCGCCAGTGAATTTTCCAGTGTCAGAACAGTATGACTTGCTCCTACTCTTCAAACTTATGAGGATACAAGGCAGACTGACACAGCAATACAGAATTTTTAAATAACCTGAAAGATTCAGTATGGTTCACTTGTTGCAGTACCCAACACAATAAACAGCACATTAGTAGCCATTAAACCATGCACTACTTTTCTAGGCATAAGTATAGCCCATAAACAACATATGCCGTTTACAAGTTCAGAGTTCAGTGGTTGTGACACAATAAAACCAACTCATTTCATTTGTTCCAACATTCAAATTCGTTATAATTACGGCTCAAACGTCTGCGCATGTGAAATCGTTTTATTCAATAACCAAACAACTTTATCCTGTATTTTGGAAAAAACCGGCACCAGATGGATACCACTTCATAAAGAAAACTAATGGATATATGCCACCTCATCGTCTACAAGACCTACGGCTGTGTGCAATGGGGAAATTATTCTCATATGACTAAAGGGCTCCAGTCTACTTACACTAGATCCAGAATGCTCGTTCAAGCACGATTTTGCCACAATGAATGGACGACAATTTATATCAAGCACAATAAGTCTTGGACAAGTCTCAGATTTATTGTTGTCTAACAATACTACATTTTCTACGCACAACAATCTTTCAACCCCAACATATTTGGAAGATACGTATGCCAAAAATATGAAGGAACTTTTGAATCTACAAAAGTCTTTAAGGGAAGAAAACATAATGGAACTTTCTAACAAATTGAACTCCCATCAACTGCATAACAACATGATTGCCTACCTTGCCCTTTGTGTAAGTATACTAACGATCATATGTTGGCTTCGAAGTAAAACTTGCAGCAAACGACACTCAGTAAGGACTGCCGAAAATGTTTCAGAAATCAACGAATCTCAACCAACTGAAGAAACCAATGCCACGGCAATCTACATCTACTCGCCAGTTCTACCTTAATGTATAATGATCCAAGCATCTCGGGTCTGTTGAACATCCGTTCAACGCGGAACGGACAAAATTGTTGACAAAATTTGGAATTAAGTTTCATTTGGTAGTAAAACTATTTTTTGTTTAGTTTGCATTCTTTTGTTGTTCTTGGTCACACATCCAATGAACTTATTAATTTCTCAAAAATAGTAGTTACGTAAGAAATGCAATATCAAAAAAATTAAATTTTGTATCAGCATTATTGTTACTATAGTTTTACTATAAAAACTCAATAAAATTTAAAAATTTCGAGCAGTAGTAAAAACTCAATTGTTTTAATTATTTGCATGCCATTACGTCCAAGTTACAAGTGCTTGAATGTAAGAACTTAAAATCAAAATTAGTGCAGTTCAAATTTATGTGTTTGAATTGAGTCATACTAACTAATCCTCCAAACACGAGCTTTGCCTTTTTGTTTATATCTCCAGTTTTTCAATGATTTGCTTTTCCTTAACTTCTACTAAATTTATTCAACTATGTAATTATAAAATTATCTTTCAGAAAATGTAACTCTCAAGGCGATGTCATTATTATTGTCCAAAATATGGAACTTTAAAAAATATTGATATGTCAAACAAAAATGCATAGTATATGAATCAAAAGAGGTTAGGGTAGTATATCGTTGTCGAAAATTCAAAAGTACGTATCATCAAAAAATCAAAATCGAGTTTTTGATTGACCTTATCTAAATACCCGTACTAGTTTTCAGACTTTTGCGACCAAAAATGACGTTTTTATATCAACAAATCAATAAGTTTCTATATATGAAGTACTTGTTATTTTATAAACGTTTTTTGCTTTTCCTGTAATATTAGAAAAAGTGATGTTACGTACCATACCGTGTCCCAGGTCAGATATCAAAACGAAAAATTTTTCTTCGGCGACATGAAAAGCTTCTCAAAAATCTGTCGTTCGGAGTCGACTTTAAACTGTAGGTCCCGCCATTCATGTATAAATTTAACGCACACAACATAAGTGGTGTGAGAAGCTAGGTCGTAATCCTGACTGAAGGGTTGTAATGGCCAATTATGTATGTATGATGTTACGTACTTTTGGATTTTCGACGACGATATATACATAGGAATGATACAATATTTGATTAAGTTACTTTCTATTTACTTACGTTTAAATAGTCCAATTGATTTTCTAGTACATCAGGCACAATATACCTTGCTGGCACTGTTTGTTTCGTGGAAAAAGGGCCATAACTCGCTCTTATAGATACAGCTTGTGTTGTTTGTACTACAGTAAACCTATCCACAGATAACACAGAATCGTATGTTGTCCGAGATTTCGAAGATGGTAGTAGCGAGGAATGTGTTGTTGATATTTCAGGAGTTATAACAGGTTGCCGTGAATGTTTTAAAAAAAATCCGCTATCAGCTGCTTCAAAATGAACTTCTACGCCATTTGAAAAAGCTAGAAATATATTGAAAAATTAATAATATACACATATTATCTTTTCGAAGCATTAAAATTTTGTATTCCTATCTTCCTGACTTATAGAATTATAATGAGTCTGATAGACAGTATAATTAAATAGAAAATATAAGAATATTGCGAAAATCCGTTGAATGTAGATCCGTGTATAGCAGAAATAAATGGAGAGCAAGTTTACACTAGTGGTATGGATAATGAAAAATATGACATGAAAAATATGTGTGTGAAGATAGATTTTAAAATACAGTGCGTGACAAAACAATTGAAACTATTTAAAAAATTTGTTTATGTGGTCTAATCAGGCAAAATTGGAAATTGGAAAGAAAAAATTGGAAATATATATAAAAATGAATGTGTGTTTAGTTGTTTGCGGGTTTGTTTATTTGGTTTATAGATGGCTAAACGGCTGGACCGATTTTCTTGATATTTTAACAGTAGCTTCGGCAGCCCTGTCTCGAAGGAACTATAGGCTACTTTTTATTTTAAAATTTCAAGTAGGTAACGCCCACATACCCAATAAGTATTTAATATCACATATCTCATAAACTTCAACAGCTAGAACCCTCAAATTTTGTATGGACTACTTTGACATATATAGGAACAAAGTGATTAGCTATAGTGGGCATGTCACCTCCCAAATAAAAAATATTAAATTAGTATATCTAAGAATGTATAACAGTTAGACTCCGAAAATTTTGTCGAAGCCACTTTAATATCAAAATGAATATTTTAGACAAAAATGGGCTGACTAGCAATAGGGTCGTGGCACCTCCCATATGAATAATTGAAAAAAACGACCGGACCGATTTTCTTGAGATTTTAACAGCATCTTCCTGTATGTGTCAGGAACTATAGGCTACTTTTTATTTTTAAATTTCAAGTAGGCAAGGTGCCACGCCCACATACCCAATAAGTATTTAATGTCGCATATCTCATAAACTGCAACTGTATGGACAACTTTGACATCTATATGAACAAAATGGGCAGACTTGCTGTAATGAGCGTGCCACCTCCTATAAAAATATTAAATTAATATATCTAAGAATATATACCAAAGTTCTACCGGATAGGGCACAATGGAATGGTGGGGTACTCCAGGGGCAGAGTGGTATCCCCATCTTTACAGATGGGTCTAAGTTAGGTGGATGTACAGGCGCTGGGGTTTTCTGTAGGAAACTCGGTCTTGAACTCCACTTCAGGTTGAATAATGACTGCAGCGTTTTCCAGGCGGAGATTTTCGCAATACTGAAGGCTATTAAGGCCATAGCATGGCTCATATTCGGATTCGGAATGTTACATGATTTTCGCTGACAGTCAGGCTGCCCTTAGAGCCATTGCGTCGCGTTCGCGAGTGCAAAGAGTCGTTGATGAGTTTTGGACCAGACCGTATCCGTCTATGCTGGGTTCCGGGTCACAGTGGAATAGTGGGCAATGAGACGGCGGGTGCCCGCGCTATGTTAGGTTCGCTTTCATGTGGCGATTTGACAGTTAGTCCTGACCCCCCAGTCTGTCACCTCAATAGCCTCATCGATGGATGGGTCAGGAGGGAAGAGCAGAGGCGTTGGGGGAACGGATCGGGTTATTGTATTTCTAGACGTCTATGGCCTACTTTGTAAGAGAACATATTGGCTGCTGGGCTTGGTTAAGGCCAGCTTAAGGTAGGTTGTCGGTTTTATCACGGGCACTACAAAATTAGGTCGCTGACGGGGACCTGGAAAAGATCCCAGCCGGACAATTGCAGGGTATGTTGCGATGAGAAGGAGTTAGAGACTATCGAACATCTCTTCTGCAATTGCCCAGCCCTTGGTAGGTTGAGGATCCTTAGCAGGTCCTTCTTTGAGAGCTTGAGTTCTGTGTCGAGAGCAGACATCAAGGCTCTCCACAGATTCATTAACACCTTGGGCTAATAGAGAGGTGCTGGGGCTTCATAAGTGTAGTCGCGCTCTCACCCTCTTTCGTTTTGTGTATGTTTCTTTCTGTGTAATTCCGCCGTTTCCCATTCTCCCTCCCCTTACCTACATTCCTATATCCTCTATTGCCTTCCTATTGGACAATGTACAATGGATCAATTTCGACCTCCGGGTACTGTACTTGTCTTAACCGACAAGTACACGTCCTCTAACCTAACCTAACCTAACAAAGTCCCAAAATTTTGTCGAAATCGCTTTAGTATCAATATGAATATTTTAGATAAAAATTCGCTGACTAGGAAAAGGAGCGTGGTACATCCCACATGAATTAAATTTAAAACTTTTTAGATATATGCAACACTGAAATCTATGCAACACCAGATCAAGGTGAAGCACGTGTAGAAGAGGAGGGGATACGAGCATCATCATCTAGAGCTGCTGAGACTACAGTTCAACGTGATGAACGTTGAGAAAGGGAAATAATGCGATCGCAAAGAGCAGTAGCTACAGAAACAGTAGTTCAGCAATATGTACGTGTAGAAAGAGAGAGACTACGAGCATTATCATCTGAAGCTGCTGAGACACGTGATCAACGTGATGCACGTCTTAAACTAAAACGATCCCAATCATCAAGGTCAAAAACTGATGAGAGAATGAATCAATGCGATTTACGTCTAGAAGGTACGTCTATAAGGAGAGGATACGAGCATCACTAACTAAAGCTGCTGACACACCTGATCATAGTGATGCACATCTTAGAAGAAACCGATCCCAATCATCAAGATCAAGAACTGATGAGACGCCGGATCAACGCGATGCATGCTTAGAAGGAGAGAGGCTACGAGCATCTACATCTAGGGCTGCCGAAGGTACTGTTAAAATTTCAAGGAAATCGGTCCAACCGTCTATAGACTTCAAACAAACAAACCCACAAACAAATAAACACACATTATTTTATATATATGTATATAGGAGTAGCGAAGCATACCCGGTTTTAGCTAGTAAAAATATAAAAAAGATATATTATCGAAGTGTTGAAAACTTCTCCAAAATGATGAGTGTTTACAGTTTTTGACTCAAAATTTTTTTTATATATATATTTTTTTTTTATTAAACCTGCACTCAGGGAATGACCCCTACCCATGCAGTGCATTTTGCAGATTTGGGAAAATGGGTTATAGGAAGGTGGAAAGAGGGAGTAGTGTCTGTGGACATTAGATTTAAATTTACCAATATTGTAATTGACGGGATAAGGAACAATGTAAAGACAAACGCCCTAAAAAAAAAAACATTAAAATTGAAGTTACAGAACACAATTCCCTTACATTGTTCGCGGCGTAATTTACTCAAATGATCTACGCGGAGTCTCAGAAGATGAGATTCTCTCCGAACTAAAGAATCAAAAAGAGTACAAAATAAACAAAATTATGAGAAGAAATGAAAACACCTTAACAGAGACCGGACTTATTATAGTGACTTTTGCCTCTATAAACTTACCATCAGATCTGAAAATTGGATATGAAAAAGTTAGAATAAGGCCCTACATTCCACTCCCCTTAAAATGCAAGTACTGCATACGCTATGGTCATTACTTTAATATATGTGAGTATAAAAACCTTTGTAATGTATGCTCAAAAGATCTCCACATTGTGTTAGAAAATGATGAGAGCTGTACTCAACCTGCGTCTTGCATTAACTGTATTGAAAACAGCAAAGAGAATACAAAACATTTTCCCAATAGTAAAATCTGTCCCATCTTTTTAAGATAAAAATAAATTCAAGCAATAATAACACTTGACAACGTAAACAAAAGAATAGATGTTAAAAAATATTATGAAAGAAATCCATCAACCACTCAAAACTTTGCCTCAGTTATTAAAAAATCCGAAAATAAACTATCTCGATCAACAGCAAACAAAACCACTAGTCAAACAGCAGACAACAATATTAAAAACTCTATGCCGCCACCAACAACCTCTTTTCTCACCAGAAACATTAAAGACTACAATGATATTATGAAAATAACAGATATCTTTCTTCTCAATCCAGTGAAACCCAAACTCTTACCAGTGAAAAGAAAATAAATATCCTGCCCTGGAATACGCCGAAAAGGCAACGCAATTTCATAAAGAAGCAAGCGCAGGTAAATAAAACCGCCAAACGAGCAAAAAAGGAATAACTCTTACTTTCCATTTTCGTTCTGTATTCCACTATAGCCTTACTCATTAAATTCACTATATAACTATCATGTCATTCAAGATAATCAAATGGAATATGAATGGCTACCAGAACAATTACAACGAACTGACTATATTAATAAAAAATACAGACCTAAGGTCGCCACGCTACAGGAAACACACTTACACTCTAACTCGGATTTTCACATCCCTATAAATTACTCTATGTATTCTACCAACACCTCAACGACCCGTTATGGACGAGTTGCTTTGTTTGTCCATAATGCTGTACAACACAGACCCATAACATTAGCAAATATGATTGAGGCAATTTCCTGTGAGATTCAATCTAAAATAAAATTTGAAATATCATTCACCTACATACCCCCTGATAAAAACTTCACCCTGAACAGTTTGAAAAATATCTTATCCAATCTCAACATACCAAGGCTAGTTACTGGAGACTTTAACAACAGACAAACATTTTAGATATTAACATCAATAAATAACAAAGGAAGAGTACTGTACTAGCTAATTGATATTGATAAATTTAATTTTTTCTTACTGAATGACAACTCTCCTACTCACTTCAGTACCCATTCCACCTTTTCGCATTCCCCTTCTTTGGCTCCACATATCGAATGAAATGTAGAAAGCACGCTAAATGAAAGTGACCATTTTCCGATAACATTGTCGCTTTTCGGACACACAAGAGATAGAGAGACCCTAACTGGCTAACTTACCAAGCCCTTTGTACACTTTTCTAAAATAAAAGGGAAATAAGTTCAAATATCAATTAGGAAACAGTAAATATTAGAAAGATAATATTAGAATCTGCTAACATTGCTAACCCTCAAGTACATATCTTTAACTACGAGGTCCCTTGGTGGAGTTCTTTACAACCTTAAAAACGAAAAAAATAAATTCTGGAACGCTTTTAAACGTAATATGACTACGGCAAATTTAGTCAATTACAAGAGAGCCAGTGCCATTTTAAGGCGTAATGTAAGATTAAGCAAAAGAGAATAAATTTTTAATTATACTTCGACGATAAACCCTTCCACCAGTACAGAGAAAATATGGTCCAATATAAGAAACTTCACTGGACATAAAGCGAAGGCAAACATATATTGTATTGAATCGTTAAGTTGCCCAGACAACATTCTTACAAATAACGTAGATATTGTAAAACTTCTGGTCCACAAACTCATCACACCAAAATTTGCCACCAAACTTTCGCTTGACCCCTCGGTCAAGTCCAGAAGCCCAACATATCGAGGAAAATTTTAATCTCTTGGAACTAAATTCAGCTTTAAGAAGAGCAAAAGGAAAAACTCCAGCCGGTGACCGAATATCATACCCAATGTTAAGGCGATTGCTATTCAAAATGAAACAACGTTCGCTCACACTTCACAGTAGCATCTTCCAAAATTATATACCTCGATACTTCAAACACAGCAATTTTGTTCCTATTTATAAATCTGGGAAAGTTAAAGCATTCCTCGACTCATACAGGCCAACATCTCTAAATTACTGCCTTGCCAAAGCATTGGATAAAATGATTGCAAATTGTCTTTGGTGGTTCGTATCAAAATATGAACTTTTCAAAAGACACCAATTTGGATTCCGTGGAAAATCTACAATAGACAGCCTACTCTTTATAGGCTACCATATCACAAAAGTCTATACAAAAGAAAACACATAACAATATTGTCTCTGGATTTCGAAGACTTTCGACAAAATGCCATACGCACCGTAATCAACCAAATTGCGAAATGGAATATAGGACGCCGCATAACGAATTATATAATCAACTTAATGAAAAATCGTAAATTTTCGATAATAATCTGCAAGACTATCCCTTTTATACCCGATTGATAATGGCATCCCACAAGGATCGTCTCTCTCTGTAATTTTATTTCTGGTGGCATACAATAAACTTTGTTTCATTATCGAACTTCACAAAGAAATCAATTTCATAGCTTACGCCGACGATTTTAACTTGATAATTAATTCCGACACATCTAAAAATTCCCATAATATTTTTGGGTCATCTGTTTAATAGCATAAACCAGTGGACTAACTTCTCGGGAGCATCACTCTGCACTTCAAAATGTAAATTCATACATATATGCCGGAAAAAGCAATCCAGATGTACTGTTTCAGCTACATACTCTCGACTGACAGAAGTTGAAGAACTTAAAGTGCTTGGACTTTATAGAAACAGGAGATATAGACATATTAGTGAAATTGCAAAATATTTAATTAAATCCCTAACGTATTAAAATGCTTGTCAAGTAGCAAATTTAACTGGAGCACACTGAATTTAATTATGGTTATTAACGCACTTATAATATCAAAAATATGATATTTGATACCCTTTTATGGTCATGCCCCAAAATCCAGTCTGAGAACTGTACAAACCATACTAAATACTGCTACTAGGAGCGCACTTGGAGCATTTCGGTTAACACCTTGTAACAATATGCTGTTTGAGTCAAATATACCATCACTTCAAACCGAACATAATATAGCGGTAGCAAAATTGATTCGCTCCTTTAGCGTCAATCCTAATAAGTTATTGGAATAAATGATGCCAAAAATTAATTTATCATTGCCAAGATAAAAGAAGAAAGCGATAATCTACAACTCAGAACAAACGTCTTTAAACCTGAATCTGTTGACTATCCACCATGGGAACTTAATACGGAAAACGTTGACACAAGTCTCCAATGGCTAGGTAAAAAGCAGCATGACCCCCGCATTTCCGAACCTTTTTTCAAGGTTTTTATGGATCCGTCTTAGACATACTCGACTTACACATGGAACTCTTCTTAACTAACTGTAATATTAACAACTTCTCTACTCCAGAATACTTTCTTTGTTACTGTCCCCAATTCCACAACAACAGGACATTTAAGAATAGAAATTCGTTAGATTTAATTTCAAACCCAAGCTTGGGCGGTCTAAATACTATAACTTTTCTAAAAATCAATAATATTTATAACTATATTTAAATATTTCAATTATATTTAAGCATTATATTATATTAATTAATTAATATCTCAAATATTTAAATCTAAGCGAGCTGAAAGCCCTTGTAACTATTGCTCCTCTATTGCTAAATTGGCTGTTTATTTTAATTACAGTCAATTTTGTTAGTAAATAATTAAAGAATTAATTTAAGGCTTGGAAAGAAAAACTGGAAAATGATTAAAATTCCTGGGTAAAATTAGATAAATTTCTCAATTAGTAAAATAAATCAATCACTGTAATAAGAACTACAATAAACAGATAATCATATATTTCCGCAAACTAATGTAATGCGGTGAATAACTCAAAATTGATATAAATCAGAACAAAATCAGGCTGACAAAGTAAATCGTTTTTAATGCATGTTACATCCCTTTAATCAAATTAATTGCCAAATGCCTTAACCGAGAGAGTTTTGATAGATGTTGAAATATTCCGACATTTCACTAACCCACTGCTTTTGTGGAAAAACAGAACAATATGCACAGACGCAGTGAATAACTTATAATTCATATTACGTCCTTTTAACTAAATTAATCGCCAAAACCCTCAACAATGCGAGTTTTCATAGAGTTTGAAATTTTCCGAGATTTCACATTTTAATATTCACTAAGTGTCCTTTTGCGGGAAAATAGAACAACATGGGCGGACAAAGTGAATTGTTTCTAATACATATTACGTCCCTTTAACTAAATTAATCGTCAAAGCCCTTAACAAGGCGAGTTGATTAGTAGATTTTGAAATTTTTCGAAAAATTTTTTTATATAATTATGTCCCATCTTTTTGATGCGATATTTTTTGACCTATCTTGATGTGTGGTATAATGAATGATTTTAAAATTTGTTATGCATTACATTTTATTGGAATTGTATCTAAAACTTATATTTGCTAGAAAAATAATTTTTGATATCATAATTACTTAAAAAAAGTTGTCACGGCTTAACTGTTTTTTTTCTTTTTATTACGGTTTAATTGTCTTTGAATTTTTATTTCTTTCGAACGTCCCCGGCCTCACACTAACCCACCCTCACCCGACCACGACTGTAGCGAGTAGGGAAAAAATAATGGCAACGAGAACATAAATCAGCTACAGAATTTAATCGCAAGCTGAATAAAGTAACATTAACTCGGAACAACGTAAGGCAAGAACGAGAATAGGTTTTTATATAATAATTTACAAATTAATGCCAGCATATAACCCACGTTTTATATTACAAACACTACAATTCAAATCAATAAAATCATAATATAAGTTAAAATCATTAGATAACTTACGAAAAGGAAAATTACATCCATAGTTCGTTCTATAAAAATCTAAAGAAAGAGGACGACAGTGTCGTGAAAATATTGCTGGAATACTGAAATTCAGGTTACAAAGCAAAAACTCAGAATCGATATCGTCTTTAACTAGATTAAAAACAAAACAAACCCCTAACACAGCCCTTCTCCGTTCTAAAGTTGTAAGTTTTATCAAACCTAATCTAGCCTCATATGAGGGAAACCCATTGGCACAATTGCTTAACGATGAATAATATCAGGAACACCGATTTATAGGAAGCAAAATAAATTACATCGGTCCGAGACCTGGCAAGAAACCCCCTGAAAACATGTGTAGTAAATTCAAGAAGATTATTGACAGTCGACCTACCTTTTAAAAAACCATGCTGGAAAGGCGATATTAAAGATCTCGTATTAAAAAGGGTAACGAACGATTTTGCTTTTTATGAGGACAATCGTTCCAAGCATACTTCGGGTGTGGTAAAGCTTTGGTTGATCCACAATTGCCCCAAACTTATAGAAACCCCTGCACAGAGCCCAGATATCAACGTTATTGAACATCTTTGGGAAGAATTAGCTAGAAGAGTATACCGACAACAGTTTAAAACTTTGAATCAGCTTAAGGTGGTTTTACTGGAAGCGTGAAGCTCCATAGAGCCTGTGGAACGCTACAATTTGGCAAAATCAATTCCAAAACGTTTACAGGCCATTCTTGAGAACAAAGCATATGCCACATAGTATTAATTGTTGTCTTTTATCATTTTTAGCAAAGGTGCTCTTATTTGTCCGATTATGCGGTGAGCGCAAAAAATTGAGTTAATTTCCTTTTTCTTTATAAAATTACCGTTATCATGAAAAATGTTGTAATTTTTTTTATTAATCTGAAAGTCTGGAATATTTAGTGTAAATATAAGCAAAAAAAGCATATATTTAATATATTCTTTTTAAATTTTAAGCCCATACATATCAGACAAATGCTTGTCCGATTATGCGATGGAGCCACTGTATATATATATATATATATATATCTGTGACATTAAATAAATAGAAATATTAAGGTTTTTGTCTAAAATAAATAGTGTTTAAGTTAAGTTAAAATATTAATGCGTATAGTGTTATTAACAATGGCATTTTATACATGAAATTTAGCTGAGTGATAGACCTTGAAGAAAGGGATAAGAAAAACACTTATGTCACCTTAAGCTATTATCATTTATTGCCACAGATATCAATGATTAAAAAACAAAACAACAAAAATAAATACAGTAATGAAAGAACAACATAAGAAACAAACAATTAAAAAAAGTAAAAGTACACAAATAGAAACTATGCTAATAATTGAATAATATGGAAAATTACAATGAAAGGTTACAAAGATAATGAAATTAACTATGGATAAAATCTTATATTTAATTCATTTTCCATGCTGCTATTTCAGCATCAAAGGGAAGAAGCAAAAGAATATACAGTATGTCAAGAATGAGTTTTCACATTAAAAAAATTTATAATTTTTGTGTTATTTCATTAAAAACAAAAGTTATTCTTATTTTAAAACAAAAACATTTTTTATTTTTTTCATATTACTAATACTATTCACAAAGGTTTTCAACAAAAAAAAAATTCATTTCGATCAAAAAATAAGAAATAATTTAGTAAAAACCATTACTACTCAAATATTTCATTGTGAAAAAACTCTTTGCAAATCGTAATTTTGGTTTATTTTCCTCCATGAAGCCGAATTTTGTTGCAGTTTTTTAAATACGTTTTCGAAATGTCTAAATATTATTGCGGGTCCATTTTTCTATCCATAGAGGCCAAATCTCCTACACCTTTACTCGAGATGCAACCCCAAACCCTTATAAGTGCAATTTTTTTAGACCAGAAGTAATATTTCTGGTCCACAAGAGCTCCTCAAGGGGTCTTTTACCGGATGATTCAAAAATAGAAACCAGGAAACAATATCCAATACTCAAAGACAAAGATTCAATTAAAAGATTTGTAGCGTTTGCTAATTATACAGAGCATTCATCCCAAATTTCTCTTCACTTGCAGCACCTTTAAATTACATTATTCGGAAGAAAGTACATTTCAATTGGAATGAGAATTGTTAAAAAGCATTTGAATTTTAAAAATCAAGTTTGATATCTCCAAACTTATTACAGTATCCAGATTTTTGCTAAAGTTTTTGATAACAGTAGATGCATCTAAAGTTGGATGCGGAGCAGTTCTAAGCCAAAATTTTAATGGTAATGACTCGCCCATTTATTTTGCATCAAAATCTTTTGACACTGCGGAAGAAAAGAAATCAACAATTGAATACATTTTGCAATAACGCAATTTAAACCAAACGTTTACGGTAAAAAGTTTACTGTCAGGTCCGACCATCGACCTTTGGTGTACATTTTTAACGTTAAATACCCGTCATCAAAATTAACGAAGATGAGATTAGAGTTATCTGAGTATGATTTTACAATAGAACACATAAACGGCAAGAATAATGTTGCCACAGATGCTCTTTCAAGAATCTCAATTGATGAACTGATGGGAGCAAATAAAAAAATTTTTGCTGTAAGAACCCGCGAGATGCCTAAGCAGGGTACTATCGAATGCAATCACAGGGTTTTTAACGCATATTTGAAAGCATATATGAATGAATAGACAAATGACTGGGACATTTATTCGATATATGTATTTAAAATTTTTTCTCAATACCACGTTGAATACAGTATTTAATAATAAATTTACTCCAACGACTTGGTTTTTGGCAAAGATCCTAAAGAGATATTAAGAGGGAGGATACAACCAATATTAAATATAGAAAATTACAGCAAGAACTGATACAACGTATCAGTTTATGGTAAAATAACAAAGAAAGAACGAACTGTTCATAAGGATAGAATTAGAAAAACATGAAAACAAAACACATGCATATGAAAAAAATATTTAATAAGTAATTTTACAATTTAATTATTTAATTTTAAGAGAAAAACACTTTATAAAAGCTAATTAAAGTTATTAATAAATACATGTGTGTTTAATTCTTTCTTTATAAAAAAGGGAGGTATAACGCATTTCTTTTAGTAAATAGTGTTAACAACATTTTTGTTGATACTATAGTGGCAAACTTGCATTATAGATAATTGTTATTTTTAGTACTACTTGTTACAACCGTGTTTATAATTATAAGTAAGCACTAGGAGAAAATCCACACCATCCGTTTCATGCGCCTTGCGTTACATGTGATTCTTGCATTCTATGCCGTTTTTATTTGCAAGTTACACACAATGCGTTTTATGCGACTGGTTTTTAGCTTCGATCAGCTGTTGTGGTAAACAACAAACAGGCAAACAAGCAAACAAGAATGTTTTTGGGAAGAATAGAAAATAAAATTGTAATTTTTAAAGAATTTAAGGCATTAATTACTAATTTATGAGTTTACTTATGTGTTATTTTGTGCTGTTAAGGATGCCGAAAATCCTCAAAAGAACACAAGACAAATGTTTTCACTTTATTTATCCTCCATTTTTCTTGTTTACAAATTAATAAATTCAAAATAGGTGACACTCAGTACATAAAAACAATCATCATATACATATTTTGTTCATGAGAGAATTGTGTTAAAAAATGTATTTTAATGTACTTTCCTCTTAAATTAGTAATAAACTTTATTATGAAATGTTTCTATCAATATTTTTGTAAACCAAAAATAAAAATGTGAAAATAATAATGCACTATTCAAACATATTTGTCGAAATATTCATTAACAATAGTATATAATTTGGCATGCCAATTTCTTGTTTACATATTAATAAACTCAAAAGAGGTGACAGTACATAAAAACAATCGACAACTAGTATACATATTTTGGTCTAGAAAGAAATATGTTTAAAAAATGTATTTTAATGCATGAGTCGCAGTAATCCTACTTTTCTATGCGTCTGTGCATTGCATGCTTTTTTTTCTGTAACTTATCACAAACAACTAGACTGATTCTACTTTTTCGGTATACGCATACGGATCACAGAACATGCACAGAATGGAAACGAAAGTTTGACGTTTACATAATTTTAGTGAAAGGGACAGCAAATATTACCAAAAAGTATTTTTGTCCCTGTCTGATTATTTATGTTTTGTTTATTTACGTTAGTTAATTTTTAGGGTGGGTTTTTATTTTCTAATTTGGTAGAAATTTATGATATTTTTGTAGAATAAGAGAATAGTTTTGAAAGAAAATGAACTGTTTTATTGGGGAAACGTAATACGGAACTAATGTATTTGGTGACACTTTTCAGCGATTGTCACTAACTTAGTTTTTAACCAATTGAGAGGTATATTCACAAACTCCTGAAACAAAAAGTTATGAGCATATATTTTGTTATATTTTTATTTTTACTTATCATTTACACATGAAACTTGTTTCATTGTGAAGAGAAATTGCTAGAAGTTCGATTAGTAATAAAAAAATTACCGAATTTTAACTTTTTCATTCAAGAAATTAATAAATACTGGTAATATACACAAAGCTCTGCAAGAAAAAAATTTTATGAGCAATATGTCTTATTTTATGTTGATATATTTAGTTTCTTACTTACCTTTTGCACAAGAAACTATATTCATTACGACCAAAAACTACATACATTTCGATTAATAATTAAATATTTAAGAATCTTTAAACTTTTCATTGAAGAAATTAAAAAATATTCAAAATTTTCCCTTTTTTGACACAAAATCAATGTTTGTTTACATTTTATTTTTCAACTTTATTCACCAGTTTTCACTCTATATATCTGTTGCTTCTAACACATTTGCTTTGCAAAACGGATAATACATTTTTTGTCTCCCTCTAAAAAATTATGTAAAATTATGCTAAGTGAGGTTGCCAAACGTCACAGCTTTCCCTTCTGTGTATATTCTGTGATACGAATGGTATGGACTTTATTCTGCTTGACGTTTATCTCTTTCATTATTTTTTTTATTTCGTTGCACATCCTATTACTGTTTTGTTCAATATTTTCGCATATTTCCTTATTATTATTTTCGTGATTTTTAACAGCGCCAAAAAATTTTTTAATTTTAATTGCATTTTTTTCACAATTTTTTGAGTTCTATTCAGAATAATAAAGTCTTTCTTCATACCGATTTTCAATGGCCTCCAATAATTGTTTAATTTCGTTTTCGTTTTGTCTTAATGATGTTTCAAATTCGCGTTTATATTCTTTTAAGTTTTGTTTATTAACCCGTACACCTCTTTGAATTTCAACCAGCACAATCTTCACATATAAATCTTATAAAATTGCTTGGTTTCAACACTCCAACGGAATATTAGTCAATACCAAAACATTTTTTTGTGCAGTTATACACTTTATATTAGTTAGAATTACATACGAAATTGTAGATGCAATTTCATCTTGTTCAGTTAAAAAGTCGTTAATAAAGTTAACAGAAATCATAAATGATTTAAATATAAATAATACCGAAATTCTTGATGAATTCACTTACATATATAAAAATTAATGCAAATACTGAACAAATACAAATATGGAAACAATCAGCATTAAATTCCGATAAACAGTGGGTTGAATTTTTCAAATTTTTCGACACGCAAAATATTCATTATAAAAACATTTTAAAATTTATAGATTTCTCATTTGCTTTGCCAGTGTGCAACGCACCAACGATTTTTTTTATCTAATAATATTTGGTATTCCGAAAAATCCCAAATTGGACTGAAAACTTTAGAATCTTATTTTACCATAAAATGCAATTTTGAAATGGATTGTTCGGAATTTAAAACAATACTTTAAAAAAATACATTCTATGGAGAAATATCAGAAGTAAATTTTTACACATACACATACATACATAATTGGCCATTACAACCCTTCAGTCAGGATTACGACCTAGCTTCTCACACCACTTATGTTGTGTGAGTTAATTTTATACATGAGTGGCGGGACCTACAGTTTAAAGTCGACTCCGAACGACAGATTTTTGAGAAGCTTTTCATGGCAATTTTTACTCTCAGAGTCTTTGCCAGAAATCTGCTGAGAGGAAGGCGCCGAAGAAATATTTTTAGTTTTGATGTCTGACCTGGGATTCGAACCCGGGCCTTTTGTCTAATAAGCCAACACACTACCCACTAGACCACGGCGACTTTTACACATAAGTATTTCCATATGTATGTATTAGGGATGCCAATCGGGAAATCCCGAATTCAGAAATCCCGGGATTTTAAAAACTTGTCCCAGGATTTTTATGTATTTTCGGGATTGTGAATTCATATGTATTTGGATCCTGCAAAAGGTCCTGAAAAAAATTCTATGTAACTTGACTCGATAATAGCACCCCACATGAGGAAAACTCTACTTCCATTGCTAAAAAGTTATTTGATGCCATCGAAGAATACAAAAGTATTATAAAACGAATTAATAGGGTAACTGAGAGAGATCAGCAACTATTATTCAAAACGATGAGCAGATTCGAGTCATACTTATAATTTTTAAGACTTATACGCATTCATACTTATTTTAATATGATACTCATACTCAAAGTTGGAAGTACTCGTCGTACTCATACTTAACAATACGCATGATGTTATTGACTTCGACTCGTCTCTACTTAACATTTACACGAACCACAAAATAAGTATGATTCACGTACGAGCACTGCAATTCGCACAAGAAAATTGTGTGTAAATTTTAATGAATGATTCGAATCACTTATAAGTATTTTTCTAAATTTATGAATTAGAATGAGTAGGCGTATGAATCAAACATATTTTGAATATTGTGAGGTTGATGTCAACGTTGTACTCATACTTATTGTGAAATATACTTATAAATCAATGTTGTAGCGAGTACGAATGAATCAGAGTAATTGAATTCTATTGATTCACTCATACTCAAAATTGCATGAGCACTTATGAGTAGCGGAAAAACGATTCATTGCTGATCTTTGGTAACTGATTTAGATACTCAACTGTCCAAAGAAATAAATTTATTTACATCAGGAGGTGGTAGAAGTGAATATTAACAAGATGCATACAGTTACCTTGCTCTCAGCAAATTTCTGTCAAAACTCTGAGAGTAAAAAAATTTCAATTTCAATTTTATTGAGACTTTTCAAGGCAGATTAAATGAGGAAAATTAACAGATAACACAAAATGATAAAAACTTAAAACTATAGGGTATTGTTTTAATAAACATTAACGACATTATAGTTACGAATAACGCCACAAGCTTAGTTAAACATATAAGTACAAGATTTTACATCAAACGATAAACATGCAAATTATATTGCTCAAAATATAATAAAAGTTTACAATGACTGAGGATATGTCAAAAATGAGATCTTAAAATAAAACTTAAAACTAAATAACACTTATATATAGAAACAATATATAAAAATAAAACAGATATTAGCCTCTATTCGAACCCGGACACGAATGCCTATAAAACTGTGGTAAACGATATTCATTTGATCTTATTAAGGCCTCAATGTCCTCATGTATAATGCCTATCGGCGACAAATAAATGCTGTCCGACCAATTAAATTCGGATTGAACTTGAAGAACATTTGTCATTAACAAGTTATCATGCCACCTAAGGCGATCTATATATTTTCTAAGTAATGATAATGCGTACACAGAGAAGGGTTTCACTTCGGCCTTTTCATAAATAGTTGAATTTGAGTATCTTTTTACAAAGTTTTCATAGTTTGCTTTAACACAGAGTCTCAGACAGCTCTGTTGGGGAAACTGAGAACCATATGGGAAATCCATAAAGCATTGTAGAACGTATACACACCTTGTAAATTAAAAGTTTGCACCTTTGACTCAAATGTCGATTTACCAATAACTTTGAAAGCATGCCCTTAATACGAATACCCTTATCCCTGGCGATTCTGCCATGTTGATTAAATTTAAATAACTTATTCATAGTTACCCCTAGGTACTTTATGTGATTTTTGAAAGGAATATTTGAACCCCGTAGAGAGAGATTCAATGTTTTACTCTTTCGAACAACATCGTGGGGGCCTTTTCCCGAAGCATTACGAAAGCATATGGCCTCTGATTTTGCCGTGTTTATTTTAATGCCCCACTCACGGTAAAAATCATCAATTAATAAAAGGTGATTTTTCACTAATTCCATCGCCTTCTCAGGGTCTGTGTCGTGTGCGTAAACAAAAGAGTCATCCGCGTATAATGTACTCTTCGATCCATTAAATAAATGTGGAAAATCATAAACTAAGATACTATACAATAGTGGGACCAATATTGCCCCCTGAGGGACACCGCAATAAATATTCCCTGTATCTGACCTTGTGTCATTAATCTCTACAAAGAATTTTCTATTTTCGAAATAGCTTTTAAGCAATTTAACGATAAAAAAATTGCAACGTAATTGAATGAGCTTATAAAGAATACCGAAGTGGTACGACCGGTCAAAAGCTTTCTCGATATCTAACGTGACTGCTACAGTGCATTGCTTATTCCTCAAATTGACGATAACATCGTTATGTAACAAAGTCATCGCATCTATCGACGAATGTTCAGGCTTAAAGCCGAATTGGTAAATGGGAATTGCACTCAAATTCAACATGTTGTCCAATTTCAGTCTTATAATCCTTTCAAACAATTTCCCTATGTTGGACAACATTGATATTGGTCGGGCATTATTTATATTAAAGTCATTTGGCTTTTTAAGAAGAGGGTATATTCTCGAAAGTTTCCAGATGTTGGGGAAATACCCATTATTTAAACAATTTTTAAATATAAATACTAAAAATTCTATTGCTGAAGCTGGTAATTTCTTTATTATAAAGTTGGATAAATTGTCCGAACCAGTGGATTTTTTAGAGTTAAGTTTTTTTATGCACTCATTAACTTCGAGAACATTTGTAAAATTAATACTATCTGTGTTGTGCAATGCATTGGATGCATCATTAAAATCTCCACGGGTCCGAGGACAATTATTCAGGTAGGTGTAAACGGTAGATGAAACATCTTCAATATTCGGTCTATCGGGAGCAGAAAGTCCATAGACGCTTGAAAAGTGTCCCCTAAATTGTTCAACCTTATCAATGTCTTCATGGTAGATGTTATCATCAACCTGGAGTTTCTCAAAGCCTTTAGAACTTCTGCAACCGACAAACTTAATAACCTCCTTAAATGCCCTAGGGCCCGGTTTGATATTGGCCACTCTTTTGTCAACTTCAGTAGCTTGGTGTAATTCTACCTGTTCTTTGATTATTGTCTTAAGAAGCTGAATTTGAGAACTTAACAATCTGTATTCATCTGAAGTTCTGTTACCGTTTCGATGAAACAATTTCTTAAGTTCTTTCTGCCAACCGTATTTTATCCTAAATAGTTTCCTAATATTCTCAGGTATAATAAATTTCTTGTTCTTCATTTCAATTTTCCTTGCATTTTTATTTATCTCAGAATTAATACCATCATTAAATAGCGAAATATTAGCATCAACCTCATCGTTATCCAAATTCCTATTCGAAGGAATGCTAATGCCCAACATGTTAAAATGAACACCTTCCCGGAATTCCTCCCAGTTAGTTTCTTCAAAACGTGTAAAAAATTTTGGAGCGGATAAAACTAGATTAAACTCTGGGAATTTAAAATTCAATTTTAATGGAAAGTGATCTGAAAACGATGAAAGTGAGTCTAAATAAAAGTTTGTATGCACCGTATCCATTAAATTTGTTGTTAGTAAAAAGTGATCCAAGTATGAAGAAGCTCCCGGGAAGGAAGGGGAGATGCCACATAATCTTGTCAAATTAGTTCCAGATAAACTCAACCAGTCATAAAAACATTGACCGTTCAGATTTTCAATTGTATCACCCCATGATCTATTTCTCGAATTAAAATCGCCTCCTATAAACACACCATCATATGATAATGAAAATCTTTCAATATTATCGAGACTTGAATTAAATTCAGTCCGTGGAAAATTAGTGGGTACATAAAGACTGCCCAATAAAAATCGCTTGATTTCACCATTGAACGACAAGTTAATTACCATAAAACAATTTGGAAATTTTAAATCTGGTATATAAACAGAAGTAAATTTTATATATTTTTTTATAAGTATTGCGGTACCTTGACTAGAAGTGTCCCTGATAACATTATAATTTTCGAAAGAGATTCTTGAATTGACACGTAAATGAGTTTCTTGAACAAAGCAAATATCCACTTTATTATAATTTAAAATTCTAATTAATTCGATACGTCTACTTAAAAGTTAAAAAAATATACATTAAAAGTTAAAAATATTAAATTATTTCGCCGCCATAATTAATTAGTACCTCATTTAATAAAACTCCATATTCCCTTTTGGCCACTTCTAGTAGCATTGTTTTATATGTCTTAATAAAATTTATAATTTTCGATTCCAAAGATATAGACTTTGGCTCATTAAAATATTCTCCGAGCTTAATAAATTCTTCTATTAATGACTGCGTATTACCTTGAATATTATTAGCCTTATTATGGAAAAGGCTAGCAAACGAAGTTTTTTCATTGACTGGCTGACTATTTAAAATTGCATTATTAACATTGTTTTTAATTTCGTCTTTTCGCGCTTTGGCCTTTGACAATAATTCTTTTTTTCCCCTGATGTATATTTTGTAAGAGGGACAACCCCTACAACTAGCAACATGCCCAACTTCGTTGCAATTGACACAAACTGGGGATAATTCCCCTTTATTAAGGGTGCAGACGCCCGGATCGTGATCCAAATTACATTTCACGCACTTAAATTTTGAATTACAGTTACGGGCTGAGTGTCCCCACGATTGACACCTAAAACATTGAATTTCCCTCTTCTTTGACTTGGGTATTTCCCAAGTTATTGATAGGTTCAATATATAACGAATTTTATTAACGTCATTTAACTTTTTACCACTCGCTAATGTAACCACAAATAAGCCAGTATCGTGCTTATTCTTAGCCGAATATTGTGTTACTAATTTATTTACTTTTTCGATTGTGTTTGGAATTTCAATATCAAGAGCAGTTTTAATGTCCGACACATCGGTCATATGGTACAAACCTCTAACTATTACCGAAACTGGTCTTAACTCTGGTGGTGTAAATGAGTATGAATGAATATTTTGATACCGAAGCAATTCCATAATTTCCTAGTGTACTTTAAGGTCATTAAAGTAGAGTTTGCTTTTATTCTTAGAAGAGTTGATAATTTTATAAACCACCTTGGGGGACAACTTATTTAATTGTTCTACAAGTGTTTTCACGTTCACATTATGTAAAATAATTGGAGGACAAAATTTGCTCCTTACCGGTTTACCACAGTTTTTACCAAGATTCTTATCGACATCCGGGGTCGCCACTCTGCTTGTTGAGGCACTTTCGTTAACTTCAATGTTGATTCGTCCCAATAGCTCAAAACGGTTATGTGAGATGTTTGTGGAACCAATATTGGAAACATCCACATTTGACTTTAATGTATTCCCGGTGGGCAATGAATTATCGTTGTCCCGATCCGCAATTATTCTGGACCTTTTCGATGTAACCAGTTGGAAAGGTACTTCTACATTGGATGTAATTTCCATGTTATCTACAACATTATGTGCGGAAATTCCACTCTGTGACATTAAATCACCAATTTTGTCACTAGCAAGCAACCTGACCCTATCTGGAGGCCACTTCTCAGTATTTGGAATCATGTCAACTGATTCACTCAGTGCAATATCCATTGTTATGGATAAAAACTAATACTCCACAAAGATATTATGTGAGAAATATTATATTTCCCAATATTTTTATTTCAATTTAAAAGTATAAACAATTTTTAGCGCAAAAATCGTGTTCTTGTTAGTAGCTAGAGTTGCTAACCTTTCCGTTTATGGTGATCTTCTCGAGAGTAAATAAAATTACCATGAAAACTTTTCAAAAATCTGTCATTCGGAGTCGCCTTTAAACTGTAGGTCCCGTCACTCACGTATAAAATTAACGCACACAAAATAAGTGGTGTGAGAAGCTAGGTCATAATCCTGACTGAACATATGTATGTACATATGTATGCATACAGGTACGTTGTAACTATTTTTCCCAACAAATGTTGATTGCGAGAAGTGTTTCTCAACGGCAGCGTATGTTGGCAGCCAAATTCGTTCAAGTCTATCAGATCACATGTTTATTTTTTATTTATTTATTTATTTTATTTAAGTCAATTGACTAATAACAAACATAGGTACGAGAAAATAAATTAAATACAATGCAAAGAGTTTCATTAAAAATACAACAAAAATATAAAATGTTACGAATTAAGAAAAATAATAATATTCCGTTTTATTATACAAGAATTTAGAGAAAAATCAACAAAGTCTGACAAATAATTAAATTGACGGCAAATTTTAGTTAACGGATTTGCAATAGCATAATTAGTTCTGCAGAATTGAATATAAATAAGATTATAACAGCGAAAGTTACGACACGAAATATTGAATTTAACAGATCTTAACAGAAATTCACAACTAATATTGCCATTGGTCTGGTTAATCACAAAGGATACATCTAACATTGTTCGACGATTCTTAAGGCTAGGCAGTTTTATTAATGCCAGTCTGCTGGTATATGAAGGCAAATCCAAATAATGCCATCCCAGGCCACGCAAACAGAAGAGTAGAAATTGTTTCTGCACAGATTCAATGTGTTCACTGTAAACATTATAGTAAGAATCCCATAGAGTGGATCCATACTCCAAAATTGGTCTGACTAGCGATACAATGTTCCGTAATATATGGATCAGAAAATTGTTTTGCCCAAAGTGATACATACATACATACATAATTGGTAATTACAACCCTTCAGTCAGGATTATTAACCTAGTTTCTCATACTACTTATGTTGTGTGTGTTAATTTTATACAAAGTGGCGGGACCTACAGTTTAAAGTCGACTCCGAACGACAGATTTTTGAGAAACTTTTCAAGGCAATTTTATTTTTACTCTGAGTTTTTACCAGAAATCTGCTGAGAAGAAATCGCCGAAAAAATACTTTTTGTATTTTTATTTTGATGTCTGGCCGGGGACCCGAACCCTGGCTTTCAATCTAATAAGCCACCACACTACCTATTAGACCACGGCGACCTCAAGTGATATGCCCAAAGTGATATGATCATTAAAGTTTAATTTTGGGTCTAATAGGCTACCAAGATCCATAAAAGAGTCAACATCCTCCAATTGATAACCACCAAGCAGGTAATTATCACGTTCCCTGCCACGTGTACCGTTTTCGGTGCACGCTGAAACTCATTTCTACGCCAAGCTGAACTTTTTAATTTAAAATGTTTGTATCCAAAATTTAATTATTAGTAGGACTATTTTATGTAACGTAATACAGTGTACTCTCTCATAAGCGGACACCTAAGGGACTGACAAATTTGTCCGCTTATGAGAGGTGTCCGCTTATTAGAGTAGTATAGATTTATTTTTATTATATTCATTTTTAAACTATTTTATTTAAGAACAACAACATAACAAAATATAAGACAAAGTAAAGTAACATTTCATTAACATTTTTACAAAAAGTAAAAAAAATACAAAATACATACAAATTTATATATTCAAATGGATTTAAAAAAGTCACAAATTTTAGATTGGTAAGTTTTTCCTTTGATTTCAATATCTTGAAGATGTATTTGAAGATCAGTAAGCAACTGAACAGATTTAATGTCGCTGCGGTATGAAGAAAAAGCTTTTAGTTTTTTTATTGCTATATAAGCCTCTTTATAAGAAGTTAACTTGTCGTCAATTTCACATTCTTCATCTTCAGACGAGTTGGCTAGGTTTTCTTGGGAAGCAATTATCATTTCAGTACTAATGTTTTCCAAATCTTCATCATTAATGATGACGTCGCTATCTAAATTTATATAGTCTTCGACGTCAATTTGAATTTGGTTCTGAACTCGATTAATAACATTAGAGAATTGAGCAAGTGCTGCTAGTGGAAGATCATCTTCTGCGGTCCAACAGTTATCGTCATTGGAGCTATCTCTTTCCCCAAACCCAGATTTCCTGAAACAATTTTGTATTGTCTGTGGACTTACTTGTTCCCACGCTTTGTGTGCAAAATAAACGACATCTAACAAATTAATTGATTTTGATAATTCCAAAGCAGAATTTGCGTCTTCCATTTGCAACAAAATATTTTTTAAAAATAACGATTTGTATAAAAACTTGAAATTTTTTATAACGCCTTGATCTAGTGGCTGACAAAAAGCTGTTGTGTTTGGTGGGAAAAATATAACTTTTACATTTTTTAATTTGAGATCTCGAGGATGAGAAGTCGCATTATCCAAAAATAGCAGAACTTTCCGCTCTCGAATTTGCATTTTCCTATCAAACTGCACTAGAAAATCAGTCATCAATTCAGATGTCATCCAAGCCTTTTTATTTGATCGCCATGTAACTGGTAAATTGTTTAAGTTGATGTTGCGAAACGCCCGTGGCTTTGCAGCTTTTCCAATAACAAAAAGACGTTCTTTCTCTCCAGCCATATTGGCGCAATGCAAAATCGTAAGCCTATCTTTTGCCATTTTTCCTCCAGTGCAAGTTTCACCTTTTAATGCAAATGTTTTATCAGGCAATGCACGGAAAAATAAGCCAGTCTCATCTGCATTGTAAATACTTCGCGAATCATATCCCTCAATCAAAGAAGGCACTTTTTCTGTAAATTTTGTGACATCATTTTGGTTTACACTAGCGGCTTCTCCAGAAATTGTATGGAAGGATATGTTATGTCGTTTTCTGAACCTTTCAAGCCAGCGAGATAATGCACTAAAATCGTCGAAATTCATATTTTCTGCAATTTCTTTAGCTTTGCTTCTTATAAGAGTGCCCGACAGAGGAATACCTTTATTTCGAGCCTTCACAAACCATTCGTAGCACAATTTATCAATACATAGACCCTTTGAACTTAACATACACCTTTTTCTCTCTGGATTGACATTAGTGTCCCACAATTTTAAAATTTGGTCTTTGTTTTTTACAATGCAAGCAGCTTGAGTTTTGCTGATCTTACATTTTTTTGCTAACTCGCGTACACTAAGTTTTTCATTTTTATGTATTTCAATGACATTAACTTTTTCTTTAATACTCAACACAGCTTTAGGCATGGCGATTTTAGAACGTGTATATACAATAAATATTTGCAAATGTATGTTTTTCTACATTCAATAGCAATTAAGGGAAATCCCCTTTATACAGCTGTAAGAATATAAAAGAAAGTAAACAAAAAACAGTGTTGTATTTCTATAATCTGTCCGGTTATGGGGAAAAAAATCTCCTTTGGTATGTAAAAAAGTGTCCGCGTCCTGTTATAGGAGGGTTGTCCGCTCAAAAGGAAAAAAATTTAAAAATCCCAAAGAATATTTTTGGGACTGAAAAAAGTGTCCGTTTATGAGACGTGTCCGCTTTAGAGAGGTGTCCGCAAAGAGTGAGTACACTGTAATGTTTAGAGCAATTTTAGAGTGATGTACCGATAACGGTACATGTGGCGTGGTAATTAGTTATCGGACCACTTTTGAACTTTTATTGAATACGACAGTTGTAAATGCATCGATTTTATATAATACAAGAAACAATAGTTTAATTTCACCTTTTAAATTATAGAAAGTTACTAATTTGACATTTATGTAATACAAACAATGACGTATTTTCTGAAGAAGATGACCATGTCCTACCTTCTAGAAGTACACCATGAGTTGCAAAACTGTAAAAAGATGCAGTCATTATTATAATAATGCACTCTAACTTGAGTAAAATATATATTTTTTTTAGTACATTGCCCATATGTACCTTATTCTATATGAAATAAATTACATTTTTTATTGTCATTTTGTGCATTTTACCCTTTGAATAGTAATAATTTTGGAAATAATATAGATTTTTTCAAAAATAAAAAAGAACATGTATTTTTATAGATTTATAAAAGTAGTTGTCGTGTACCGAAAATGGTACACGTGGCCTAGAAATGACACCTTCTCATAAACGGCTTGGCAGGGAACGTGTTAACGGCAATAAAATTATTTTTTGAGAAGCGCATACATTTGCATCTTTTTGAGATTATTTATATTGAGTTATTGAGATCATTTTGAGGATATAGATGCTCGATTATATTATTAAAGGAGAGAAAAACTTTTACATCGTCAGCATAGATCAAGATATTGGCAAAATTAATTATGTTGGAAAGATCGTTTATAAAGAACAAAAAA
Source organism: Sarcophaga peregrina (assembly GCA_014635995.1). Taxonomy (NCBI): domain Eukaryota; kingdom Metazoa; phylum Arthropoda; class Insecta; order Diptera; family Sarcophagidae; genus Sarcophaga; species Sarcophaga peregrina. The sequence continues at coordinate 75,423,230 of CM025790.1, read as the reverse complement.
AAAAAAAGTGGACCAAGATGGCTGCTCTGAGGAACACCAGATAGCACATAAATATACTAAGATAAGCTATTGTTCACATATACGGTCTGCTTTCTAGCCATCTTAAACTCTTATGATTTACACCCATTAAATTTTGTTTAGTTAACAGAAGTTTGTTATTCACTTTATCAAACACTTTGCTGAAATCCGTAAAAATTACATCAGTTTGCTTCTGTTGAGAGAAGGCTTAATTTATCATGGATGGTAACTGAAGCACATTAGTCGTTGTTGAGCAGCCCTTTCGGAACCCATGTTGATGAGGTAATAATAACGATGAAGTATGATGAACCAAAAAATCGGCAATCAGTTCCTCAAACATTTTTGGAATAGCACTCAGTTTTGCAATGCCCCTATAATTTGTAACATCAGATTTATTGCCAGATTTAAAAAGCGGTATAATATACGGGTCCTTCCAAAACACAGGAAAATATACATAATTAATCGAGGTATTAAACAATATGACAAATGGTGTAATGAATGAGTCTGCCCATCGATTTAAAATACAACTTGGAACTCCATCAGGACCAGGACGAAAAGACATCTTTAGACTTTTCAAGTTCACCAAAATATCACAGTAACTAAGTATTTATATCCTTGTAAGCAGAGTTAAAATAAGTACCACCGAAGAAATCAGCAAATATATCACATATGACATCAACACTGCTGGATTCTTTATCATCAAATTTCATAACGGATGGAAAACCAGTTGATTTACTTTTGGATTTTACAAACGTATAGAAAGATTTAGGATTCTTAATAAAGTTATTTTTCATTTTATCCATATATCTTTTATATAATACGTGATTTAGAATGTTAAATTCAGACCGACAAACAGAATATCTACCATAATCTATAATAGAGCTAGAACTTTGGTATTTCCTGTAAAACTTGTTTTTTCAATTTTTCAGTCGCTACAGTTGTTTAGAATTCCATGGTGGACCAGCCAGAGTATACGAAGGTTTTAAGGGAACACAAATTTCAATTATTGAATGCACTTGCTTATAAAAGTTAGAAATCATCAAGTCAATATCAGAATCATTTTTAACAGGAATAGATAAGGTTTCATTCCAACAAGTATTTCTCATCTTGTCATTACATAAACTGTAATTGGTTTGATTAAAACAGTAGACTTCACTAACTTTTGAAGGCTTGGCTTTGAAATTAGTTGGAAGGAAAAAATTAGCTTTTAAGGTCGAATGATATATATCCACAGGCAAAGTTACAGATTCAGAACGTGAAACACTACAGTTATTAATGTCATTAACAAATACAAGATCCAGCGTTTTTCCAAAGTTATTGCAAAGTGAGTTTATTTGATACAGTGATAGTCCAAAAATATCATTTAGGAATACGTCATCGAACGTCCCCGGCCTCACACTAACCCACCCTTACCCGACCGCGGAGGGCTCGTCCCCATTACGTAGGGACACGTACACACTACAGTCCGGACTGTAGCGGGTAAGGGAAAAGTTATGGCAACGAGAACATTAAACAGCTACAGAACTTAATCACAAGCTGAATAAGGTAACAATAAAACGGAACTATCTAAGACAAGAACAAAAATACATTTTTATAAAATAATTTATAAATTAATGCCAGCATATAAGCTACGTTTTATATTACAAACACTACAATTAAAATCAATAAAATCATAATATAAGTTAAAATCGTAACATAATCTACGAAAAGGGAAATTACATCCATAGTTCGTTCTATAGAAATCTAAAGAAAGAGGAGTCATGGCTAGTCTTATTTTTAATCGGTATTAAATAAGGCACATCAGGTACTTGTTTTCATTCAATTGAGGGTAGATTAAAATCACAAATAACAAAAACAGAATCAACGTTTTTAGCGCATTGGACAACAGATGCGCCAACATGATCAGAGTAAACAGCATAGTCAGAATCAGGAGGAACATATGAGCAAGAGAAGTAGACTTTAGACGTTTTTAATTTTACAGCAACAGCAACAAATTCAATATTGGAAATATGGGTTACAAGCTATTCTGATGGATATACTGAAGAGATAGCAATTAATACACCACCTCCTCTGCGTGTATTACGATTGTATCTATAAATTTGATATTTTTTACAAAGAATTTCCGCATTAAAAACACTATCATTAAGCCTAGTTTCAGCAAAGATAAGATGTTAGATGCTTTAATCTTTTTTTGGAATCTAAATAATTTTCTTAAAACTAATGCATTTGCATATGTATTGTTACATTTTTACCTTTTTAAAAACCTTTATGTATGAGTTCGTTGATTGCAAACCAAGTAAAAACAAATCTGTGTTTATCTTAATGAAACACTTTATTATTCACACTACTTTTATTTGTCACTGTCCAAACTTATACAAAGTACACAACAATAACTATAACGATACTCTTCTCTGCTTATAACCTTTTTGTAAGCACAACACTCGCGTAAACACTAACAACTCTTCCATAAACTTTACTGCAGATGCAACTTGTCTTCACACCGCGACTTTTACTTCATACGCAACTGCACACAAGGCTAACTGAATTCACACTGAACTGGTTGTCTGTTTTCACTTGCCCTTTTATATGCGAACGCTTTCAGTCTGATGATGGTTCTCGAAGTAGAAGGTTCGCGTCCGCGCCTTCTCGAGAGTTCTATAGCTACTGCATCGATGTTTATGTATTATGTTCTCTTTGGTTGTTGTTGCATCCGCTTACTTGTCCGTCTCTTTTTCTCTCATACTTGTTGCAGCTGGTTTTACTAATAATAAGTTCGATGTATGTGTTAGTGTGTATTGTGTACGCATTGTCTTTGTATTTATAGCTTTTGTTTATCTTTATTATTGTGAAATGATATTAGGTCGTTTCGACTATTTTAGCGTAACAATATGAATAATTTTTATTTTTGTTAATTCACATTTTTTTTACTTTTTGTCTTGCTTTTTTATATTTTATTTTTAATGACATATAATTCTTATATAATTGGAATATTAATGATTTTATTAATAAAATGTATTTTTTTCATTTTTATTATTAAGAGAAAATCGCGATTTTCCCGTAATTTAACTATCCCGGGATTTTATAATCCCATTTGGCATCCCTAGTATGTACGTACATATCTGTATAAATTTAAGTTTGTGTATATTATTTGTAGCTATGTCCGTATTTAAAAAATCTTTGTATAAAATATTAATTATAATAAAGGATTTTTTTGTTTTTCAATTTTATATATTTGTCCGCTTTTTTCTCATGGAAATAATGGTCACCGTAAGTATATATGAACGGTGACCATTCGTCCACTATTATAGCGGACAGTCCGCTATTTTACCACACGTAACTTCTAAAATGTATTTATTTTCCAAATTGTCCGCCTTTGCCCACTTTTTTCACTAATTCGGTAAAAACGATAGAGTACTTTCTTAAACAAAAAAAATTTTCTTTAATTCTTTTAACGATCCTTTTACTATGTATTGTTTATTACTTATACACAGTTAAACTAGTGTCTTTCATAAATATATACTGCGTTTAGAAAGTCAACAAATTTTATTGGCTGAAGAGGCTATAATATTAAAAGAGTTTAATTCAAAGCTAATAGAACGTCACAACGAAGTATTTTTACGACTTAATGTACAAAATTGTTTAATGAAAAAATTAAAAACTTTAACAGGACCTGTATTCATTACCTGACCCAATGGAATAAATCTGTTAAAGAAATTAAGGGACTTGCTTGGATATTGTTAGAAGCAATTCCATCTTTGTTTTCGGTTCAAAAGTCGTTAGTAAAGGTAACAGAAATCCGAAATGATTTAAATATAAATAATAACGAAATTTTTGATGGATTCACTTTTTTAAAAAATTATGCAAATGCTGAACAAATATGGAAACAATCTATTACATCCCGATGAAAAATGCGATGAAATTTTAAAATTTTTCGAAAAGAAAAATATTTCTTATAAAAAAACATCCTGATATTAGCCGAGCCTTTTGGAGATTGGGGCAAGGAGGTCGGTCATGAATGACGCACTCACGGTTGACCTGATAACAATCTCTGAGTGGGGCCGCGCGAACAGTGTCGATTTCAATGCGCGGAATACCCAATGTTTTTTGACACACGGGCGTGATGCTGGCGCTGATGTTCCGTCATCTGTATCTGTAAATATTGAGGAGGCGGATGTTCTTGATGTTCTGGGCGTGAGAATTAGTTGTGATGCTCGTTGAAACGATCACATTTTTCGAGTGTCGAAGGAAGCATTCAAGTGCCATGGTTTTTTGAAACGGTGCAGAAAATACTTCACTCCAAACGACCTTCTTACTATTTAGAGGACCTTTATCCGACCCTGAATGGAGTACAACTCTCAGTTATGGGCCGGTGCTTCAAAGTCTATTTGAAGCTTCTCGACCGCGTACAGGAGAGAGCGAAGGTGCTTATTAATGACAGTAGGGTATCCAACTTTATTGATTCGTTGGAGCATCATCGTAATGTGACGTGTATTTCATTGTTCTATCGGTACTATAATGGGAGGTGTTCTCAAGAGATATTGGGCTTGGGTCCCGATGATCACATATTTTTACGTGGTACTCGTGCTTCTCGCAGAGCACATCCTTTTGTGGTTGATTGTCCAGTGAACCGCACAATGTATTACAGAGAGAATTCATTTTTTGCCCGTACTGCTCGCTTGTGGAATGATCTTCCTGCGAAAGTTTTTCCCGTAAGTTTAAATCAAGTGTCCACAAACACTTTCCACCTTTTCCTATAACCTATTTTCCTAAACCTGCACAATGCACTACAGTGCTGGTTTTTATAAAAAAAAAGAGTATTCATTTGTTTTGCCAGCGTCTAAGCAAAGAAAATAAAATATAATGAATGTGCATTTTAACATATTTTGGAATATTTTTCAAAAATATATCTTGACGCGGGGGGAAAGATAGAAGGGAAGGAAATAGAAATCTAAAGCGTAATAATGCGCTCTTCTCATCGTGCATTTTTGTTGGTTGACCACTTTTTTTTATTAATTTTTCTAAAATCACTTGTTCTGGTCAGTATTGCCACAAAAAAAAAAAAAAAAATATTGTAACTAACATTTGTGAAAAAAATCACCAAATAAGAAAAAAGATGACCAAAATTAATTAATTTATTTTATTTTTTTCAAATAAAAATTATAATTAATACAACATAGTAAGAAAAGGAACAAAACTAACAAAATAAAATTTTAGTCTTACTAATTAATTCATTTCTACAAACAAAAACTCTTTTTAGAAGAAAAATAAATAAAATAAAATAAAAAAAGATTTTGGTGAGAGCGGGTTGTAAAGTTAAAAAGATTTTGGTGAGACCGGGTCGCAAAGTTAAAAAGATTTTGGTGAGAGCGGGTCGTAATGTTACAACCCGCCGTAAGAGATTTTATTTCTACATAATGTCCATTCTTTATTTTATTTTATTTATTTATTTATGTCTATGGATGGTGTTCCTTACAGACTAAATCAAATTTACAAACAATATATATACTTAACACTCAATTAATATTCAGATACAATATAATTTTTCTCTTTAAAGAATAATTACTTTCGGATAGATCAATTAGATGATAAAGGCTATTAAACTTTAGACATATTTGGCGAAAAGAGTCGTTATTGCCATAGACAGAGCGATGAAATTGTAATAAAATAAATTTAAATTAAATTGTAATAAATTAAAATTACGAGAAGGTCTAATTGGAACATTAAAATTAATTTTACGTAACAAATAATCAGAGTAGACATCTCCACGTATTAAACCCAGAAGGAAAGCATAATTCTCCGACTTTTCAGTGTAGGTAGCTTTATAAGAGCGAGCCTACTTTCATACGAAGGGAGAACAAAAGAGTTCCATCCAAGTCCTCTCAAGCAAAATATCAGAAAGAGCTTCTGTACCGATTCAATTAAGTTACTGTATGGGAGAAAATGTGGATCCCATGTAATTGCTCCATACTCAAGAATATGGCGCCCCAACGATATATGTATATAATTATTTGGTCACGTAGGCATCAGTAAATTCCTTTGACCAGCGCTTTATAAATCCTAAAACACCAATTGCTTTGTTCACCATCATTGATATATGTTCAGAAAACGTAAGCTTATGATCTAACAAGATTCCAAGGTCAGTTATATTTAAAACTTTTTCCAAAATTTTGTCTTTAAAATGATAAGAGGTATCAAATTAAACGCACGATGAAATGACATATGTTTGCATTTATTAAAGTTTAACTACAACAAGTTGACTTCACATCATTGACAAAAATTATCAATATCCTTCTGAAGATTGACCGGATATGCTATCAAGCGAATTAAAAATTTTGCATCATCAGCATACATAAGTATATTAGAATGAATAATAACAGATGGCAAATCGTTTATAAATAATGTGAATAGTATTGGACCAAGATGGCCTCCCTGAGGCACTCCGGAGGGAACATCGATGACTTTAGATAGACCATTTTCAAATTTCATTTGCTGAGTTCTACTAGAAAGATAAGATTTCAGCCAACGTACTGCATTATTACCAAAACCCATGCAAGATAGTTTATAAAGCAAAAGATCGTGGTTGACTCTATCAAATGCTTTACTAAAGTCTTTATAGATAACATCAGTTTGTTGCCTATTTTATGAACCCTTCATTTACTTTAGTTGTTAATTACAAGATATTAGTATAATTTTCGAAAGCCATGTTGATATGAGGTTAAAATTGAAGATATTTGATGATATAAAGAGTCAGTCACAATTTTTTTGGAATTGCATTCAATTTTGCTATACCTCTGTAGGTAGAAACTTCCAATTTATTGTCAGCTTTAAACAATGGATTTTTTCCAAGCAGTAGGAAAATAACCCATTTCAATCGATTTATTGAAAATTACTGTTAGGGGACCAGAAAGATTTTCAGCACAATGTCTAATAATACAAGTAGGTATATCATCTGGACCTGGGGTAGGTGAGCTTTGTATTGACAATAGATTTTTTCAGCAGCAATATACGAGATATAAATACCTGATGATTGGGATAAATCATAAGGATAGGAAGCTTGATTTTGGAATGATTTATAAGAATAAGTTGTTGCAAAAAAAAAAAGCCACCGTGGTCTAATGGGTAGTGTGTTAGCTTATTAGACGAAAGGCCCGAGTTCGTATCCCAGGTCAGGCATCAAAACGAAAAATATTTCTTCGACGACTTCCTCTCAGCTGATTTTTGTCAAAGACTTTGAGAGTAAAAATTGCCATGAAAAGCTTCTCAAAAATCTGTCGTTCCGAGTCGACTTTAAACTGTAGGTCCCGCCACTCATGTATAAAATTAACGCACACAACATAAGCGGTGTGAGAAGCTAGGTCGTAATCCTGACTGAAGGGTTGTAATGGCCAATTATGTATGTATGTTGCAAAAAAATCAGCAAACAAATTACTTATGGAGATTTCGTCGTAATTTCGTATACGACGTTTAGAGTTAATAAATTTGTAGAGACTTTGATTTTTTTTTTTTTTTGACTTCATTCGGTGTAAATAGTTGTTATATGCCAATTTATTAGCATAGTTCTTGCTGTTGAATAACTTATATTTTTTGTAAAGTTTATTCTTCCTATTTTTGATATTAGATAAGTAACAGCTATTGCATGGTGAACCCTTATTATTATAAGCAAATTTTGTCGGAACCGATTATGATATGCAAGGATGTAATATAGCATAGAAATTGGAGATAATATCATAGAGGTTATTTCCTGAAGTTATTGAATCCCAATCAACATTCAATAACAAATAATTAATTAATTAATTTATTGTAATCCATACGATGAAAGCAAAAGACTTTATAACGATGTTTTTTTCGAACTTCGGCTAGCACATAGATGTTCAACTCAATCGTAGGGTGAAAACGATCTTCAGGAGTGGAAATTGGATCGCAACGTTTTATAAAGCAATCCTCTTTATCGTTCGCAAATATTAAAACCAGAATTTTGGAATAGTCATTAATCTGAAATAGGCTCACATCACATAAAATATTAAAAAAATCGTCGAATCTGTCACTATTCATTGATTGAACATAATATCCATTCTCGAAATTCCAACGTACGGTTGGGGTGTTGAAAATCCCATAATAATAAGCAAGTCTTTTGCACTAGCAGAGGAGGCAACTGTTTTAATAGCTTCAGCATGTTAAATATATAAATCCAGCGAAGATGAAGACGGAATACAGGAGCAGGTTATGAATATTCTACGACTCTTAAGTTTAATAATAACGGCAATAAATTCAATATTAGGTAACGAGCCAGTTAAAAGAAGTTCGGATGAAAGAGTACTAGAAACAGCTATGAGGACACCACCACCATAAGAGCCACGGTCACGACGATAAATATTATATTTATTACAAAGTATTTTGGTGTTTTAAAGAAACACAACAAGCCAAGTTTCAGTAAATGACAGTATATCATAATTGCAGTCTAAACTTTCGAAATATAAATTTAAACGTTTTTTTCTTAAACCTCGAACATTTTGATAAAGAAATGATAATGAACAAGTTGAAATGAAATTTAGTTTTTTAAAATATTTTGTTCTTGAGGAGGGCGTACACCAATTTTATTAGCTATTATTATTATTTTTTTCTATAATCTTGTGATGTGGATATTTTAAACGATGAAATTGACTTGGATGTAGGTAACGAAAATTTCTGATTTAATATATCATTATTTCGGCCAAGTTTAGATCTAATATAATAATCGACATCTTCCAAAGTTGTGTCATAAGCCAACCTTGAAACAAAAATATTCTTCCTTGGGGGAACAGCTTGTAGTGGTCTATGACCAGTTTGATTGTCCATTACCCCGTTTATAGGCTCAGTAATAATTGGAGAAGTAGTCGAGATAGGAGCTCCATTATTCATATTGATTGATGGAGTATTCAACTGGCGGGAACAGGCGACATTTAATGATGGTGATGATACAGAAGTACCAGTATTAACAGTAGAGATGCCAAACGGGAATTCCCGATTCCCGAAATTCCCGGGATTTTCGGGATTTAAAAAACCCGAAACCCGGGATTTTTCAATTTTAAATCCCGGGATTTTCGGAATTTGATAATCCCGTTTTCGTTCTATTTATTTTGTCGTACTAATATTTTTTATGTACTTTTCTAATGTAGACTAACAAATATTAATACATTGTTACGTTTTTACTTTTTAATAACGTTAAAAATATGAGTTCGTGGATTGCAAATAAAATAAAAATAAATATGTGTTTAATTTTTATCAATTCTTTATTATCTGCACAGCTTTTATGCCGCTGTTCCAGCTTATTCCACGTAAACAATGATAATTTTAGTAATATGTGTTTGTTCGTGATAATTCTCTGCTTACAAACTTTTTGTAAGCAACAACACTTGTTAGTTATCCTTCGCTATCAACCTTTTTGAAAGCACAACACTAACAACTGTTTCCTTCAGACGAAATTTGTCTCCACACAAGTCTAACCGAATTATAGCTCGATCTCGTGTCTTCACACAATCGATTGATTTATCACTTCAACCAACTTAAAGTCGTTATACACGACTAGCTTAATTCAAACTCCAAATACAACGTGCCGTCTGCACACATGACTGATTCAACTCAAACTCTGAATTCTAAATCCTTCTTGCTCTCTTTGTCTTGCCTTTTATATCACTGGATCATTAGTGTGATGAATGCCTTCGAAGGATGATGACGGCTTTCGGGAAAATTCCAAAAATGTAAGCAACTTCTTTTCATTTTTGTTGTTTCTTTTTTACATTCGTCCAGGTAGATGAATTGTTTTTGGTTTATTTGTCTATCTGCTATTTTATACTGCAGGTTGTTGTTGCTTGTTTACTTCTTTGTTTTCTTCATTTTGTTGTTGGTTATTTACGACTTTTATCCCTTATTCTTGTTTATTCATCGATCTTGTAAACAAGCGCTTTATTTTTGTTGCTATATTTTCTTTACTTATGCATTGATCAAGTATATAGTGTTGTTTTTGGAGCTTTTGTTTATTATTTTAACAATATGATTTCCACTTTCGTAACAATATGTATTTGCTTTATATTTTACATTATATGTATATAGATCTCCAAATGTGATTTATGAATTTTTAATTATAATTGAAAATTAATTTTTGTTAATTCTAATGTACACTGATAAATATTGTTAATATTACATTATTTGTCTTTATTTTTTACATAATATTTATGTAGGTCCCCAAATATAATGTATGAAATTACGTATAAATGACTACTTTTTGTTAATAAAAGTGAAATATGTTATTTGTTTTAAGTATTTTTCACTTAAAAAACTTTTAAATGAACATTATATAAGAAAAAAAATCCGTTTTTGTGTTAAAAGTGAGAAATTTCAGGAATTTTTGTTCGGGATTCAAAATTCCCGAAAATCCCGGGATCCCGAAATAGGGATTGCGGGATTTTTTGAAAAATCACGAATCCCGGGATTTTTAAAAATCATTCCCGATTGGCATCCCTAATTAACAGTAACGGGGTTAGCAGAGGAAGGAACCGATACAGTGTTTATTGAGAGATTTTCAGGTAAATTGTGCGTCTTTTTCTTAGTCTTAGGAGAATTGTTGCAGCCAAAACTGATAAATTTATTCAAACTTTGAAAATTATTAAATAAGTCTCCAAATTTTACCAGTTTAGATCGTACCGACAAAAATTCCTTATTAAGCTGCTCAAATTCACTCTTCTGGCTTTTAAAAAATTTATAAAATTCAATATTAAAATTTTTGCAGTTCACACAAGTCCAGTGTAGTGACTTTACCGGATCCAAAAGTGTATCTGCATCCCGCGTTTTGAGAGGTTCAATTGAAAATTGCCCAAGCACAGCTAGCAAGATATGATTCATTTAATGATGCAATTGGGGCTTAAACAGTCCATATTCAAAACACAGTAAAGAATAAAGTTCAATTTAGTACGTGGAAATAAAGGTTCGCTGGGTAGTATTTATTCAGGAAAAAAGCTTTTGGTATATGGCGCTACTAATAAGCTTTATCGTGTTCACAAACCAGTTCTGATATAAAACTTAAAAACAGCAACCTTGCACAACGACAGATCCAAATAATATTATCAGGACGATCAAGAACTTTCACAGATGTAAAATTTAAGTATATTCTCACTTATATTGTTTTTGTAAAAACAAGCAAAAGGCGGGAGAACAACCAAGACCAAAACCCAACCGCTATAAAATCCAATAATAAAGCGTAATTTAGTTAAATTCCATTACATATATTTCCTGATGGCCTCCCCGCTGTATTGTTTAGGACCGGATGTAATGAGTTGGTAGGCCACATGCACCAGCTTATTTACAGAATATTGCTAGAATATTCCAACGATTGGAACCTCAGTGTCTTCTGTCCTGTCCTGAAAAAGGGAGAGCCTACAATATGCGCCAACTACAGGGGTATAAACCTTCTCCCTATCGCATATAAGGTTCTTAAAGACGTATTGTGTGAATGACTGAAGCCACTCGTCAAAACACTGATTGGACCTTATCAGTGCGGCTTCAGGCCTGGCAAGTCCACCATGACCAGATCTGCACACTACGCCAAATCCTGGAAAAGACCCACGAAAAACAAAACACACCATCTTTTTGTTGACTGTAAGGCTGCTTTCGATAACCCAATAAGGGATCGTGTTTTTGACGCAATGTCTGAGCTCGGTATACCTGCGAAGCTGATAAGGCTATGCAGAATGATGTTGAGCAATTCCTGCAGCTCCGTCATGGTAGGAATAGCCCTGTCCGAACCTTTTGATACCGTGCGAGGTTTCATACAAGACGATCCGTTATCATGCGACCTCTTCAATTTTGTCATGGAGAGTGTTCTGCGTACCAAGCGAGATGTCACTGCTGCCTTTAGTGCTATTGAACGCGAGTCTAAGATGGGTCTGACAGTAAATGAGGGCAAAACAAAGTATATGTTATCGAAAAGTAGAGCCGTGCGACGTATTGAGTCTCAAATTACGGCCAAATGCTATAGTTTTGTACAGTCAAGGAATTCATTTACTACCGGAAATAATGACAGTCTGGAGGTCAAGCGCAGGATTACTCTTGCCAGCAGGTGCTATGGTCTCAATAGGCAATTGAGTAGCAGAGACGTCTCTCGTAAGGCGAAACTAATACTCTACAAGACGCTCATCCTACCCGTGCTTCTTTATGGCGCAGAAGCCATGATGCAGTAGCCTTGAGAGTATTCGAGAGAAAAGTCCTACGTAAGATCTTCGGTTCAGTGCGAGTTGGTGATGATTTCCGCATCCGATCCAACAGTGAGCTGTATGAGCTCCTCAACGACATAGACGTTGTACAGTAAAGACGTGCACAGTTACAACTGAATGCACAAGTTTCGCTCTAAACACTCTAAAATATTTGTAGTACAACAGATATTTGAGAGCATGAAACAAATACATTACAATACACTCAAAAATACTGCAGTACAACAGTTATTTGAGAGCAAGAAACAAATACAACACAATACTCAACACAAAACCATAAAGAACTGTTATTATTTTTATTGGAAGAGTAGACGAATAAAAGCAAAAGCAGACAATATCAGTTACACTCATTCTCTCATTTATACTAATAGTACATGGTATCTACCATGGTGTATTTGCTTTACAAATACTTTGCGGTGTACTACTGCACGTCTTTATTGTACAGCGTATTAATATTCAGCGGCTGCGCTGGTTCGACCATGTCATTCGAATGCAGGAGAATGCTCCGGTGAGACGTGTATTTGATGCGGGGATCTGTGGAAGTCGGCGAAGAGGACGACCTTGTATCCGTTGGAAGGGCCAAATCGAGGAAGCCTTGTCATTAACTGGCGTAGACGCACAAGAAGTAGATGCGCCTGGAAGGATGTGTTGCGACAGGCCGAAATCCGTTAATCAGGTTGTTATGGCCAATTAAGTAAGTACTTTTGAATTTTCGACGACGATATGTTGTTTTTGCACTTTGTTTACTTGTCTCATTTAATACCTTCTTTATTTCTTTACACATATTTTTATTTTCCTCTTCTATTATTTGGCACAACTGTTTGCTGTTGCATTCAAATTTGTTTAAACTATTAGGTAATTTTTTAATTTCTTCGACATCTTTTTTCACACGATTTCTGATATTTTATCATTTTATTTATTCTTTCCTCATACCGCTTTTCTATAGCCTCACGTAATTGTTTAATTTCATTTTCTTTAAATGAAGCTTTAAATTCGTGCTTATACTTAACCAAATTTTATTTGTTGTTTTATGCATCTCATCTAGCACTTCCCTTAACACTAAATCAATATTTTGAATATATTACATGCAGTCGTCGCATATAAATCTTATAAAGTTGTGCTCATCTATCATCTTTGCCGAGTATTTATCTATTCCCGCGCATTTCTTGGTGAGATGATACAATTTATCACACATTCCGATGCACCAGATTCCACTTTCTCCCCTAATTGCTGTCCTTCATTTACTGCAGTCGGTCATTTTTGTTTATTTATTATTATTTTTTGTTTTCTAATTTTTAATAAAATTTATTTTATTTAATTTTAAAATTATTGTTCTCAATGCAATAATTCAATTTCTAAGAATTGCGTTTTAATTTTTTGTGGTTTTTAAATAGTCCTATCTATTTTTTACAACCAATTTTTATTTAATTTTTTAAATTTTCAAGATCTTTTTATAAAACACTTTTATTACTTTGCAGTAATCGTATTTCGTATTTTCGTATTTGCATTTGTAATTCGTATATTGCATTTGATAAAGTAAATCTTAACTTACTCGTTCATAAGCTTGATCAACTTGGTTTTAGCTCATCATTACTAAATTGGAATAAATCCTATTTAGTAAACAGTTAAATTGCGTTAAATTCAGGAATACGCAATCTAACTTTATTGATGTACTGTCAAGCGTAGCACAGGATAGTCACCTTGGGACGCTCCTATTTTCTCTTTTTGTAAATGATCTCCCATCTGTTAGAAATTCTAACATTTTAATGTATGCAGATTATGTTAAAATATTTTTGTCATTTAATAACATTAAAGACCAAGTACTTATAGAAGACGATATTAACTGCTTAACCTCTTGGTGTAGTGCTAATTTAATGGAGCTGAGTGTTAAAAAATGTAAATATATGTGCTTCACTAGAACATCTCCAATCAATGAAATTTATAAATGAAAGTTGCTGTTCTTGAACTAGTTAATTCTTTAACGATTTAGGAATAATTTTCGATTGTAAATTGGACTTCAGTAACCATATTACATCAACTGTTAGTAAAGCAACATGTATCCTGGGATTTATTAAACAATGTAATAAAAAAAAAAATAAATAAATCTGTTCATTTAAGTTCAGTTTTTTGTCAATTAGAAAACCTACAGTGAGCGCCATAAGTGAGTCAACACCCATTATAATATTAAATTTTCTATTATAAAAAATATACTTGTAGCACAACAATAATTGAATTGTTGTTTTTGTTTTAACATTTTATAAGTAATAAATGAACGTTTTTATTTTTGAAAATTTATTCAACTATTCCCATTCACTTTTCTAATTATCCTAAGAAAATGAATTATTTCAGTGGTGTTTACTCACTTTTGGCGCTCACTGTAGGTATTTTATATTTTCAAACTTTTCTATCACAGAATTATTTATCTTAAATACTTTATCAGAATTAATTTTATTTTCATTATTTTCGTTTTGTTCTCACTTAATTTCAATTTATTAACTTTAAGTCACTCATTTATTTTTCGTGTTTCATATCGAGGCCTCCATTCTATAACGTTCTAAGAATGTTTTTAATATTCTTGCATTTTTAAATTCTTTCTCTAACTTAAATACTGTCAAAATTTGGTTAAGATGCGCCCATAGGAGAAAATCTACTTAGAATACACTTATAGTCTTATGGCGCGTGAAAACTTTGAGAGCTCATAACTCAAAACACACTTTTTCGACTTAGAATGTTATAGAACGGAGACGTCGATATTATCCTGGCATTCTCTATCACTTTTCGCCACTGTATATATAAGGGTGTCATCAGCATACAATACAACTTTACATCTTTCTAATATTTTGAGCATGTCATTTATATATAATATAAACAATAAAGTACTTTGAACCTTATTAATCGTTTCCTCAGACACAGTATTATAAATTTTGTAATTTGCTTTCGATTCTGTAAGTATGACTTGAATCATTCAAATTCAATTTGTCTTATTCCATCCTAAATATAAATCTAATTAAATAATTATAATCATGACATCAACACAGATTCGTCAACAAATAATTTCTTTAAAATTAACACAGCAAGATCATTGAATTACAATGGCGAACCAATGCATGAAGACCAATAATTTATTATTTTATTACAAATAGTTGCGAGGCAACAGTGCAAAATTTTAGTTAAAATAAAATATCAGACCACGAAATGTTTAGAATATTGATAAAGGACGAAAAAATTAGCAGTGAAAATAAAAATGTACAGTTTCTTAAATATGACAAAAATCAGTTCACAAGTGAACTATACAATAAAATTAACTTTCAGGAAAATAAGATGATGTCATTTCTGGTACTTCTAGATCACTCTAAAGCATTTGACACAGTTGGTCACGAACATTCTTTGCCACAAGTTGAAAAATTCTTTTAATTTTCCGTAAGTAAGTTAAGTGTTATAAAAATGTAAGCCCAAGACGTCCAACTTTACATAGGATGTTTTAAAACTGACATCAACAATTGTATCGTAGACGCCTTTTGCACGTCGAAATTAGTTTCGAAAAAACTTTTTTGCACATTCTTTTAAACTTTCTTTCGCTTTTGCACGTAAAAAATTAATTTCTGAAATTTTGTTTTCTTTTATCGCGTCGTTCTGCTGTTTTTGACAGTTGTAACTTTATTTGGCATTGTGATTTAGGTTCAAACACAAGACATTAATGTTATATGAATATTATATTTGTTATTATATTATAATATATTATATATTTATGTATTATTATTTTTTAATATATTTACCTTATTTAAATTATATTCTTTTGATTTTTATAAATTAAAAAATTAAATTATATTCTTTTTGATATTTTTTCACCTCTTTTTTAATTAATTGTTTGGCGCTAAAATTTTTCTTTTGCAAATATTTTGATTTCAAACACAAAATAAACAAAGACTAATGATATTTTAAATAAGGGAGCTTTATATTAACACGTTGACTAACTACGAGTCATCTCATACTCACTAAACCACTTTTTCTCCTAAAAAAAACATCATTTTTGCCTTTTGATGATACCTACGATCTAAAAATAGTTTTTAGTAAAATAACGTGAAAATATCCAATTGTCGTTTTTGGCCAGTTTTCTGAAAGTTGCAGCGGCAGTCAAGTCAAGGTGTTAACTTCACTATGTGAAATAAAAAATGAAAGAAAATGTGAAATCAAATACAAATCCGTGTATATACGAATAAAGAACAAAGCAAGTATCCGAGTACATGAAATTTGAAATCACCACCGCTCGTTTTTCCCCTTTCTCCAGCAAACTAAAGAGTTTTGAAATTTGTTTCGAAACTAATTTCAACGTGCAAAAGGCGTCTTACAACTGAACCAGTATCTTGACAATAAATCAAAAGCTATCATAATTGGGGTAATTAGCTTCTTGTCATTCCTGCTACCATCATTAACCGTTGGTGACTCACTTTTAGAACTGGTACAACATGCCAAGAACTTAGATATTCTTTTTAACAGTCTTGGACTAACTACGTGAATAAATTTTTGGGGAAAAATATGTCATGGAGTAATCTATATAAAACTGAGTATTTTACACCTCTTAATATACGTATGCTCTTAGCGAAAACGTACCAAAATCCTACCCTTCTAAAAAATAAAACTAATAAGCCAAACGTTATTTACAATAATAGCTAGATATATTTATAAGAATTTCGCATTTTTCCTACAAGATCTACAACATGTCACTGAAAAATTGTTTGAAGTATTGGATGCTGATTTTTCTCCACAAAATTACATAAAAGCATATTACATAAAGCTATAAAAATACAGAACACGGAAATAGACATATTACAATAAAGACAGATTTAATAACGAATTAAATGCAATAATAGAATTTAATGAAATAGATAACATAAATGATTATGTTTATAATTTCGATAATAGTTTTGGACGGACAATTGAGAGATTCACAGTGAAAAGATAAGTGCGCGAAAACGGTAATAATAAATGGTTTAGCATTGTTCTAGTAGGTCGTGGTCTAGTAGGTAGTGTGCTGGCTTATTAGACGTAAAGTCCCAGGCCACACATCAAAATAAAATACAAAAAGTATTTTTTCGGCGACTGCCTCTCAGCAGATTTCTGGAAAAAACTCTGAGAATAAATAAAATTGCCATGAAAAGTTCCTCAAAAATTTGTCGTTCGGAGTCGACTATAAACTGTAGGTTCCGCCACTTATGTATAAAATTAACACACACAACATAAGTAGTGTGAGAAACTAGGTCAATAATCCTGACTGAAGGGTTGTAATGACCAATTATGTATGTATATTAGCAATGAACTTACAATATTGAAAACGGAAAAAATTATGAAATATCGGAAAGATTTATTTGAAAATACAGCATCGGCGTGAAATAGCTATAAATTTATAAGACACATATATAAAGTTAAAATTGGTAATGAAAAAAATTTATACAATTACGAATATCAGCAACCAAAAAGAAATGTGATATAAAATAAAAAAACTAGTCCTAAGAACTCCCAAAAATGTGATCAAATCTATGATATTTAATAATATAGTATATAATATTAATTCTGAAATGGCTGAAAATTTTAATAATTATTTCGTAGATAGTATTGAGGAAATAAGATGCTCCATAGAAAACGTGCACTATAAGAACCAAATACCTGTGATAAACTGTATATTTAAATTCCGTGCAATTTCATTATTAGATTAAGAAATATATGTAAGATAATTAAGAAAAAAACGATTATAGAAGAATAACGAAGAACTTAATACTGGATTTAGTCGGTAACATCTTACTTAAAATTATAAATAAATCGCTGGAAACGGAATTTTTTCCTGATAATAGGAAACACCAATTGGAAAAATTAAAAATACTAATAAATGACAAGAATTTCGTCCAATTAACTCACTAAAAACATTTGAAAAAGTTTTGGAAACCGTGGTTAAGCAACAGTTGGACAAATATATGGAGGAAAACAAGTTATTCGGCCTTATTATGAGTGTCGTTTTTTATTACGAGAATTGTCGTAGTCGTTGTCGTTTTTAATTTTGTTTGGTATCACGTAAAATTTACAAGGAAATTTTTGTAAAAGAGTGAAAATAACAGATTGTTTCATAATTCTCACGATTTTAAATATTTATGAACTACCAGTTTACGAAAACTGTCAAAAACTGCTGTTTCGCGGTGTAAAAAACTTTTATTTAAATACATGTAAACTAAATTTATGGTTTATGAAAATTAAAGCGAAAGAAATTTATTAAACTAAAATGTTAAGCGTTGCTGCATTTTCATCTTCTGAAGATGAAGAATATACCACAGCCGAAATGAATGGTATTCGGAGACAATTACGGGAACAGTCCAACGTATTTGCCATGCCAGATTTCAAGTAAGTATAGAAATGAGTACAATATTAGTATGAGCCAGTCTTCAGTTAGCAATGCATTCCAAGAGATGCTATGTACAACGTACTTTGCCCAGAATGGATTTCGTTTCCAACGGAGGAAAATGAAAAATACGAGATAAAAAAATTTTTTTACAATAAAACTGGGTTTCCTGGTGTAGTAGGATGCATAGATGGAACCCATATAAATATAATCTCACCAGAAAAGATGCACAATTTAAATACAGAAACAGAAAAGGTTTCTACAGTCTTAATGCAACAGTGGTAAGTTTTTTAGTTTAAAGTTGAAAAATTCAATACTAATTTTTTTTTACTATGCATAGGTATGTGATCATAAGCTCCGAATAAGATATATATCATCTCATCATCAGGGATCTGTTCACGACTCCTTAGTGTGGAACACCAGCGACTTAGAACAATTTTTAAGAGATCAATATGATAATAGCGAAAGAAATACTTGGTTATTACGTAAGTTAAAATAATGTATCATATTTTACTTCAAAAATTTTAAATGTGCTTCAGCAAACTATTAGAACTTAAAACCATTCTATTTCATTTGTAGGAGACGCCGGGTACCCTTTAGAACAGTTTCTGATAACGCCATTCAGATCTGCTGTAGAAGATTCTTCAGAAAGTCGTTTTAACTATATACATGCACGAACTAGAAACATTGTTGAACGAACTATTGGTGTTCTAAAAAATAGATTCCGGTGCATACTAGGTGCAAGAAAATTGTATTACACACCAGATACGGCTGCTAGAATTACATCTGTTTATGCAACTTTACACAACATATGTATTCAGTATAAAACTGAAATTCCTGAAATTGATGTAATGGATGAATTACCATCAACCAAATCTGTCGCAGATGACGATTTAAACGCAATAAATGTACGATCAACAATAATGCAATCTTTAAATATTTAATTCAGTTTTATTGTTAAATATGTTAATTTAAAAAAAAAATAACAAAAATTAAAAAAGCAAAACAAATTCAAATAAAATTTACATTTTCTTTTTTTTAACTTATAAAAAAAAACAATAAAAATATAATTATACAACACATGTATTAAATATGAAATTCATAAACTGAAATTATTCATAAACTTTCATTTATTTCAATACTCTGTATACCATTTCTGATTTCATCTATTGCAATACATCTTTTTTCGATTTCTATTTCCTCTTTTCTAAGTTTTAAAAGTTCTCTTCTAAATTCTTCCTTAGATTTCAACTCATTATTGTAAAGTGCTAACTTTTCTTCCTTTATTTGGAAGATTTTGCGTTGATACCTTTCAATTTCAGCTAAAGAATGCCTCACTTCTGTGTACAATGCGGCTTGGACTTCCAATTGCTCCTCAAGAAGATCATCTTTTGTTTTTTTCTTAGTTGGGGTCTTCTTTGTTAATGGTGTTAAACTTGGTTCTTCAAGAATCTCAATATTTTGTGTTAATTTTTTGGTGAGAGTTTTTTTTTGTTGACTGTAAGGAACGGAGTTTTTTGTGTTAAGGACCAGTATTGTGTTGTTTGGGTTTTGTGGAGTGGTTTGAGCAGACTGGTTCGTTATTTTCTAAATTATCAATCATTGGTATATCCTCTCGTTTTCGTAATTTTCATTTTGGCTACTACGTTTGATACCAAACGCACCATCACCTGCATTTACAATTGAATTAATTTGTAATAAATTGGAGGCAGCTTCTTCTGTTGGGGATAACACATATTGTTTAAAAGAACTACCCCCGGTAGCACGACATTCGGCTTTATTGTAAGTTAACTTTTTTTTTATTTTAAATTTGTAATCTGCCCAAACCTTCATCCATCCTCCCCATTACGCGATGGTGGTCCTAAAATGTTCAGTTCTTCAACAATTATTTTCTTTATGCCACTACTAAATCCTTTGGCCAAGAATGGATTTTGCTCCAACAGTGATACAATTCTGCTAAATTGTCTGGTGTTTGTGATTTTAGTTCTAAAATAAATTGAATTGTAATTAAAAAATTTAAATTTATCATTATTAAATAGTTTTAATACTTACTTTTTAGCTATATCTATTTTGAAATTTTTTTTTTATTATTTTTGAACTGTCGTCAACAAAAACTTTAACGACGATTTTTCAATTTTTGACATTTAAATACGACACTTGTGGTACCGAAATTTGTAACAGAATTTCCAACAGTGTTGTATTTTCGTCGTTTTTCGACATTAATAATACCTTTTTAAAAATACGCCTTGTTGACGACACGACAACGACAACCATAAAAAGGGTGATTAATTCCAAACTTATGATATATAGATCTGATAGAATCGTGTTTGAACTATCTTGCCATTGTATATGCTCACAACAAGAACAACACCTCACTGAAATCCTTCCAAATTTTGCAAAATAAAGCCTTGAAAATTATATATAAATTACCTTTAATGTATTCAGCAAACTCATTGTGTAAAGACGTTAGCAAAACAATTTTACCAATTTATGGTTTGCATGAATACCAGGTTTTGCTGTTTGTTTTTAAATGTATAAACCAAATCGGTAATCATACCATAACATTTTCCCAGAATCAATTACATTTCAACACAAGAAATAGAGATTTTTTAAGAGTTCTTAGATGTAGACTTGAAACTACTAAACAAAGAATTGATTATCTTGGCGGTACTAAATTTAACAATTTGTCTCGTGATCTATCTATCACTCGTATATCATTATTTAAAAATTCTTGTAAGCAAATGCTATTAAATAAACTTTAAACACTCTTGTAGATGTATTTTTCTTTTTCCTTTAAAATTTTCTTCTTTCAATATATATATATATTACTCTTATCTTTATAAATTTATTTGAAAAAGTAAAACTAATTAAATGATTTATTATGATGTACATACATATATTTATTTATTACGTACATTGTAAATTTTGCCAACTTGTCCCAATAGTGTCTAAGTGACGCTGAGACAAAATTTTTATGTAAATTAATATTTTGTACAAATAAATAAATAAAATAAAAAAACACCGTTGAAGCGAACACTGATTACCAATCGATAAGAAATTTTTACAAAGTTAAAGTTGAAAAATACTTATATGTTGACTATCAACAAATAATGCAAAGAACCAGAAGCAAATATGGAGGAATATAAAGGACTTGGAGATAAAGAAAAACAAGTACGTGATAAAATTTCTAATATTTAATAATGTAGGATTTATGAAGATATACAAATAGTTTATAATTTCTACAGTTATTTTATAGATAGTATTAAGATAATATCTGGTTCAAAAGAAGGTGTGAAATATTGTAGCCAATGGTTAGGGCTAACCATAGATTAAAATTTTATGCAATAACAACTCCGATACTTAAGTATATTTTCAAAATGAAAAACCAAACCGGACTACAGCAGAATATCAACAAAAATAATTCAGTGGCATGTAATGGGGAAAACTTTGCATGCAATTACGAATAATTCATTAGAATGAGAACAATTCCTAGGAAACTAGAAGAAAAATTTGGTTATTCCGCTTGAAAAAGTGACAGTAGAGAAATACCATTCAGAATTAACGATAAAGTTATAGAGAAAGTTAAAAATATAAAACATCTTGGATTCAAAATAAATCAGGAAATGAAATTTAAATATCCTACAGAAATCATCATACAAAAACATTGCTTAAAAAAGTAGGGTTTTCCAGAAGATTTAAGAAGAAATATTTACAATACGATAATGAAGTATAGCTTTGATTTCGGAAAAACAATAACTTACATATGCTTCAATGAATCACAATTAGAATGATTAAAAAAATTGCAGAATAAAGCAATGTAGGCTACTTTAAATTGCAGTAAATATACCTCTATACAATATGCTCAATACTTTTAATGCTTGATTATTGAGAAGATAGTTAAGAACCAATGGAAAGAATATTTTGAGAAACATAACTTACTATCGAAATATCAGTCAGGCTTTAGAAAGAAGTATTCATTTGAGACGGCAATTAACTATATAATAGATGGAATGATCGGAAATTTCTAGCAATTTTTTTTTACTTCAAAAGAGCTTTCGAAACAATATTTAGCTTCAAAAACTTTCATCCTATGACATTAAGGATGAAGAATTAAAGTGGTTCAGTACATATCTCACGAGACGTAGACAAATAACAAAGGCAAATGACGTTGAGTCGAGTATGAGGGCGAATGAGTTTGGTGCCCCATAGGGTTCGATATTAGGAGCTTTATTGTTCCTAATATACACCAACGATATTGAAAATTTAATAGAAAAATGGGAGATAGTTTTTTATGCAGATGAAATTCTCATTTTTACTGAGTGTACAACGTGTAAGGAAAGTTATGAAAAGATTGAAAAAAATATAGATAATACAAATAGATAATAATAGATTATTTAGAATAAATAATGTCAACAGTATTAATTATCTAAATTTCATAATTGACAGGGTATTATAACTAAAGGAACATTTAGAGTATATGTATATGTAGAAAAACAGGGAATAAGATAGGTTTCTTTAAACGGCTGAGAAATAAGGTCTCAAAGTTGCTGCATTTTTAATATGGATCAACAATTTTATGTACATGCTGTATTGAGCAACAATACTGCAGAAATTACAGAATAAGGCGATGCGTTTTATATTACAACTAAACACACTTACACCAACTACTTTTATGTTATATGCACTTAATAGGCGTAAAAGATTAGAATTTAAAACGACGAATTTTATTCAAAAAATGGAAATAGAAGCACCAGAGCACCTAACTGAACAGTTGAAATATGTTGGAAAAAAGCAAGCGTACAGACTGAGAAATGCAAACGATTTTAGGCTACAGCGAGTGGATACAAGTGCAATGCAGAAATCATTATACTATAAGGGACTGAATATGTACAATAAAAGGCCAAATTATTTGAAGAATGAAGGAAATATCGATGTTTTTAGAAAAAATGTTTTAAATTTAGTTCAAAATAGTAGTAGTTAAACTCGGTTAGTTATAATATTTAATATTTGTAACATTTAGTTGTTATGAAAGTTTTTCAAATACAACTAAATAAGCTTCAATTGATTTGGATATTGTACAACGGCTTGAATTTAATACTCTCAGTTTTTTATATAAAATCAAACATGTTAATTCTCCTGAAAAGCTATGCGATTAAATCAAATA
Organism: Sarcophaga peregrina; assembly: GCA_014635995.1. NCBI lineage: Eukaryota > Metazoa > Arthropoda > Insecta > Diptera > Sarcophagidae > Sarcophaga > Sarcophaga peregrina. The sequence goes on along the minus strand of CM025790.1, from coordinate 75,399,418 downwards.
CATCGACCAATTAAGTATTTTAGAAAATCTCTGGAACCAACTGTAGTTAATATTCTATATTAAATTGGTTTTTCCAAAATAGGCTTTAATTTCACAAATAATATAATTTGGATTGACCCGTCAAGCAAAAAATATAGCTACTGCGAAGTTGAAACAAAGAGTGTCACCTAAACATATTATTGCAAATTGAACTTTTTTTGCTGATGGGAGAGAATACAAAGATGTTTCCTTATAATATTTATTTCCACAATGACAGGTTTAAACTTTAAATCTATATTTGATAATAGAATTTTAAGCGACGACATTGTACAACCATTTTCTTTTCCTTTTAGGTTTATAGGAATTTAAATCCATAATAATACTTACATGCTAATATAATCAGGAATATAGTATGTATTAAAGAAATACTCATTTTTGACGATTTTTCCAGTTTTCATTAAATTTGAATTATTAGTTTTTTTTTTAATATGTTTTGGCTTCAGTTTATGTACCACATCAAAAATTGAAATTTTATGAACTTATCCTTTATCGATTCATTTAGTAGTGTAGACATTTCAAATACTTATATGTAGGCGTAGCACTCATTTTTAATTTCATCTCCGAAAATTTTTACACACTCTGACATATTTAAAAAAAGCTTTTTTAGGTTTTGGAGTACTGTTTTCTATTATTAACGAAATTACGTTAAATATTTTTAAATGTTTACATTATTTTGCATTCACCCTAAAAATTTTCGATAGACAAATGTCTTATATAGAAGAAAACAATATTCGATATATTCATGGTTGCAATGTGCATGACTTTAGAAGTTACTGATATATATGTACATAGCAGTTTTGTGGTGCAACTGTTAACATTAGTGTGACCAGGTCTCAAAAATTTTTGCAACTAAATCCTATCCAAAATAATACTTTTAAATGGCAAAAAAATGCTAAATTTTTTTTTAATAATAAGAAATTCTTTTCTATTTGTACAGCTGTTTCCATAAATTAACATTGATTATATAAATAAAACCACATCGAACTAAAAAAAAAATTATTTATTCTCTTCAAAAATCGTAAACTAAAATTATAAAGCAAAAATTGAAAATATATATATTTTCAGATAGATATGCCTTCATATATAAATACATAAAACAATTCCGGTAAATGCATTACTAAATGGCGAAACTGAAAATTTCATAACAGAATCGGACAATTCCTTGAAGGGATTTTCATTTACAGCATTTTTGAATTCATAAACTTGTATCCAAAACTCAATAGTTGTCTTCTGATTTATCCACTCGTATAACGTTAATTTTTTCCATTGCGAAATTTAATTTTAATTATTTAATAATTTTATTATTTAATAATTTGTTTTAAAGTTGTAATTTATCATTTGAAAAATTTTTCATTTCTTTTCAAAATTTTTAAGTAATTTACTTTTATTTATTTTTAAACTATTGTCAATAACAAAAAATTTAATTTAATTTTAATTATTTAATAATTTAATAACTTTATTATTTAATAATTTGTTTTAAAGTTGTAATTTTATCATTTGAAAAATTTTTTATTTCTTTTGAAATTTTTAAGTAATTTACTTTTATTTATTTTTAAACTATTGTCAATAACAAAAAAGTTAATATTTTTTAAACTTAACAAGATAACCAGGTGTTTATTTCATCTTAGTTAAATCAAAGCCAATGTAAAATAAAAACTCAGTGTGTTCATTTTGTAATCTTATTATACTTATTCCCTTTCTGTTTTTTATCTTTCCATCGTTTTCGTCGTTATCATTAAGATATGTACAATTAATTCAATTTCAATTGTAACAGGGGCAAAAATGAAAAATAATTTGAAACCACAAAATGCTAAACAAATTATTAAAAAACGTTAAAAAAAAAACGCCAAATCCTAAATCGAAAATTTGCAGCTAAATCAAATAAAAAATGCTAAATATAGCTGTAAAATGCTGCTAAAATGGTCACACTGGTTAACATTCCCGACCAGCGTTGCCACAAAGAAAAATTTTTCCCTACCAATATTCCTTCCAAAACCTACCAAAATTATTTCAATCCTACCAAAATTTGAATTTAAGTAATTATAAATTATTCAGTATGAAGTTTACGTTTTATTGCTAAAATGAACAAACATTTCGTTGTTTTTTATGTTAACACATATATGTCAAAGGTTAAGGGTTTCTAACTACATATTTTCTTAGTTAAACATTTTATTTTCGTTTTTAAACCTAAAAATAAATAACACTCTCAACTTTAAATCTTACAGATATTAATTGTGTTTTCCTACCAAAAAATAAGTGAAATTTAAACAAACAAACCAAACTACCAATCGTAGCATTTTTAAATAAAAGCTACCAATTTTGGTCCAATTGGACCAAAACGGCGACGCTGTTTACGACAATAATTAAAGCGTTACAATAACAACACGAGTATTAGCAAACCAGCAGAGTTAAAACACATTTGTACAAGGTGGCTTTAAATCGCCAACGAATTAAACAATACACAAACATTTTGGTTTGCTATTAACGTACAGGAAATATTGATATTTAACTGCTTTATAGTGTTTTCACACAAAAATTTAAAGCTGTTTTCTTAAATCTGGATTTAAATTCATGACATTTATGACTGCGCAACCCTCCACCTGGGTAAAAATCTTATCACAATGTGAGGGTTTAAGTGTACCTGTTTATGTCTGATAGTCCAAACTACCCATCCTTGGCGACATAAACAGGATTATTTAATTGATGACAAATTGACAACAGAGGGCGCTGTTGTATAAGCTTTTATATATATTTTTGACAGTAGATTTTGTTTTGTTTTTTTAATTGTTTTAATTAATTATCATTCGCCTTTTAACATCCGATGGAATGCATATATTTTGTTAATTTGTTTTAAATAATTTTAATATTTCAGTGCAATCTTTTTTTAATTATGATACTTTTGACTTACATATGTATAAAAGAAATAATATAAGTTATAATTTAAAATAAAGAAATTTGTGAAAGTAAACAACTAAAAAAAAAAAATAGAAATCAACAGAATTTGAATTTAATGTATTTATTGAGAAAAAGGAAAATCACTGAAGCTACAAAACTTAACATAAAGGTCAAAAATAAAGGAAAGTGTTTCTTGGTGATGTATTCATGTTTTGGAAGTCTCCTAATTTTGATTTTTTTAGTGCTTAAAGCAACGTCGTCCCCCGTTTTTTGTGCGTTCTTCACCCCCTATATACAGTCCACAGAATTATCACTACCTATCCCCAACCCGTTGGGCATGTGGTGCATGATTAAAGGTTACCCTAATATCGTGAAAGGACAATCTACCAATTGAGGTCTCTTAATGATTTTTTCGACTTGCCTTGTCACGTATATTTCTTCTATACCCCTAATCCGGAGAGTTAAGCGACCCGTGCTTATCGGACAGTTTGCAGTCGGGGATCTAATTCAGACTGTATTATAACGGAGCCTCACTGATACTTGGGTGTCTCCGTGAGTATTAGTTTCAACCAAATCCTTGTCATGCTATCGGGTCTAAGGCCTGATCGATCTCCTTTCCCACTCACTCGTGGGACTTGTATAGACTATAAATATAACACAAAAGAACCGAACGAGACAAACATCGATGACGAATAGGCAACGGATACTGGACAAGACGCGTCCCAGCTCATTGCGCGAATCTAGGCGAGTATCGTAGATAACAACAATGAAATCGTCAGGAGTTCCGCCAAAGCTGGTTTGAGGATCGCGACCGCGGAAGAGTCCTTTAGTGAGGCGATTGCTTTGGAAATCCGCACTTCAACAGAAGAAATGTGCGTAGAGTCAAACTCTGTCCCCCCAATATCGGATCAAGACGGTGACAATACGGTCATCGAAAGGCTCCCCTCCACCCGTATCCGAATTTCTACTGGGAGCAGACAGGATGCCTCGGACCCACTGGTACAATCATCTAATGATTCGGACTGCAAGAGTAAAGGTGACTTGTCTGACAAGGAAGGTAAAACTGGGCGGAAACGTTCTGCTATGTACAAGAAAGGAATTCATATCGCTTGCACGGTCTTGAGGAGATTTGCAAGCTGATTATGGTGGAAAGGATTGACCCTTGAGTGCGGATGGGGGCGAAGAGCAAACTGCTGTACCTCTCAAGCCGCAAACAAGGGGCATGAAGGTCTTACACCCTTACTCCTAACTGGGGGAAAGAAGACTGCACAGGCCTTCATGCCTCCGGCAAAGAGAAAGGGTGATAGTATTCCTTCTATAACGGATAAAGGAAAGGGGGTATAAATTACCGCTAATCCTTTATCCCAGAAGAAGGATGTAAGGTTGGAGACTAAAGAGTCGGAGGCGGACATCTCGTTGGATAAGCCTTCTAAGGTTTCTCTCAAGGGAAATCACATGAAGAGGAACGTATCCGATGAGCTGTCTCCCTCCGACTCCAAGCGTCCTAGGAAACAAGGTAGTCTGGGAACTAACCCTTCCCTTCAGCTGGCTTTCATTGACAAGTCGGATTTAGATGGCAAAATATCTCCTGAAAGATGGGATCTGGTTGAAGAAGGTCTCATTGAATTTATGAAGGAGGAGAGTTGTGATGGCAGAAATGCTCGCATATCTTCCATTGGTTGGTCCAAAGGCATCAAGGTAGTAGACTGTGAAAACGAAGGAACTGTAAATTTCCTTGTGGAATCAGTGAAGCGCCTTGGTGAACTCTGGCCTGGTTCTCGCTTGGTGGTGCTCCTTCAATCCGGCCTCCCTCTACGTCCAATAGTGACGGTATGGGTCCCGCCTACTTTTAGGCAGGTGAATGTCATACCCAAACTTATTGGAAAGCAGAATGACGGATTGAACACAAGCTCATGGGTAGTTGTCAACTCCCTGGCTGGTGACGGTAAGAAAGGCTGCGATCTTCGGATCACCGTTGACCAGGATACATGTCAGCAGCTAAGGGCAATGGGTGGCGTGGTATTGTGTGGATTGGCACACTTAAAAATCTGATATCTGAACATAAGTGGTGCAGATTAATCTGCATTACTGCGAAGCCGCCTCACACAACCTGCTAACCACCCTGCGCCGGCTTGAAGTTGATATTGCTCTCATCCACGAACCTTGGATCCTTAGGGTTAGGATTCTCGGTCTGAGCGATCCTGATTATAGGTTACTTTTTCTAGAACAAGTGAGAAGGTAAGAACTTGTATTTTAGCTAGAAGTAATTTAGACTTGTTAATCACTCTTTCTTTTTGTAAAGGTGACGTAACAACAGTGGCGTACAGAAATGACCTTGGGATCGAGTTGATGCTGTTATCTGTGTACGTACCGTATGGGGGTGCATCCCCTCCTGGTGAATTAATTGAAATACTGGTGGAGCATGCGAAGAGGAAAAGATGCCACCTTGTCTTGGGTTGTGATGCCAATGCTCATCACACACAATGGGGAAGTGGTGACATAAATACTAGGGGTGAGTCGATTTTGAATTTCATTATTCTTAATGGGCTAACTATTTGTAACGTTGGTAATACGCCAATGTTTAGGAACCGTGTTAGGGAGACGGTAAAGACATTACGCTCTCTAGCATGGATAAGTCTATGACTAAGGACTGGAGGGTTTTAGATGAGTGTTTTTCTCTGATTACCAACTGATATCCTCCAGTATTAATCTATTTGGCGGCTTTAATGAGCCTTTTAATCCAAGAAGAACTGACTGGATCAGATATGAGAAGGCTGTGGAGGGAGAACTTAGGACCCTTAGGGGTCGTTCCCCTCCTGGCATCAATGATCGAGTTGGATCTTTGACGATCTTCAACCAAAGGAACGATGGTATGTGGACATCCTCGAGAAAAGAAACCATAGAGGTTCTATTGAGCACCATTTTCCCAACTGTGAAGATCCAATAAGCTATCCGTTGAGTATAATTGATCCCTTCTGTAATGCTGGCATAACGCCTATAATGGGCTATAAGTGGCTTTGAACGCTTTAAGTATCTTTCCGGCTCTGCTTCAGCATGCTGGTGAAATATTGTACGAATATCTGGTGGACGTGTATAGAGACTGTCTCCGGTGGTTCGATATACCTGATGGCTGGAAGAGTGTGCTTGTGGTGTTTATACCAAAGGCTAGTAAAGCCAGTCACATCAGCCCTAAGGATTATAGACCGATATCGCTCTCATCCTTTCTTTTTAAAGCTTTGAGGAGACTTATCGATCTATATTTGAGGTCAAACATGGACCGGTCTCTATTGAGTAGGTTGCAACATGCTTACATTAAGGGTAAGTCCGTTGAGAGCGCTCTTCATGATGTGACAGGTCTTGTTGAGGCGAAGACTAGGGGTGAGTACACACTGTCGGCTTTCCTTGATATAGAGGGAGCCTTCAATAATGTTACCACTTCCTCTATAGAGAATTCACTAAGGGATATACCTGTCCCAGTTTCTCTGGTGCATGTTGGGTAACAGACTAATGAGATCGAATCTGGATGGATGTGCAATCGCGTCCAGGGATACACCGCAGGGAGGTGTCCTATCTCCTCACTTGTGTCTCTTGGTGACTAATATAGGTCTGAGGCTTCTGGAGAATAGGGGCTTTAGGGTTGTGGCATATGCCGACGATGTGGCAATTCTGGTGGGTAGAAAATTATTGCTGACGCTAGGGGAACTGATGGAGTCTGCGCCTAGAATCTTATCCTCTTGGGCTACGAGTAGTATGCTTATGGCGTTTCTCAACCAATCTTTCCATACAAATTTGGGATCACGCATATAGTTTATTATATGCCGTTTCTCGAACACTTTTTCCATATAAATTTAGGATCACCTATTAAAAAATGTTTAATTGGTTTTTTGTATATATAGGTGTGATTAATATTGAAATAAAAAATTGCTTAATTGGTTTTTTTGTTATAAAAGTGCATTTATTAAAAACAAATCACCACAGTTTATTCAATGCAAAAAGAATATCGAATTACATATTGTGTGGCGCGTGTAAACAAAAAAATATTTCATGTATTTTTCATTGCGATATTTGATCTGCTGAATTCTCACGCTTTCCAGGTCTGATTAATGTTGAAATAAAAAAATGTTTAATTTGTTTTATTTTTTATATTAATATTTTTATAAGAGAAAAATAAAAAAATATTATTCTAACACTTTTACTAAATAAATTTCTTAAACTTATACTAAATACTTTTCTTATAATTATAATTAAATTATATTAAAAGTGCAGTTTTTACATTTCAATACATAATACAATACATCTTTCTTGCTTCTTCTGCTACTTGATTCTTTTTATTCTTATAATAACTGCAATGACAGGTGTCTGGACCGCATGTTGCGTCGTCATTAGACCAGATTGCGAAATGTTCTCCATGTTTACTTTGTTCTGTTTTTAAATTATCAATATGTTTAACAAGTGATTGTATATCAATAATTTTTTTCCTATCTTAGTCGGAAACAATGTGTGTAAATGTTTTTAAAAAATGAAACAATTCTGTGAGGAACATCTTATATATCTAATTCCTGTACGTTGATATGCAATGTTTGCAAATAATATGTAACATTAATTGTACTCATATTTATACTATTTCATCATCACAATGCCTTTTATTTATCATTAAAAAAATATATATACAGTAGCGAGCACAAAAAATGCAACGTTGGGTAAAATTATCTTTAAGTGCGATAATTTTAAAAAAATGGTGACCAGTTCAAAATATTTCTTTGGGTTATTAATCCCTACAGTTATAGATACCTATTATCAATAACATTATGTAAATATTTTTAATTAATGATATATTATTTTGTCATTTATTAAAAAGAGTGCGAATTTCATGGGAGCAATAAAAATGCAACAGCTTAAATTTTAATGTGTTTATTAAAATTAAATAGTAATTCTTACAAAAAAATCTTAAAATTAATATTTAGTGGCGTAGCCCTTATTTTTTATGACTTCTTGCAACCTAGAAGGCTTAGAGTCGTCTAAAGCTGTTAATGTGTTAATGGATATTTTCTCCCATTCACTTTTCAAAATTTCTTCTCATTGCCTCTTATTTGACGGATGTTTCCTCTTAACTTCCCGATCTAATAGCTCCCATAGATTTTCTATGGGGTTTAGATCGAGAGACTGTGATGGCCAATCCAAAACATTGACATCATTGTCGCTTAAAAAGTTTCGAGCTAAACGACTTGAGTGCTTTGGATCGTTATCCTGTTGGAATATGCTACCAGGAGGCATTTTTTCCCGCAGATGAGGAAGCATGTGTTCTCCAAGGATTTCACAGTACTTCTTGGCGTCCATTTTTCGTTCGATTTGAGTTAAGGGACCTACCCCATCACGGGACAACGCACCTGTAAATACGTGACGTAAAATCAATAATTTTTTTAAACATATCGTTCCTTACCCCACACCATTATTGATCCACCGCCATGTTTTACGGTTGGAAGTTGATATCTTGAAGAATATCTCTGTCCAGGCGGTCTTCGAACAAAATTTATCCCATCGAAGCCAAACAAATTAAATTTGCTTTCATCGCTCCACAAGACTTTAGCCCATTGTTCATTTGACCAATCCTTGTAACGTTTTGCAAATTCCAGGCGCTTCTTTTTATTGATTGCACTGATGAGAGGTTTCTTTGCGGGTCGTCTCGCATGCAAATTAGCCTCTTTCAACCTACGGCGAACAGTGTGAACGCCTGTAAAGACTCCCATTTGCTCATTTGCGAAATTAGCAACGTCCAGTGCGGTCTTTCGTGGATCTTTTTTAACCAGTGCAATCATCTGGCGGTTTTGGCGAGAGGTAGTTTTTCGAGGATTACCACTACCTGGTTTCCTTTCCACACTATTTCTCAAGGAAAATCGAGATTTAATCCGACATACGGTTGATTGATTTACACCAAAGAGGTGTCCAACTTCACGCATGGATTTTCCTTCTTCTAAGGCTTTAATGATTGCAGTTTTGCTGTCAGCTGAGAGCTGCTTCTATTACAAAACACATGTTGTATAACTTATTTCAGAAATTTTCAATTATAATTAAATAAAAATTTGCACTTTTTTCACTAATTCAAAAATATTTAACTTTTTAAAGCAGAATTTGGAATAAACTGTGGTTACTTTGAAAACTTATAATTGAAAGAATTAACAGCAAAAGAAAATAGATAAATTAGTTACCGTTATTTTGAAACAGATCTTATTAAAGATCATATGGCTGTGTTGCATTTTTTGTGCTCGCTACTGTATATATATATAAAAATATCATTAAAAATATATATATTCACAAAAGTTTTTTTAGCTGATTGGTAAGAGGAATATATTCAAACATTCTATCGTGTATAATTGTACAATATGCAGATGTATTTGCAGGTATATTTGTTAAGGTTTTTATTTCTATATGGATATCTATTAGTCCAGTTTTAATTGCTTCATTCTGATGGCTAACATCTATTACAATTATTGGGGCTGTTGTCTTGAATTTTTCCCTTGTTAATAATGGTTGTGAGTCACGTAAATAATAGTTTTTTGGAATTTTGAATACGTATTGTTACGTTTTTACCTCTATAACAACGTTTAAAATATGAGTTCGTTAATTGCAAATCAAATAAAAACAAATATGTGTTTTGTCACTGTTCAAACTTAATCGATACAACGTACACAACAGTAATTACAACAATTTATTGCTTGTTCGATATTATTCACACACTATTTGCTATACTGCTCACAACGGATATCTTCGAACTACGACTTTTACTTCATACGCAACTGCACGCAAGGCTGACTGAATTCACACTGACTGCGTTGCTTGTCTTGTCCTTTTATATGCGAACGTGTTCAGTTTGATGCTGGTTCTCGAAAATTCTTTTGCGACTACATTGTTTGTTGTTGTTTTTGCTTACTTGTCCATCCCTTTTGTTCTCATGCTTATTCTTATTCTAAGTTCGATGTATGTGTTAGTGTGTATTTGTGTCATGTGTATTGTGTACGTATTGCCTCATTGTCTTTGTATTTGTAGCTTTTGTTTATCGTTAATGTTAAACAATATTAGGTCATTTCGATTGTTCTTACGTAACACTGCCGCCCACTTAAGCCTGTTCGTTCCGAATAGACTCATTATTTCTTTTCTCATATTCTGCCAGTTGCTCTATGTGTACGACCTTAATTTTTGTACGGGGGCTGTTAGCTTTTTGTATCCTGTTCACAACATCGTTTAACCGCTTTATTATTTTATAAAGTCCATCCCAACTAGTTTGTAGCTTGGGAGATAATCCCTTCTTCCGCTATGGGTTGTATAGTAGAACCAATTGTCCCTTATGGAAGCCCTCTGTGTTTGCTGCACTATCATAACTGGCTTTCATTCTATCGCTGACCATTTTTATTCGGGTTCTCACAAATTGATGAAGTTCATTTAGGCTTTCTTCTTTTACAGTGACATCCTTCTCTGTGGCAGGTGTAACTTCAAACTCCAAGCCACCGGGCATTTTTATCTCGGTCCCAAAAATTACCTTGACAGGTGATCTCGATGTTGAATCATGGACTGCTGATCGGTACGCGATTAGAAACCTCGGAATGTGTTTGTCCCACCCCTTTTGTTGTTCGCTCGCTACTTTCCGCAAGTACTCTTTCAGGATTCGATTAAATCGCTCTAACATTCCGTCTGACTGTGGGTGAAGAGGCGTTGTTCGAGTCTTCTTAATTCCGGATACCTCACACATTTCTTTGAACACAGCTGACTCGACATTACTGCCTTGATCGGAATGTAGCTCTATTGGAACCCCGTAGCGGCATACCCAGTTGCGGCCATTTGCTGGAATAGTCCAGCACCACGAAAACATATCGGTTTCCGGCATTGCTGACTGGAAAAGGGCCTGCGACGTCCATCGCTATCCGCTCGAAAGGTGCTCCTGAGTTATATTGCTGCATCTGACCTCGACTTCTTCTTACTGGACCCTTAGCAGTAATACACTGGGTACAGTTTGGTATTCAGTCCACCACTGCTTGCTCACATCCAACCCAATAAAAGCGTTATTTTAGCCTTTCTCCGTTATGGAACTCCTTTAACACTTCTTTCATTTTAACGCTTTCCTAAAGTCGATATAGGCACCCATTTATGATCTTTAAGCTCTCCCATATTGCAAGAGGACCTTCTGCGGATATGTCCACTCCTGTAGGTCGTTTGTCCTCCTCCTTCGCTGCTAATATCTTCGCCAATATTGGGTCACTCCGTTGAGCTTGGGACCAGTCTTCATTGGCTTCAATCCGTGTTAACCGGATTTCGATGATGGATACCTTTTTCTAAGCTTTCACGCAGTGTTTACACTCTAAATTACAAGATCGTGTGAAAGAACATCGGCATTCCCATGTTTTATGCCTCTTCGGTGTTCAATGCTGAAGTTTTGAGACGCTCAATCTAACGTGCTCACGTGTCCTTCCGGGTTCCTTAATTGCAGAGCGGAATGATCAGTCCTTAGCAGAAAATGTTGGCCATACAGGTACTTATGGTAATGTTTGATGCACTCCAACACGGGAAGTAGCTCCCGTCGGGTCACACAATAGTTCCTTTCAGGCTTTGACAGTGTCCGAATGTAGTAGCCAACAACTTTCTCTGTACCATTGATCACTTAGGAAAGTACAGCACCAGCATCTAGCTTCACTGTCTAAAATGAATTTTTCTCCTGGGTCTGGATACGCTAAAACTTGTGCAGCACACAATAGATCTTTTAGAGTCTGGAACGCCTTTTCTTGCGACTCACCCAATTGATATGCTTTCGAGTTCTTGGTGAGCTCATGCAAGCTTGCAGCCACGCTAGCAAAGTTACCCACAAAGCGTCTGTAGTATGTGCATAGTCCCAAAAATCTGCGTAGTTCATGAAGATTCTGGCGATGAGGCCAATCCTTTACTACTCGTATTTTATTTTCATCCGTAGATATTCCATCTGCTGTTACAAGATACCCCAAATATTTCATCTGTTTCTTACTCTGTCCTTTACTCTTAATTTTTGTCCAGCCGTAGTTATTCGTTGCAGAACTTCTTTGAGGTTTTTGAGGTGTTTGTCGGAAGTTCTTCCCATCACTATAATGTCCTCGAGGTACACCAAGCAAGTCTTCCAGTGGAGTCCACATTCCATAAGCCCCTCAAATGTGGCCGGAGCATTACAAAGTCCAAATGGCATAACTTTAAATTGCCAAAAGCCGCCGTTCGCACTGAATGCAGTTTTCTCCTTGTCTTTGTCTGCAATCTCCAACTGTCAATAACCGCTTTGTAAATCCAATGTGGAGAACCACTACGTTCCGGCTAGCGTGTCGAGTGTGTCATCAATTCCTGGTAGCGGGTAATTGCTTCCTGTAGTCTACGCAGAATATCGTACTACCATCTTTTTTCTTGACAAATCTACAGGTGAGCTCCACGGACCTGATGATGGCTCGATTACACCGCTCCTCTTCATCTCGTCGACTAGTTCTTTGACCTGATTGCGCTTCGCCAGAGGTATGCTTCTGGGTGCCTGCCTTATCGGTCTCGCTTCGCCAGTATGAGTTTCATGCTTGACATACCTGCTCTTCTTTGTATTTTCGTATTTATGGTGAAAGCGCAAGCATACTTCTCTAGCAATTTCTTGGCTTCATTTCCCTCTGGAGCTGCTAAGCCTGCTATGCAGTTCTCCACACTTACTCTAAATTCCTGTTGATCCTTGCCTGACATTTCGGCAGTTTGCGGCGGTTGTTCGCTGTTTATCACCGCCTTTACTGGAACACATTGGTGCACCTCTGAGTTTTTACTGATGACTTTTTCATGGCCTGATAGATTTCTCATTCTCACCGGGACTATTCTCTGTTCGTTGGATTTGACAGGGGTCTTTGCTGATAACAAGTCCGTCTGAATTTCTGCTGGTCCAACAACTCACAAGCGGTTCTCCTCACAATCTCCCTCCATACGCTCCCATATCAATGATTCACTCTGAGGTAGTAATTTGAGTGGTTCGACTGCAACCATACTTCTGGCGTACACTTAATGCTTATATTCGACGTCAAGAGTTATTTCCACATTTCGCCAATGCATTATCTGCTGACCCATATTCAAATTGATACCACGAGCTATCATAAAGTCGGTACCAATGATAATCTCATCCGCAATATCCGCAACAATAAAGACATGGCTTACGCTGATGTTGGCTATCGTCACCTTCGCCTCTGTTTTTCCATGGACGGTGGTAAACTCTCCAGTAGCTGTCCGCAGTCTTTCATTTCTCAGCGCCTCACACTTCCCCTTCACTATATCTGGTCTGATGATACACTGCGTCGCACTGGTGTCTATAATGAAGAAGTGTCGTCTACTGTTTATGTACCCCCACGCCGTAGGATTGTTCTGTTGCATCACTCATATTGAAATTGTGTGGCCCTCGCTTGTAGGAGCCAGCACTTGCCCCTCAGTGCTAGCTCGTTTTAGTTTAAGGGGCCTCTTGTGAAGATGGTTGGTAGTTCACCCGTTTATTATACCTTGATGGTGAAACGGATCTGGATCTCTTACGAGGCGCTTTGCAGTTTCTTTGGAAATGACCACTCTATCCGCAGCTGAAGCATTTAAGTTTATTTGTCAGTTTAGTAGTATGTTTGTGATGGTTCTCGATCAATTTTTCCATACAAATTTGGGAGCAAGCTCATAGTTTTTTGTATGGGGTTTTGGGGGCAATTTTTCCATTCAAATTTGGGAGCAACAATGTAAACAAATTTAAAAACGTTTCATATTACACTTTTTATTTTAATTATAAAGAATTTTGGATGTTGTTTTATTAATTTAATAGAATAGAAATAGAATATACGTGTTGTTGTTTTTGTTTTAATTGTTGTTGTTTAGATAGAAGTTATGTGTTTTGGTGGGGGTGTGTGTTAAAATTTGGGAGTATGCATAGCTATAAATTAATTAAATCGTTGCAGAATTGTGTGCAATCGATCTATTGTATACCTATACGCTTTGCATGTAGGTGTGATTAATGTAGAAGTTAAAAGAATGTTTAATTAGTTCTTTTATTTGTTATAAAAGTGCATTTACTAAAAATTAAAAAACATATTTACACAGTTTATTCAATGCAAAACGCATATCACGTTACATACTGTCTGGCGCGTGTAAACAAAACAATATTTCATATATTTTTCATTGTGATATTTGATCAGCCGAATTCCTTTATCCATACAATTTTGGGAGCATGCATAGTCGTAAAAGGCTGTATTCTTTATTTATTATTATTATTATTTTTTTTTGTATGATTTTTTTATTGGAAAAATATAATTTTGACAAGGGATTTTAAAGTACGGTTTTCTTAATAATTAATTTGTTGCAGAATTATGTGTGATCGACCTATTGTTTATCTATACGCTTTGCATATAGGTGTGATTAATGTTTAAAAACATATTCCCGCAGTTTATTCACTAAAAAACTCATATCAAGTTACATACTGTCTGGCGCGTGTAAACAACTAGATATATGATATATTTTTTATTGTGATATTAGATCTGCTGGCATATGAAAAAAAATAGTATTTGTTTTGAGCATGCAAACGCTTTATTCAGCGTAATTATTTTCCCATCAAATTGTTTGTAATTGGAGACGATGCAGGTGTGAAGCAAAAATATCAAAAACGCTTACACTGCAGAATTACCTTCACCTTCAGAACCCCCCTGTCGTTAACTGAAATTTTGAAATGGTACTGAATTATAACTGAAAAACTACTTTTTTGCATCAAATAGTACCTTTGTAAAATATACATACGTATACACCCTTCAATCAGAATTACGATCTGATCACACCATTTATTTATTTTGTTTGTAAATGCATTAATAGTTGAAAAGCGCAAGACATAAAATATGTAATAATAAAAAATACTGTAAGCATAGCCGTGGTACTAAAGTATTTCTTAAATGAAATAGTACTGAAAAAAGTACAAAAGTACTAAATTTTTCAACGCCGACTTGTACAAAAGTACTGAACTTTTCAACTCTGACTTGTATATTAAAAAAAATTTTTTTGCTATAAATAATGATAGTTGTTAGTTAACAGAAATATTCCTGTTTAAGAAAATCTATTTAACACATTATAAGTTATTAAAAAACAAAAAAATAAATAAATAAGAAATGGCTGGCGGTTTTATTTGCCAATTTTGCAGAAAAGTATTCACTCTGAATAGAAATTTAAGAAGGCATATTAGATTATATCATGATAGATCATCCACATCATGTAAATGTAAAACTTGTAATAAATATTTTTCAAATCATGCTGAATAACATCGTCACTCACATTCTCACGCAGAAGATAACAAAAACAGTGAAATTAGTGTTTATTGTGAATATTGTGCAAAATATATTCTAAAAACAAATTGCTGTTATCATAACAGGACAAATGAACACAAACTTAAATGTATCGAGAAATC
Organism: Sarcophaga peregrina; assembly: GCA_014635995.1. Taxonomy (NCBI): domain Eukaryota; kingdom Metazoa; phylum Arthropoda; class Insecta; order Diptera; family Sarcophagidae; genus Sarcophaga; species Sarcophaga peregrina. Next base: position 75,384,033 of record CM025790.1, on the reverse strand, counting down.
AGACAATGGTTTGGATGTTGATGGTGTTAAATGCATAAAATCATCGTTTAATAATAGAATTATCACATATTTAGTTGAAAACAATAACAAAAATTATTTAATACCTGAAAACTTTTTAACGGAAATCAGAAACAAAATAATTAAATTATTAAGTGATGTGATCAAAAAATATGAAAGCATAAAATTTAACATGGAACTGTTTTGTGAATAAATGTTAATAAAGGATGAAGATAATTGTATGATTGATGTAAAGTCTCATCAGACTAAAATGAATATTCTTAGTATATATTCAACAAGTGATGACATTCTTAATACTTAAAACGAGCAATGTGATGTTATTATTAAAAAGATGAATGAATTTCAGGAGCGCGACAGCGGTTGGGCTTTAATTGAAATATCACGTCTTGAGATAAACATTAATCAATATAAGTGTATAAAAGGTTCTCAATACATCCCCCTACCACCGGAAATACAGAGAAAGCATGCATGCATCAATGTTCAAAATAATGATGAGTATTGTTTCAAATGGGCAATAATATCAGCATTATGTCCAATGACAGAGAATTCAAATAGAATGACGTCCTATAATGTTGTCAATATAGAAGATGAAACTATAAGACTGGAAAACAACGTTGAATTAAATTTTACGAGCTTGAACTTTCCGCTTCCAGTTAATCAGATAAAAGTATTTGAGACCAACAATACTGAATTGAGTGTAAATGTGTTTGCATTAGATAATGATAATAATATAGTCGGTCCACATTATTTTTCGCAACAGGAAAAATCTAAACACATAAACTTGCTGCTATTGGAAGATGGTGAAGAACTCCATTATGTATGGATTAAAAATATATCAAGGTAAATATAAAGAAAGAAATATATATAGACACTTTAAAAACTTGTACTAAATAAATTTTTCCTTTTTCACATTTACAGATTAATTAGAAAGCAAATAACAAAACATGTAAATAAGGTATATATATGTAATACATGTTTAATACATTTCCATGCTGAATCATCTTAGGAGAATCATAAAAAAGAATGCAATAAGATGGTAACTAAAATGCCTAGTATAGAAAATAGTATACTTAGTTATAAAAATTTTAAAAAATATATAATATAAAATAATATATAATATAAAATAAGATATATAGATATATGTATATATATCGTAATATAAATAATGAATTTATTGAATACAACAAATGATAAATCATAATGGCTCAACAGATATTTTAGATATATACACTGAACATCTAAGTGTTACTAAGCCTATGAATTCCTTAACGCCACTTCAACAGATACAACATTATGAAAGCAAGACTTGTCATATTTGTAAAAAACATTTATCAAATAAAGATAAGGTGGATGACCATTGTCATCTAACCGATGAATATAGAAGTGCTGCTCATAGCAAGTGTAATTTAGAATATCAAATTGCGAATTTTATTCCTATACTTTTTCATAATCTTTCAGCATATGATTGTCACTTGTTTGTTAGAGAGATTTCATCTATTGAAGGTGATATAAATATTATACCTGTAAATAAGAAACTTTATGTATCCATATCAAAAAAAATTACTGTAAATGAAAAACAAACTATTGAGTTACGTTTTCTCGATTCATTTAGATTTATGCCATCTAGTTTAGAGAAATTAGCAACTTATTTATCCGACAACGATTTAACTATAGTAAAATCGAACTATTCAAATGATGAAGAATTCAATTTAATGAAACGTAAAGGTGTCTTTCTGTAGGACTACTTAGATTCTGAAAATCGTCTCAATGAAACTCAGTTGCCTCCCATTGCAGTTTTCTTTAATAAATTAACTAACAAGTTGTGTAGTGTAGAGGATTATGAACATGCACAAAAAGTATGGAAGACATTTAAATGTATAACATTGAAGGATTATTTACTTTTATATTTAAAGATAGAAGTTCTTTTACTCTGTGGTATATTTCAAAATTTCCGACAAGTATGTAAAAACATTTATAATTTAGATCCCTGTCAATATTATACTACTCCTGGTCTATCCTGGGATGCAATGTTGAAAACAAGTCAAATAGAATTAGAGTTGTTAACAGATATTAATATATATAATTTTGTTCTTCGAGGTATCAGGGGAGGTATTGTTCAATGTCCTAACAGATATTCAATAGC